>JARQOC010000009.1:55279378-55654378 GCA_033576535.1 Allobates femoralis
ATTTGTTCTTTTCTTAGACATAAAACAATTTATTGTGTATTTTTGGCGCTCGTTGTGTTTTGAAGGCAGAATAAAGACTCCGGTGCTGCACAGATCACTGCTAAACCCGACCAAGATTAGAGGAGGCTAATGATTCTCCACATGGGACTCTCTGCAGGTTCAGGGCTTGTGACACCTCCAACTTCTATCAAGTGCAGCCAATATTTGTACTGAGCGACCTTGGACTCTCCCCCCTGACTGATGAGGTCAACTGAGCTGCTGAATACAGGCATGAAGCCATCTTCACTTGTTCTAAAGCTACCAGAGGATTGGGGGATGCAGGGACACATTAACTATTCCGGTGCTGGGACAACTACTATAATACTGCCCCCTATGTACAAGAATATAACTACTATAATACTGCCCCTATATACAAGAATATAACTACTATAATACTGCCCCTATATACAAGAATATAACTACTATAATACTGCCCCCTATATACAAGAATATAACTACTATAATACTGCTCCTATATACAAGAATATAACTACTATAATACTGCCCCTATATACAAGAATATAACTACTATAATACTGCCCCTATATACAAGAATATAACTACTATAATACTGCTCCAATATACAAGAATATAACTACTATAATACTGCCCCTATCTACAAGAATATAACTACTATAATACTGCTCCTATATACAAGAATATAACTACTATAATACTGCTCCTATGTACAAGAATATAACTACTATAATACTGCCCCTATATACAAGAATATAACTACTATAATACTGCTCCTATATACAGGAATATAACTACTATAATACTGCCCCTATATACAAGAATATAACTACTATAATACTGCTCCTATATACAAGAATATAACTACTATAATACTGCTCCTATGTACAAGAATATAACTACTATAATACTGCCCCTATATACAAGAATATAACTACTATAATACTGCTCCTATGTACAAGAATATAACTACTATAATACTGCCCCTATATACAAGAATATAACTACTATAATACTGCTCCTATATACAGGAATATAACTACTATAATACTGCTCCTATATACAAGAAAATAACTACTATAATACTGCTCCTATATACAAGAATATAACTACTATAATACTGCCCCTATGTACAAGAATATAACTACTATAATACTGCTCCTATATACAAGAATATAACTACTATAATACTGCTCCTATATACAAGAAAATAACTACTATAATACTGCTCCTATATACAAGAATATAACTA
Source organism: Allobates femoralis (assembly GCA_033576535.1). Taxonomy (NCBI): domain Eukaryota; kingdom Metazoa; phylum Chordata; class Amphibia; order Anura; family Aromobatidae; genus Allobates; species Allobates femoralis. The sequence continues at coordinate 55,280,646 of JARQOC010000009.1, forward strand.
CTATAATACTGCCCCTATGTACAAGAATATAACTACTATAATACTGCTCCTATGTACAAGAATATAACTACTATAATACTGCTCCTATGTACAAGAATATAACTACTATAATACTGCTCCTATGTACAAGAATATAACCACTATAATACTGCTACTATATACAAAAATATAACTACTATAATACTGCCCCTATGTACAAGAATATAACTACTATAATACTGCCCCTATATACAAGAATATAACTACTATAATACTGCCCCTATATACAAGAATATAACTACTATAATACTGCTCCTATGTACAAGAATATAACTACTATAATACTGCCCCTATGTACAAGAATATAACTACTATAATACTGCTCCTATGTACAAGAATATAACTACTATAATACTGCTCCTATACACAAGAATATAACTACTATAATACTGCTCCTATATACAGTAATATAACTACTATAATACTGCTCCTATGTACAAGAATATAACTACTATAATACTGCTCCTATGTACAAGAATATAACTACTATAATACTACCCCTATGTACAAGAATATAACTACTATAATACTGCTCCTATATACAAGAATATAACTACTATAATACTGCCCCTATGCACAAGAATATAACTACTATAATACTGCCCCTATGTACAAGAATATAACTACTATAATACTGCCCCTATATACAAGAATATAACTACTATAATACTGCCCCTATATACAAGAATATAACTACTATAATACTGCTCCTATATACAAGAATATAACTACTATAATACTGCCCCTATATACAAGAATATAACTACTATAATACTGCTCCTATGTACAAGAATATAACTACTATAATACTGCCCCTATGTACAAGAATATAACTACTATAATACTGCCCCTATATACAGGAATATAACTACTATAATACTGCTCCTATATACAAGAATATAAATACTATAATACTCCCCCTATGTACAAGAATATAACTACTATAATACTGCTCCTATATACAAGAATATAACTACTATAATATTTGCTCCTATATACAGGAATATAACTACTATAATACTGCTCCTATGTACAAGAATAAAAACTGCTCTAATACTAGAGTTGGTGAGTTAGATGCGTTTTCTTCGTCATTGATGAGGATGATGCGCTGATTGTCAGATCTCTCTATGGAGATCTTGCTCTTTACTTGTTCCTGCTGTGATTCATCTTCTTCATTAGTGGCGGTGGGTGACGTGTGGTTGTATTATGTGATAATGGAGGATCACACAGAAAGGTTTATTAATCTATTCATCAAACCGATCTTGGAGAAAGGTCTTATTCCTCAGTTAAATCCTCATGTTCTTGATATATGAAACACCATAAAATGACTTCTTAAAGGGGAAGTCCACTTTTAAAGGATTGTTCATACAATACTGTTGTTTTTGTCTCAGGATCACAAGGCGACTTATAGGTGTTGAATAGAATAATAATAATATTGTTTCATTTATATAGCGCTATTAATTCCACGGCGCTTTACATACATTTGCAACACTGTCCCCATTGGGGCTCACAATCTATATTCCCTATCAGTCTTTGGAGTGTGGGAGAAAACCAGACAACATACAAACTCCTTGTAGATGTCAACCTTTGTGGGATTTGAACACAGGACCTCATCCTGCAGAGTCAACCATCGAGCCACCATATACAGTGCTAACCACTGAGCCACCATACACAGTGCTAACCACTGAGCCACCGTATACAATGCTAACCACTGAGCCACCATACACAGTGCTAACCACTGAGCCACCATATACAGTGCTAACCACTGAGCCACCATATACAGTGCTAACCACTGAGCCACCATATACAGTGCTAACCACTGAGCCACCATACACAGTGCTAACCACTGAGCCACCATACACAGTGCTAACCACTGAGCCACCATACAGTGCTAACCACTGAGCCACCATATACAGTGCTAACCACTGAGCCACCATATACAGTGCTAACCACTGAGCCACCATATACAGTGCTAACCACTGAGCCACCATATACAGTGCTAACCACTGAGCCACCATATACAGTGCTAACCACTGAGCCACCATACAGTGCTAACCACTGAGCCACCATATACAGTGCTAACCACTGAGCCACCATATACAGTGCTAACCACTGAGCCACCGTACAGTGCTAACCACTGAGCCACTATACAGTGCTAACCACTGACCCACCATACACAGTGCTAACCACTGAGCCACCATATACAGTGCTAACCACTGAGCCACCATATACAGTGCTAACCACTGAGCCACCATACACAGTGCTAACCACTGAGCCACCATATACAGTGCTAACCACTGAGCCACCATACACAGTGCTAACCACTGAGCCACCATACACAGTGCTAACCACTGAGCCACCATACAGTGCTAACCACTGAGCCACCATATACAGTGCTAACCACTGAGCCACCATATACAGTGCTAAACACTGAGCCACCATACAGTGCTAACCACTGACCCACCATATACAGTGCTAACCACTGAGCCACCATATACAGTGCTAAACACTGAGCCACCATACAGTGCTAACCACTGAGCCACCATATACCGTGCTAACCACTGAGCCACCATATACAGTGCTAACCACTGAGCCACCATATACAGTGCTAACCACTGAGCCACCATATACAGTGCTAACCACTGAGCCACCGTATACAGTGCTAACCACTGAGCCACCATATACAGTGCTAACCACTGAGCCACCGTATACAGTGCCAACCACTGAGCCACCATACACAGTGCTAACCACTGAGCCACCATACACAGTGCTAACCACTGAGCCACCATACACAGTGCTAACCACTGAGCCACCATATACAGTGCTAACCACTGAGCCCACCATATACAGTGCTAACCACTGAGCCACCATATACAGTGCTAACCACTGAGCCACCATACAGTGCTAACCACTGAGCCACCATATACAGTGCTAACCACTGAGCCACCATATACAGTGCTAACCACTGAGCCACCATATACAGTGCTAACCACTGAGCCACCATACACAGTGCTAACCACTGAGCCACCATATACAGTGCTAACACTGAGCCACATATACAGTGCAACCACTGATCACTATTACAGTGCTAACCACTGAGCCACCGTATACAGTGCTAACCACTGAGCCACCATACAGTGCTAACCACTGAGCACCATATACAGTGCTAACCACTGAGCCACCATATACAGTGCTAAACACTGAGCCACCATACAGTGCTAACCACTGACCCACCATATACAGTGCTAACCACTGAGCCACCATATACAGTGCTAAACACTGAGCCACCATACAGTGCTAACCACTGAGCCACCATACACAGTGCTAACCACTGAGCCACCATATACAGTGCTAACCACTGAGCCACCGTATACAGTGCCAACCACTGAGCCACCATATACAGTGCTAACCACTGAGCCACCATACACAGTGCTAACCACTGAGCCATCATATACAGTGCTAACCACTGAGCCACCGTATACAGTGCTAACCACTGAGCCACCATATACAGTGCTAACCACTGAGCCACCGTATACAGTGCTAACCACTGAGCCACCATATACAGTGCTAACCACTGAGCCACCATATACAGTGCTAACCACTGAGCCACCATATACAGTGCTAACCACTGAGCCACCATACAGTGCAAACCACTGAGCCACCATATACCGTGCTAACCACTGAGCCACCATATACCGTGCTAACCACTGAGCCACCATATACAGTGCTAACCACTGAGCCACCATATACAGTGCTAACCACTGAGCCACCATATACAGTGCTAACCACTGAGCCACCGTATACAGTGCTAACCACTGAGCCACCATATACAGTGCTAACCACTGAGCCACCGTATACAGTGCCAACCACTGAGCCACCATACACAGTGCTAACCACTGAGCCACCATATACAGTGCTAACCACTGAGCCACCATATACAGTGCTAACCACTGAGCCACCATATACAGTGCTAACCACTGAGCCACCGTATACAGTGCTAACCACTGAGCCACCATACACAGTGCTAACCACTGAGCCACCATATACAGTGCTAACCACTGAGCCACCATACAGTGCTAACCACTGAGCCACCATATACAGTGCTAACCACTGAGCCACCATATACAGTGCTGACCACTGAGCCACCGTATACAGTGCTAACCACTGAGCCACCGTATACAGTGCCAACCACTGAGCCACCATACACAGTGCTAACCACTGAGCCATCATATACAGTGCTAACCACTGAGCCACCATACACAGTGCTAACCACTGAGCCACCCTATACAGTGCTAACCACTGAGCCACCATACAGTGCTAACCACTGAGCCACCATACACAGTGCTAACCACTGACCACCATATACAGTGCTAACCACTGAGCCACCATACAGTGCTAACCACTGAGCCACCATACACAGTGCTAACCACTGAGCCACCATACAGTGCTAACCACTGAGCCACCGTATACAGTGCTAACCACTGAGCCACCATATACAGTGCTAACCACTGAGCCACCATATACAGTGCTAACCACTGAGCCACCATACACAGTGCTAACCACTGAGTCACCATATACAGTGCTAACCACTGAGCCACCATATACAGTGCTAACCACTGAGCCACCATATACAGTGCTAACCACTGAGCCACCATATACAGTGCTAACCACTGAGCCACCATATACAGTGCTAACCACTGAGCCACCATATACAGTGCTAACCACTGAGCCACCATACAGTGCAAACCACTGAGCCACCATATACCGTGCTAACCACTGAGCCACCATATACCGTGCTAACCACTGAGCCACCATATACAGTGCTAACCACTGAGCCACCATATACAGTGCTAACCACTGAGCCACCATATACAGTGCTAACCACTGAGCCACCGTATACAGTGCTAACCACTGAGCCACCATATACAGTGCTAACCACTGAGCCACCGTATACAGTGCCAACCACTGAGCCACCATACACAGTGCTAACCACTGAGCCACCATATACAGTGCTAACCACTGAGCCACCATATACAGTGCTAACCACTGAGCCACCATATACAGTGCTAACCACTGAGCCACCATACAATGCTAACCACTGAACCACCATATACAGTGCTAACCACTGAGCCACCATATACAGTGCTAACCACTGAGCCACCATATACAGTGCTAACCACTGAGCCACCATATACAGTGCTGACCACTGAGCCACCGTATACAGTGCTAACCACTGAGCCACCGTATACAGTGCCAACCACTGAGCCACCATACACAGTGCTAACCACTGAGCCATCATATACAGTGCTAACCACTGAGCCACCATATACAGTGCTAACCACTGAGCCACCATACACAGTGCTAACCACTGAGCCACCCTATACAGTGCTAACCACTGAGCCACCATACAGTGCTAACCACTGAGCCACCATACACAGTGCTAACCACTGACCCACCATACACAGTGCTAACCACTGACCACCATATACAGTGCTAACCACTGAGCCACCATACAGTGCTAACCACTGAGCCACCGTATACAGTGCTAACCACTGAGCCACCATATACAGTGCTAACCACTGAGCCACCATACACAGTGCTAACCACTGAGCCACCATACAGTGCTAACCACTGAGCCACCATACACAGTGCTAACCACTGAGCCACCATATACAGTGCTAACCACTGAGCCACCATACAGTGCTAACCACTGAGCCACCGTATACAGTGCTAACCACTGAGCCACCATATACAGTGCTAACCACTGAGCCACCATACACAGTGCTAACCACTGAGCCACCATATACAGTGCTAACCACTGAGCCACCATATACAGTGCTAACCACTGAGCCACCATATACAGTGCTAACCACTGAGCCACCATACAGTGCTAACCACTGAGCCACCATATACAGTGCTAACCACTGAGCCACCATATACAGTGCTAACCACTGACCACATATACAGTGCTAACACTGAGCCACCTATGACACTCACCATATACCACATACAGTGCTAACCACTGAGCCACCATACAGTGCTAACCACTGAGCCACCATAACAGTGCTAACCACTGAGCCACCATATACAGTGCTAACCACTGAGCCACCATACAGTGCTAACCACTGAGCCACCATATACAGTGCTAACCACTGAGCCACCATATACAGTGCTAACCACTGAGCCACCATACAGTGCTAACCACTGAGCCACCATATACAGTGCTAACCACTGAGCCACCGTATACAGTGCTAACCACTGAGCCACCATATACAGTGCTAACCACTGAGCACCATATACAGTGCTAACCACTGAGCCACCATACAGTGCTAACCACTGAGCCACTATACAGTGCAACCACTGAGCCACCATACACAGTGCTAACCACTGAGCCACCATATACAGTGCTAACCACTGAGCCACCATACACAGTGCTAACCACTGAGCCACCATACATGATGCTAACCACTGAGCCACCATATACAGTGCTAACCAACCATGAGCCACCATATACAGTGCTATACCCACTGAGCCACCATACAGTGCTAACCACTGAGCCACCCATATACAGTGCTAACCACTGAGCCACCATAACAGTGCTAACCACTGAGCCACCATATACAGTGCTAACCACTGAGCCACCATACCAGTGCTAACCACTGAGCCACCATATACAGTGCTAACACGAGCCACCATAACAGTGCTAACCACCATATACAGTGCTAACCACTGAGCACCATACAGTGCTAACCATAGCCACCATACAGTGCAACCACCTGAGCCACCATATACAGTGCTAACCATGAGCACCTAACAGTGCTAACCACTGAGCCACCATATACAGTGCTAACCACTGAGCCACCATATACAGTGCTAACCACTGAGCCACCATACAGTGCTAACCACTGAGCCACCATACACAGTGCTAACCACTGAGCCACCATACACAGTGCTAACCACTGAGCCACCATATACAGTGCTAACCACTGAGCCACCTATACAGTGCTTAACCACTGAGCCACCATACAGTGCTAACCACTGAGCCACCATACACAGTGCTAACCACTGAGCCACCATAACAGTGCTAACCACTGAGCCACCATAACAGTGCTAACCACTGAGCCACCAAAACAGTGCTAACCACTGAGCCACCATATACAGTGCTAACCACTGAGCCACCATACAGTGCTAACCACTGAGCCACCAATACAGTGCTAACCACTGAGCCACCATACAGTGCTAACCACTGAGCCACCATACAGTGCTAACCAGTGAGCCAACATATACAGGCTAACCACTGAGCCACCATAACAGTGCTAACCACTGAGCCACCATTACAGTGCTAACCACTGAGCCACCATATACAGTGCTAACCCTGAGCCAACCGAATACAGTGCAACCACTGAGCCACCATACACAGTGGCTAACCACTGAGCCACCATATACAGTGCTAACCACTGAGCCACCATATACAGTGCTAACCACTGAGCCACCATATACAGTGCTAACCACTGAGCCAACCAAATACACAGTGCTAACCACTGAGCCACCATATACAGTGTATCCACTGAGCCACCATACACAGTGCTTACCACTGAGCCACCATACAGTGCTAACCACTGAGCCACCATACAGTGCTAACCACTGAGCTACCATACAGTGCTAACCACTGAGCCACCATATACAGTGCTAACCACTGAGCCACCATATACAGTGCTAATCACTGAGCCACCATACACAGTGCTATCCACTGAGCCACCATACAGTGCTAACCACTGAGCCACCATATACAGTGCTAACCACTGAGCCACCATACACAGTGCTAACCACTGAGCCACCATACACAGTGCTAACCACTGAGCCACCATATACAGTGCTAACCACTGAGCCACCATACACAGTGCTATCCACTGAGCCACCATACACAGTGCTAACCACTGAGCCACCATATACAGTGCTAACCACTGAGCCACCATATACAGTGCTAACCACTGAGCCACCATACAGTGCTAACCACTGAGCCACCATACACAGTGCTAACCACTGAGCCACCATACAGTGCTAACCACTGAGCCACCATACAGTGCACTTCACAAATTCTGATAATGGGGCAGCTGTGAAATAATGGCTGCTTTACCCCCTCCTTGCACGGATGTGTCCACTTTTAGAGTTAAAACAAAAATAGTGAAATCATTAATATTAGTAAATAAAGTACAAAAATAATAGAAGCTGATAAGGGTCCATGAGAAAGGTATATAGTGGAGTGGGGGCAGGGTGTAACAACAATAGGTGCAGGGGCTGCAATCGCACCAGGGCCCTGGATCTTAGGAGCCCCAAAAGTCCTTTTGGCCTATAGAAAAAGACTAATACTATTAAAGATTTTATAATTGGGGGCCCCTTTGGAGCTGTCGCCTCGGGGCCCATGAGCATCAAGTTACGCCACTGATTCCGTACCTGCCCACTGACCCCAGCCTTTCTCTATTGCAGGGATTTCGGGCTCCTGTGCCTTTAATGTGTCCGGCCGCAGATGATGTTTCCCTCCTGGATATCTGGGAAAGATCCAAAAATGTGGTCAAAATCTAAATATAGATGAAGTGATTGTGTCAGGTGCTTCTCTGCCTCCGACTCACACAAAGACGAATCGCCCTCCACACCGTCTGCTGAGACGTAACACCGTCTATGTACAAGAATATTTACTGTATTGTTGTACATTGGGGCAGTATTATAGTAGTTATATTCTTGTATATAGGAGCAGTATTATAGTAGTTATATTCTTGTATATAGGGCAGTATTATAGTAGTTATATTCTTGTATATAGGAGCAGTATTATAGTAGTTATATTCTTGTATATAGGAGCAGTATTATAGTAGTTATATTCTTGTACATAGGAGCAGTATTATAGTAGTTATATTCTTGTACATAGAGGCAGTATTATAGTAGTTATATTCTTGTATATAGGAGCAGTATTATAGTAGTTATATTCTTGTATATAGGAGCAGTATTATAGTAGTTATATTCTTGTATATAGGGGCAGTATTATAGTAGTTATATTCTTGTATATAGGAGCAGTATTATAGTAGTTATATTCTTGTATATAGGGGCAGTATTATAGTAGTTATATTCTTGTATATAGGGCAGTATTATAGTAGTTATATTCTTGTACATAGGGGCAGTATTATAGTAGTTATATTCTTGTACATAGAGGTAGTATTATAGTAGTTATATTCTTGTATATAGGGCAGTATTATAGTAGTTATATTCTTGTATATAGGGCAGTATTATAGTAGTTATATTCTTGTATATAGAGGCAGTATTATAGAGTTATATTCTTGTAATAGGAGCAGTATTATAGTAGTTATATTCTTGTACATAGGGGCAGTGTTATAGTAGTTATATTCTTGTATATAGGAGCAGTGTTATAGTAGTTATATTGTTGTTACATAGGAGCAGTGTTATAGTAGTTATATTCTTGTACATAGGGCAGTGTTATAGTAGTTATATTCTTCTATACAGGGGCAGTATTATAGTAGTTATATTGTTGTATATAGGAGCAGTATTATAGTAGTTATATTCTTGTATATAGGAGCAGTGTTATAGTAGTTATATTCTTGTATATAGGGGCAGTATTATAATAGTTATATTCTTGTATATAGGAGCAGTATTATAGTAGTTATGTTCTTGTATATAGGGGCAGTATTATAGTAGTTATATTCTTGCATATAGGGGCAGTATTATAGTAGTTATATTCTTCTGTATAGGAACAGTATTATAGTAGTTATATTCTTGTATATAGGGGGCAGTTTAATAGTAGATATATTCTTGTATATAGGGGCAGTATTATAGTAGTTATATTCTTGTATATAGGGGCAGTATTATAGTAGTTATATTCTTGTATATAGGGGCAGTATTATAGTAGTTATATTCTTGTATATAGGGGCAGTATTATAGTAGTTATATTCTTGTATATAGGGGCAGTATTATAGTAGTTATATTCTTGCATATAGGGGCAGTATTATAGTAGTTATATTCTTCTGTATAGGAGCAGTATTATAGTAGTTATATTCTTGTATATAGGGGGCAGTTTAATAGTAGATATATTCTTGTATATAGGGGCAGTATTATAGTAGTTATATTCTTGTATATAGGGGCAGTATTATAGTAGTTATATTCTTGTACATAGGAGCAGTGTTATAGTAGTTATATTCTTGTACATAGGAGCAGTATTATAGTAGTTATATTCTTGTATATAGGAGCAGTATTATAGTAGTTATATTCTTGTACATAGGAGCAGTGTTATAGTAGTTATATTCTTGTACATAAGAGCAGTATTATAGTAGTTATATTCTTGTATATAGGGGCAGTATTATAATAGTTATATTCTTGTATATAGGGAGCAGTATTATAGTAGTTATATTCTTGTATATGGGGTGAAGTAAATTAGTATTTTTCCCTCTCTCACCTGTATAGTACTGGGGTGTTAGATTTTCGTGAAGTGTCTGATCATTTATGTGATTTGCTCACGTTGATAATGAGATTTCCGTTCTTTATATTTGTTCATACTCTGCAGCAGATGATGTTTTTCTTCGTGTTTATATAATATATATCTATATCTGTCTATCTGTATATGTATGTCTATATTATATATCTATAGCTACGGTATCTGTATATGTATGTGTATATTGTCTATCTATCTGTATATGTATATATAATACTTTGTCATCTCTGATATATGTAATCTGTATTTTTTCCTTCTGCAGTAGTGAAGGTTTAGGTCATGTGATCTTAATAGAACATTTCTTATTTCTTTTCTTTCTTTCTTTTTTTCTTCTTTTAACTTTAGCTGTGGAAAAATAGAATGAAGAAATGTGTAACGCAGCAAATATTCCGCGTCACCATGGAAACGTGACAATACTTGGATTGTTCTTCATTCCTTTCTTTACTGTGGAAGGTTACAAGAAAATCCATGTATCATTATATATTGTGAGAACACAACAAGGGAGCAATGTATCCAGTGTACAGAACACACATGAACAGTACGGGGTCCTTACGTGTCCATGTGATGTAAAATGTGTTCGGTCCCTTTATAAGCACTTGAGTCCACCAGTGGTGACGTCTTGTCATGTCCTGGACACTCTCAGGTATCCGATCTTCTTTAGAGATTACAAAGTGTTCCAATAATTTTTCTTACTCCACCCCAGACCACCAGGGAAATAACCCACCTTACATCAATAGAGAAGTAACAACCCATTACCTAACCGGGAAATTACCTACTCTAGTCCACCAGGGAAAATACTTGAACTATGCATTCAAGGAATTGTTCTATTTTAGATCTCTACAGAAATAACCTACAAGAAATCACTGGAAAATAATCTACCTTAGCCCACCAGGAAAGTAACCTAGCATAGCAGGAAAATAATCTAGCCTTGTCCATCAGGGAAATAACGTCGTCTAGTCCACAAGGGAAAAGATGTAGCCCAGTTGACTAGGGACAAGATCTAGTCCAGTCCAACAGAGACAAGATCTGGCTCTGGTCCATCAGGGTCAAGATCCAGCCCCGGTTGGTCAAGGTGAAGATTCAGCCTTGTTTGGCCAGGGTCACGGTCTGGCCCTGGTTGGCCAGGGACAAGATCCGGCCTAGGTGGGCTAGGGTCAAGGTCCAGCCTCTGTCGGCCAGGGTCAAGATCCAGCCCCTTTCGGCCAGGGTCGGGGTCCAGCCCCTGTCGGCGTCAGCCCCTGCCGGCCAGGGTCGGGCCGCTACGGCCAGCCCCGTCGGCCAGGGTCGGGGTCCAACCCCTGCCGGCCAGGGTCGGGGTCCAGCCCCTGCCGGCCAGGGTCGGGGTCCATCCCCGGTCGGCCAGGGTCGGGGTCCAGCCCCGGTCGGCCAGGGAGAAGCCCTAGCCTAGCCTCCAGTGAACCAGCTTCAGCCTAGTCCTCCAAGGGACAAGCTAGCCTAGTCCACCAGGAAAATTGCCTAGTCCACCAGGGACAAAATGTAGCCTAGATCACAACAAGGAAAATAACCCAGCCTAGTAAAGAAGGGAAATTGACTAAACCAGCAGGGAATTAACCTACTTGAGTCAACCACCAAAATAGTTAAGCCTAGTCGACCAGGTAGATGACCTACTATTAACTACCATGAAAGTAACCTTCTCGTGTCCACCAAGGAAATGACCTTTATAACCAATAGGGAAGAGATCTACTCTAGTCCACCATGGAAATAACCAAGCCTAAAAGACGAGGCTGATTACCTAGCCTATTCCACCAGTGGAATTATCTATTCTAGTCTAAAAGGTCTCGCCAAAGTAGACCTGAGCGATGATTCCAGTACGTCTCATGACTACGGCTACTCTAGGACACCAGGGATTTATCCATTAATCATCGGATAATATCAATCGTCTGTACAGATTTTAAACATCCACATCCAATTACATTCCCCTCTTCACCACCATCAGTCATCTATGTATTAGCTTGTGATCTATAGTCACCATACACCACCCAGATGTCACCATCTCTTTCCCACCCCTAATCAGATGTGATAACTCTACTCTACCAGGGATATTACCAATAATTCTACAGACTAATAGAGAAATTTGGCAAAGTTGGTGACATTTAGAAAACCTTATATTAAAATGTAGTTGTGACCCCCAGACTTTGCTCCAGGGTCCAATGTTGGTGGCTTTACCCTTCTGGAGCTGCCACCTGGCATTGAGCATAGCAGTCCAGACAACCATGAGGCTTCTAATGAGCCAAAATAACTAATGAGGGTGTACATACTTTTAGCAGTGGGGAATATTAATAAGTACTTTCCTAAGTTTGCACCACAAGCACAAAACTTTGGATTTAAAGGGGCAGCGCTCCCTTTAAACCCTATTAGAACACAGTATCTTTTATTGTTCGGAATCTTTCCTCTTTCAATCCTTTGCTGAGTCTATTTATCCGATTCCTAGAAACGTGTTGTATCCACATTTTTCAGAGGATTAAGTTCTTATCCCGTGTATCGTAATCGGATAACGGTTAAAGAAGTGATGAATTCCTTGTAAATTCAGTTGTGAACAGGGACCTCCTGGTACAGGGATTATATGCATTGAGTACATATGGCTGGTACATATAGCACACAGCTCTCCTGGGATTCTGAATGGTCACATACAGGTGGAGGGGGGTGAATGGTGGTGTTACTGGACCTGGGCCCCGATGTGAAAGCTCCAATGGGGCCCCCAATTATTGCAAATCTTTAATAGCATTAGTCTTTTTCTATAGGACAAAGGGACTTTTGGGGCCCCCCTAGGCTCCAGGGACCGGGTGTGATTGCAGCCCCTGCACCTGTTGTAGTTACACCCCTGGATAAACTATAGGAAAGTTGTGTGATGAGACGTCGGTGCGCTCAGTGCAGATCCATACGTGACGGCGAGAAGTAATGCAGCGCGGACTGCGGAGAGTGCGCCCTCTGGTGGCAGCAGCGCGAAAGGCATGTCAGAAAACACTGAGCACACGGCCTCTATAGGGGACATAGCCAGGGGTGTAAGTACAATAGGTGCAGGGGCTGCAATCGTACCAAGGCCCCTGGAGTCTAGGGGGTCTCAAAAGTCTCTTTTCCCTATAGAAACAGACTAATGCTATTAAAGATCTGCAATAATTGGGGGACCATGAGCTTTGAGTTATGCCAATTCTCAGGGGGGGTAACTACAACAGGTGCAGGGGCTGCAATCACACCTGGGCCCTGGAGCGTAGGGGCCCTCAAAAGTCCCTTTGGCCTATAGAAAAAGACTAATGCTATTAAAGATTTCCAATAATTGGGGGCCCGTTGGAGCTTTTTGCATTGGGGCCCCTGAGCTTCAGGTGACACCCCTGGGTATAGCCCATATATAAATCTCACCTTCAGGCCTGATACTTCAGTCATTGCTCTCAAAACTGCTCAAAATGCTCCAGAAGCGGCAGCTGTGCAAAATATAGCAACTTTTAATTCTTTTTTTTTTTCACTTTTCCACCATTTCCACATTGTTGTAATAACTTTTTTGATATTTGGTCAAAACTCGGACAGGAAGACGTCAGACCTTTCCGAAAATGAACAGGCGGAGGTCAATGTTAACACAATGGAGTCTGATGGAAAAGGACAGACAAGTGTGAAGGAGAAGGACAGAGGGGTCAGGAGGAGGAGGACAGAAGAGTCTGGTGGAAGAGGAGGATGACAGGGGAGTCTGGTGGAGGAGGAGGACGAGGACAGAGGAGACTAGTGGAAGAGGAGGAGGATGAGGACAGAAGAGTCTGGTGGAAGAGGAGGAGGACAGAGGAGTCTGGTGGAGGAGGAGGATGACAGGGGAGTCTGGTGGAAGAGGAGGAGGACAGAGGAGTCTGGTGGAGGAGGAGGATGACAGGGGAGTCTGGTGGAAGAGGAGGAGGACAGAGGAGTCTGGTTGAGGAGGAGGACAGAGGAGTCTGGTATAGGAGGAGGAGGACAGAGGGGTCTGGTGGAGGAGGAGGACAGAGGAGTCTGGTATAGGAGGAGGAGGACAGAGGGGTCTGGTGGAGGAGGAGGACAGAGGAGTCTGGTATAGGAGGAGGAGGACAGAGGGGTCTGGTGGAGGAGGAGGACAGAGGAGTCTGGTATAGGAGGAGGAGGACAGAGGGGTCTGGTGGAGGAGGAGGACCACAGAGGAGTCGGGTGAAGGAGGAGGACGACAGAGGAGTCGGGTGGAGGAGGAGGACGACAGAGGAGTCGGGTGGAGGAGGAGGACGACAGAGGAGTCGGGTGGAGGAGGAGGACGACAGAGGAGTCGGGTGGAGGAGGAGGACGACAGAGGAGTCGGGTGGAGGAGGAGGACGACAGAGGAGTCGGGTGGAGGAGGAGGACGACAGAGGAGTCGGGTGGAGGAGGAGGACGACAGAGGAGTCGGGTGGAGGAGGAGGACGACAGAGGAGTCGGGTGGAGGAGGAGAAGGACAGAGGGGTCTGGAGGAGGTGGACAGAGGGGTCTGGTATAGGAGGAGGAGGACAGAGGAGTCTGGTATAGGAGAAGGAGGATGGAGAAATCTGATGGAGGTGGAGGGCAGAGGAGTTTTGCGGTGGAGGAGAGAGGAGTATGGTATAAGAGAAGGAGGATGGGGGAGTCTGGTGGAGGAGGAGGAGGACAGAGAAGTCCAGTATAGGAGAAGGAGGATGGAGGAGTCTGGTATAGGAGGAGGAGGATGGAGGAGTCTGGTGGAGGAGGAGGAGGATGGAGGAGTCTGGTATAGGAGAAGGAGGATGGAGGAGTCTGGTGGAGGAGGAAGAGGACAGAGAAGTCTGGTATAGGAGGAGGAGGACAGAGGAGTCTGGTGGAGGAGGAGGAGGACAGAGGAGTCTGGTATAAGAGAAGGAGGATGGGGGAGTCTGGTATAGGAGGAGGAGAACAGAGAAGTCTGGTATAGGAGAAGGAGGATGGAGGAGTGTGGTGGAGGAGGTGGAGGACAGAGGAGTCTGGTGGAGGAGGACAGAGAAGTCGGGTATAGGAGAAGGAGGATGGAGGAGTCTGGTATAGGAGGAGGAGGGCAGAGGAGTCTGGTGGAGGAGGAGGAGGACAGAGGAGTCTGGTATAAGAGAAGGAGGATGGGGGAGTCTGGTATAAGAGAAGGAGGATGGGGGAGTCTGGTGGAGGAGGAGGAGGACAGAGGAATCTGGTATAGGAGGAGGAGGAGGACAGAGGAATCTGGTATAGGAGGAGGAGGATGGAGGAGTCTGGTGGAGGAGGAGGAGGACAGAGGAGTCTGGTATAAGAGAAGGAGAACAAAGTGGATGACAGAGGAGTATGGAGGAAAAGGAAAGGGAGGCCTACCAACTCATATCATGTAACATACATATTTCCCCTTTACCAACACTATCATTGAGGTGAATTCTCTCCTATCCTTCTCTTTGCTTCTGAGGACCCTGATCTGACCAATTTACTGGATACTCTGGGGACCCTCCACCTATTACCACAGGAATAGACCCCTCCTTAAATCCTCTGTGCTGTTGGGTTCCTGACATGTAATAATCAGACTCTGCTTTCCTTTTTTAGCCCCTGTCCTCTGTTCACATTATGCCACATGCAGCATCACAAGATTAGACTGTTCCTCTCCTTAAATCCTCTGTGCTGGTGGGAGATTCTGCCTCTGTCCAGTCAGTCTGTTATCTACTTTTCAGCCCAAATCTCTTCCTTTATGTCATACCTCTCCTTAAATACTTAGTGCTGCTGTGGAGTAAGCTTTGCCCTCCTCGCCTCACATACGTTCCTGTCCTCATTGTTGGTGATATGAGGACAGGGCACTGCCCACCACAAGATCCTCACACTCGTCTTCCGCTGCCGTCAGTTTTCCCATCATTTTACGATAAGAATCCACAAAATCTCACAATATTTTCCTTTTTGTGCCATTTACTCCTACATAGACCCGACGCCTTAATTTCGTGGCGGTTTTCGGGTTCCCATCCTTCGCCCAGTCTCCGCACCCCCCACCCCTCCTCCTGCAGTGTCGCCCTCTTGGCACCATTAACCCCTTCGCTGGTGGAGCCCATCGCACACAAAGCCCAGTGTATGTCTCCCCTCCTCTGACGACTCGTTTTGGGCACAAGAAAAGGCCGTTAGATTGAGCGCGGCTTTGGCTCCGGGCCATGGTTGACCCAATCAGAGCAGAGATGGGTCAGGAACAAAGGGACACTTTATGTGATTAAAGAATAGAGCGAAATGGATGGGGCGGGGCCTCGGAACGTTCTGTTAACCCCATCCCAGCTTTTACGTTTTTCAGGGACCCCATAGAGTTGTGTGTTATAAAGTTTTTGAAACTTTATAAAGTTTTTGAAACTTTTTAAAGTTTTTCAAACTTTATTCAATTAGTTTTGATTGTAAAAGTTGTTCAAAAATGTTACAAATTATTTAATTCCCCCATTGTCTGTAAAGTGTTTCCTTTCCAAGTGACCTTCTTGTGTCCCCCTCGTCTTCCTCCACTGTGGTCTCCTCGTAGGAGGCTTCCAAGTATCCAGATGTTTTCCGTAGTTCCTCTCTGGAGGGATGGGTGTTCCAGGTTACATCTGTCTTCCACCCTGTGTGATATTAGTAGGGTCTATATATAAAGCACCAGGGACGTCTCTGGAGGGATCGGTGTTCCAGGTGTCTTAATGCGTTTTGGAAATTAACCCCTACCCCCCCTCCTCTTCCCATCTGTAGGACTGAACCACAGTAATGTTACAATATAATCAAAGCCATAAGCAACATCTGACAATGGCCCCGTCCCCCACCACGTGCCATATTCGTGAGGTCTACATATATAGCACCAGGGACTTTGGTTGGGGTCCAGGTACCAGAGTCATCTTTTCCCCATCCCAAATGGCTACATTTCTAAATACCAAGTGGAACGTAACGTGGCTTACCCAAGATCGTGCGCATACAACGTAGCCAATTGGCTGGAAAAGATAGAGGTGCAAATAGGGATTTACCTAAGTAAAAAAAACAATTGGACAATAAAGGGTTGGTGCTCACCAAAGACCAGATCTGCTCTGCCAAAGATCTAATGACAGCAGGAGGGAAAGGGTTAAAAGCCGCACTGCGGTGCAATGAAAGGGAACGTCCTGGGGTTCCGATCAACGCGTTTTGGAGCATCACTGCAGCAGGAAAATCAATGGGATTATCCCGATAAAGGAGGATACTCAAACGCGTTGAATAAATCACACAATCGGACACCAGAACGTTCCCTTCATTGCGGGCTTTTAACCCTTTCCCTCCTGCTGTCCAAAGTATCCACGACACCGTGGCTGCAGCAGCTTTGCCTTAAGAGGATAGCGGGTGTGCCCGTCACATCCAGGTGGCCAACACCATTCCTTTGGTCACAGGTAAGACCCTGCCGCACTTTTACTTTCTCCATCTAGAGATCCAATGATGATACAGGAGTCATGGCATTCGTCGACGTGTTTCAAAGAACAGGTTTGGGCACTTGGTGGGCGCCTTTATTTGACTATTGTGTCTTTTATACCCACATTTGGCACCTTTTGTGGTTTGTGGAGATTTTTCTACGCAAAGCGTCGACGAATAAGCCGCACTTGGCTCCTGTTCATCATTGGATCTCCGGCCGTGCAGATTTGGACTTGTTTATCTCCTTTGGGTTTGCTCCGTCCAGCATGGTCATTTTTAGGGCATGTTATTTATTCTCCATTGGTAACCCAAAATTATTTTAAATGCAATTTATTTAAAAAAAATAGGTGATTGGCTGCCGTGGTCATAAGGAGTAGTCAAAGACCTCATCAGTGCAGTCAATCACATTCCAGAGCAGTACACCACCATTGATGGCTGCAGTGGTCATAATGCATAGTCAAAGACTTCATCATGCAGTCAATCACATTCCAGAGCAGTACACCACCATTGATGGCTGCAGTGGTCATAGTGCATAGTCAAAGACCTCATCAGTGCAGTCAATCACATTCCAGAGCAGTACACCACCATTGATGGCTGCAGTGGTCATAGTGCATCAGACAAATACACTCATCAGTGTGTATGTCAATACAGCATTGACTGAGACACACTGTACACCACCAATTGTGTTGGGTTGCAGGACGTCATATATGCATAGTGGACAAAGACACTACATCCCTGTATATTTAATCACTGTGCCCTCAGCAATTGGTGGTGTACTGCTGATAAAGTAACTACAGTGGTGAGTCTCTTGACTTACGCACTATTTGAACCGCCCAATGATTGGCTGCAGTGGTCACAGTGCATAGTCGGCAAATGCAGCAATTGGAGCCATCACTGATAGTCTCATGCATCATTTCTCAGCAGTACACCACCAGTGATCAGGTCTTTGACTACGCACTATTACCACTTCAGTCAATCACGTTCCTGAACAGTACACCACAGTGATTGACTGCAGTGTTCATAGTATGCAATCAAAGACCTCATCACTGCAATCAGTCACTTTCCTTCCGCAGTATTCCACCAGTGATTGACTGCAATGGTCATAGTATGTACTTGCAGTCCAATGATCGACTTCAGTGCTGAGGTCTTTGGACTGCGCACTATGACCACTGCAGCCAATCACATTCTTCAGCAGTACACCACCAGTGATGAGCTGCAGTGCTCACATTGGGTAATCAAGACCTCGTCACTGCAGTCAATAACTTTCCTCAGCAGTACACCACCAGTAATGAGGTCTTTGACTAAGTACTAGTTACAACTGCAGCCAATCTCTTTCCTCAACAGTACACCCCAGTGATTGGCCTGCAGTGTCATGATAGTCCTATTGCATCTCACGCACCCATGATGGCCAGATGATCTGACAGCCAGAATCACATTTTCCTGAGCAGGACACCCCAGTGATTGGCTGCAGTGGTCACGTTGTGTAGTCAAAGACCTCATCAGTGCAGATAAGGATTAATGAGTGCACTGATGGGGCAGGTTGGAGTCATATTGTGGCAGAGAAATGGGTCCTCGTCCTATCCATGACTGTCCATCATGAGTACTTCATGAGGTACAGAGGACAATAGGTTCTATTCCTAAAATCCCACCAGCCCCTCATGATCATGGATCGGAGCCACAATACTAGACCTAATCCTTTCAGCATTTTTGGAAGAAAGCAGCCATGTTTTTCTAATCTTGGAAACCGAAACATTGTAACAATAAATTTACATTTCATTTTGCATGTTCTTTTTCTCTAATTCCAGAACTATGACAAATCCTCGTACTCAACAGTTATTAACAACAACAATATAACCACAAGCTCCGACAAACACAAGAGCAAATTGGCACAAGCATGTTCCAAACGCGCATCATCCGGTCCGTCCCTCCGAGCCGTCCCAAGAAATCTGTCAAACAACACATTGTATCAGAGGCTGCAAGACACCAACACTCTATAGACAAGGGGGAAAAGTGCGAAAAGGGTGCAGATAGAAAGAGGGAAGGGCAGAAAGAGGGAGGGCGGTGGACTTATGTGGGAAGGAGGCAAGAAGGACAACCACCAAGGCTCAAGAGACAAGGAACGTAACCATGATGGAGACACCAAGAAAGACGAAGAAGGTTTAAGACAAGACAAG
This sequence comes from Allobates femoralis, assembly GCA_033576535.1. Taxonomy (NCBI): domain Eukaryota; kingdom Metazoa; phylum Chordata; class Amphibia; order Anura; family Aromobatidae; genus Allobates; species Allobates femoralis. The sequence goes on from JARQOC010000009.1 coordinate 55,300,713, forward strand.
ACCTGAAGCACTACTTGTGGTAAGTAAGACTCTTCAAAAATTTGGAAACTTTTTCCCATTGTTCTATTGTTGTTGGGAAAGTAATGGACATGTTGGAAAACGTCCATCAATAGATATGGAAATAGTTGGTATTTAATTAAGAATTTTGCCAGGATTTTATTTTATTATTTTAACACTTTTTCTTGTATGATGGTTGTTCTTGTTGTTGTTCTTGTTGTTGTTGCTGTTTTTGTTGTTGTTCTTGTTTTCTTGTTGTTCTGTTCTGTTTTAGGGCCTCATGTGAAAAACCCCTATTTATCATAATGAGGCTGAACCAGACCCTATAAGTCACATCCTACCTACTGTGTCCCCCTATGTCCTTATAGATTGTAAGCTTTGAGTGAGGCCCTCACCCCTCTTGTAACTGGTGAACTATGTATTACTTTGTATTGTTGTTCTCTGTACATAATTGTAAAGTGCTGCAGAATATGTTGGCGCTATATAAATTAAATATATTATTATTCTTGTTGTTGTTCTTGTTCTTGTTGTTGCTGTGATTTTTGTTGTTGTTCTCCTTGTTGTTGTTCTCCTTGTTGTTGCTGTTCTCGTGATGTTGTTCTTGTTGCTGATCTTGTTGTAGCTGTTGTTGTTCTTGTTGTTGCTGTTATGTGTAGCTGTTATTGTTGTTGTTCTTCTCCTTGTAGTTGCTGTTCTTGTTGTTGCTGTTCTCGTTGATGTTGTTCTTGTTGCTGTTCTTGTTGTAGCTGTTGTTGTTCTTGTTGCTGTTGTCCTTGCTGTAGCTGTTATTTTTCTTGTTCTTCTCCTTGTAGTTGCTGTTCTTGTTGTTGCTGTTGTTGTTGCTATTCTTGTAGCTGTTGTTGTTCTTGTTGTTGCTGTTCATGTTGTAGCTGTTATTGTTGTTGCTCTTCTCCTTGTAGTTGCTGTTCTTGTTGTTGCTGTTCTCGTTGATCTTGTTCTTGTTGCTGTTCTTGTTGAAGCTGTTGCTGTTCTTGTTGCTGTTGTCGTCCTGCCTGTAGCTGTTCATGTTGTAGTTGTTATTGTTCTTGTTGTTCTTCTCCTTGTAGTTGCTGTTCTTGTTGTTGCTGTTGTCGTTGATGTTGTTGTTGCTGTTCTTGTAGCTGTTGTTGTTCTTGTTGTTGCTGTTCTTGTTGTTGCTTTTGTCGTTGATCTTGTTGTTGTTCTTATTGTTGCTGTTTATGGTGTTATTTGACCTTAGCTCAATTTTTGCTCTTTAATTGAAACAGCCTCTTAATATTCTTTTATGTATCACGAGATTAAATAATATGGGATACAATAATCGAGCCTTGGCCCTATAAGCTTACAATCTATCAAGAGAAAAACTACAGTTTCCCCTAGTTTCACCCCAATTAATAGATTCAATATATAAGCAATCTAAAAATCTCAATAATGGTCCCCTGAAGGCGATCTGATCTTTGCCATTAAGGTTGACCCAAGACCTGATCTGACTGATGGATACAAAGTTAAATACTGAAACATTTTTAAACTTGTTTAAAGACAGTTCCTTGATATTTTAGTCAATCACCTTTCATTAACCCTTGCCGTACACCTTCACTTCTATCCCTTCCTGCTTGAGGCCAGACATACCAGGTGTATAAAGTGTGACTCACTTCATTCCTATGGAGTCATCTGTTCCATTAGTGAAGTTTCGGTCTTGAACAGGTCTATGATGTTGTCGAAAAGGTTTTTTTCATGATCAGATAAATGTGATTGCTTTCTTCCAGTGAAACAGTGCCACACTGGTCCACAGGTTGTTTCTGGTATTGCAACTTGGCTCCATTAAAGTTAAAGGGAATGAGCTGCAATACCACTCACACAACAAATTAAACTCAAGTTCTCCTTTTCCTGAATACCCAGCAATCAACTGTAGAATTCAACAGCAAGTACTTAGTTCCCCTTTAGTGCCTCCACAGGTGAGGTGAAGTATTACACATTATTTTAAAATTAATGAGCTGATCATGTAATGCAGGGGTGTACAACATTTTTTGGTCCAAGAGTCACTTTGTCATACTGAACGTATCCAAAGGGCAACAAAAAAAAGGGGGTACTTTCATAAGTACATCACCGGAACCACCATCAGTACATTAATACATCATCAGAACCAAGTGATGAGAATTTAAGAAGGATTTGGATAGATTCTGATCCCAAAAAATCTATGTTAACACATCCAAACTTACACTAAGTTTTTGTAGCAGATACTCAATAAGACCCCTCCTCCATCCTCCTCAAAATTAAGATTTAAGGATTTTTCAGTTTTAACATGAAACATTTTAGATTGCTACATGATCACAACCACTGTCAATACATGAATTCGGTATCACAACCACGGTCCATACATGATTGCAGCACCTGAACCGCCATCAGCACGTGAATGCAGCACCTGAACCATCGTCGGCACATGAATGCAGCACCTGAACCACCATCAGCATGTGAATATAGCATCTAAACCACCATCAGCACATGAATGCAGCACCTGAACCACCATCGGTGCGTGAATGTGATGAGCACAGGGCTAGGGGTACTCGGACACTGGGATTGATGGTTTCTTATATGTTGAATCATGGGTGGTCGGGTTCCCGGTTCCGTGCCCTGGTTATCATTTGCTTGGTGGGGAAGGAGGGAATATTTACAGGGTACGTGAGGCCACCTGTGGTTCCCGGTAATTTGGGGTAGTGGCGCTGCAGGCCGGCCACTGAGGTGATGAAGGGTGCAGCTAAGTATGGTCCAGCTCCTGACAAGTGGAGCTTTTACCTCGGGGCAGCGGTGATCAATGAGGGGGATAAGGGAAGTAGTGGTTGTTCTTACCCCTCCGGTGCGATGCTGCTGATGATGCTGAAGCCCTCCGGGCACCGGCGAGAGGGATGACAGAGACCAGTTCAACTCCAACTCCACTTTACTGGGTACCAGCAGATGTTAAGGTGAAACACGGTACAGTCTGGTTTAACGGGTGACTTCTGCCTGTTCAGGGTCCCCCTATATGGAGTCTCCAGATGTTCCTTCTCAAGTCTTTCGGGATTCAATCTACTCTTCCCTGTCTTTCACCACCCTAGCAGAGCTCTCCCGCCAGTCCCCTGATCTCCCACAGTGGAGCACAGATTTCCTTTACTGGTACGGACCGGAGAGGTAAATGGCAGGACCTGCTGCCATCGGAATCCGGACCGATGCTCCTGTGATCTTGGATCTATTTTGGTACTGAGGGGCGAGGTACCTTTTGGCGCTAACGGGTACCCGGTGATTATGGGCCCACAGCTTGTCGGTTTGCAGCCAAAGGTAAACTACTGACCGCCTCGGCTTCCCGCGTTGCCGGTGTTTCCCCGGACATTACCAGCCGGCACCAATTGGTTCTGGTCCGTCCCCTTTTGTCCTGGGCCCCCTCTTAGAGATGGGGATCCCTCTGGTCAGTGGTGCTGTCAGGCGCGTCCTCCCTGCCTGCCTTCCCAGCACTGTCTCTAGGCTTCACCCCCTTTTGGGACCTACTAAATAATCAGTCCCCCTATTCTAAGGTGGCCTAGTCCTTGTGTGTGTGTGTGTATGTGTGTGTGTGTAATTTGAGACTCCACAGGTTAAACCCTGAACTGACAACTCACAGGGATAACACATTAATTGTCACAGTGTAATACTTCCCTGTGGCGCCTAGCCAGAAGGGTGCCACACATGCAGCACTTGAACCACCATCAGTACATGAATGCAGTACCTGAACCACCGTCGGCACATGAATGCAGCACCTGAACCACCATCAACATGTGAATATAGCACCTGAACCACCGTCAGTACCTGAATGCAGCACCTGAACCACCGTCAGTACGTGAATGCAGTACCTGAACCACCGTCGACACATGAATGCTGTGCCATGAACGCTTGAACATGTGTCCTCTAGAGTTGGTTGCTTTTCTTACATCCTATCTTTCTTGCTAATTCGGGAAGGCGCCAGGAGATAACCTCTCCCTCATTTTGACCCAGGGAATGCCCTTTAATGCTCCTATATTAACAAGCACCATGCTCTTATTGGACATCTTTCTAGCTGAATCTTCTGTACTTTGTAACCTCAGATAAGATTGGAGAGATAATGTTACATAAGAGGAGGCAGAGTACCAGCCAGCTTGTCTTCCCTGTATTCGCCATCCTCAGTGGTAACGCTCCTTATCCCCCCAGCAGTCGGGACATCACACACTTTGGGTAAATTTAGCAGCGTAGTTGACTCTTTTCTCCACGCTCTATCCCCGGGCTGGTGGGTAATTTGTGATGGCACCGCCCTGGATGTTCAGATCTGGACGGCGTCGTTCCTTCAGGGCACAGAGTTATAGGAAGATTGTGAAATAGATTCAATAAAGGATTTCATTGTTTTGTCTTTTTCCCTGAAAGCATCGAGATATTGGAATTTTGGGGTGAGGGGTGACTTCCAATAATACCGTAGGGCCAGATGGGAGGACACATTGAGGGGCGATCTGCATTCCGGAAGACTTGGAGCATTTAGTTTGTTCTTCGGGCTATTGCTGACCTGATAGTCTGCAATGAGTGATCACGAGACCTCTCATTCCCAATTATTGGCTATTTATTACTTAATATCATACAGCTCGATTTTGGGCCGTGGTGACTTGATGGATGAACACTCTGTAGGAAGATCAATCTTGTGCAGCCTAGATAAGTCCATCAGGGTTTTCTCCAAGCCTAGATAAGTCCATCAGGGTCTTCTCCAAGCCTAGATAAGTCCATCAGGGTCTTCTCCAAGCCTAGTTAGGTCCATCAGGGTCTTCTCCAAGCCTAGTTAGGTCCACTAGGGTCTTCTCCAAGCCTAGATATGTCCACCAGGGTCTTCTCCAAGCCTAGATATGTCCATCAGGGTCTTCTCCAAGCCTAGATAAGTCAATCAGGGTCTTCTCCAAGCCTAGTTAGGTCCACCAGGGTCTTCTCCAAGCCTAGACAGGTCCAGCAGTAGCTGTAGAGACATTGCTGTCCATGGTCTGGCTGTGACTCTCCAGTAATAGGTGAGCTGCTACTGCTTCTGGGTTTGTCAGATGATGCAGTTCTCCACTTCCCCAGCTGTTAAATAATCCCATGACCCATCAGCTGGTGTCGCTGATAGAGTTCATTCACTCTTTGACCGGTGATGCTGTGTGCAGTTTCTGCTGGAGCTTCAGAAGCTGTCTTTTCCTTTAGAGTTTCTGTTCCTATCCCAATCCCTGGGTGGAGTTGCTATGATTGTCTTGGTCCCTGGGTGGAGGTAAGGGGATTTTAGCCTAGGGCTGGACAGGAGCAGGGCAAGGGTGGTGGCCCAGACCTCCTCACCTTTAGAGGCATCTTTGGGAACAGAGTTAGCTAGGGACCCCCAGTCTACAAGAGCAGACTATCTTCCCTGATTCCCTTAGCATCCCATCTCTGCCATCCTGTTATAACTCTACACATGTGCTATTGCCACCCACGTGACAGGGATGGCAGTGAGTCAACATTGCCTATTGTTTCCAGTGTCATGTGACCCTTCAGTGATTTAAGGAATCTACATTCTAGTTACCTAAATTTACCATTACAGGACAAATAATGAAGGTTATTTTATTATCTATAACATGTTGTTACATTTTACCTTTCCTTGTTCATTGGTCTATTGAAGGTCTATTGAATGGATGACCATTACATCTATACCAGGGGTCTGAAATTCCAGTCCTCAAGGGTCGCAAACAGTGCTTGTTTTCAGGATTTCCTTAGCATTTGGCAGTTGGAATAGTCACCAGTGCAGGAGATTGAATTACCAACTGTAAAATGCTAAGGAAATCCTGAAAATCTGCACTGTTGGTGGGCCTTGAGGACTGGAGTTTGAGACTCCTGATTGATAGTTTGTATAACCCTTTATATTATCTTGTGTTTTAATAACTTTTCTGTTTTCCAAAATTCTAGAATCTTAACCACGAAAGAGGTTGTGATAAATCAAGAACGATGGAACGTGAATGTGAATAGGATGGAACGTACGTAAGGTAGAAACACCTGAAAAGATAGAAGATACAATGTGATCCTGGACAAGACTCAACGAAGACCCAACCAACAATGAGACTGTCAATCTGCCTGTCCGTCGGTCTCGTATTCTTCTTGGGAATTGTTCCCTCTTGTTTGATGAGATCTAAGAGACCCCCGAGATGGAAGTGTCCGGCGTCCTGTAACTGCACCGTGGACAATGTCCTGTGTGATGGCTCCAGCCACATTCCCAACACTTATTCCTTGGATATCATCTCCGTGTAAGTCAACAAACTCAACATCCACCCGACTTTAGAGTTTGTAGAGGTCAACGGTAGACGTCAGAGAGGAACTATCATTATGTATAGAGCACCATTAATTCCATGGGGCTGTACATGAGAAGGGGTTAATTACAAAATACTGATATAGATTACAGTAAATAAGCTAACAATGACAGAGGGGAGAGGACCCTGCCCCCAAGGGCTTACATTCTATAGGATGATGGGGAGGAGACATCAGGGTGGGGGAAGTGGCTGCTCCAGGGCTAGTGGTGGTGAGGTGGCAGCTTTACTGGTGAGGTGGCAGCTGTCCAGTGGTGGTGGTGGTGGTGAGATGGCTGCTCCAGTGGTGGGGAAGTGGCCTCTCCAGTGGTCGTAGTGATGTAGAAGTTCTGGTGGTGGTGAGATGGCAGTTTTGGTGGTGGTGAGGTGGCTGCTCCTAGTTGTGGTTAGGTGGCCTCTCCAGTGGTGGTGGTGAGGTGGCCTCTCCAGTGGTGATGGTGAGGTGGCCTCTCCAGTGGTGATGGTGAGGTGGCCTCTCCAGTGGTAATGGTGAGGTGGCCTCTCCAGTGGTGATGGTGAGGTGGCCTCTCCAGTGGTGATGGTGAGGTGGCCTCTCCAGTGGTGACGGTGAGGTGGCCTCTCCAGTGGTGATGGTGAGGTGGCCTCTCCAGTGGTGATGGTGAGGTGGCCTCTCCAGTGGTGATGGTGGTGAGGTGGCCTCTCCAGTGGTGATGGTGGTGAGGTGGCCTCTCCAGTGGTGATGGTGAGGTGGCCTCTCCAGTGGTGATGGTGGTGAGGTGGCCTCTCCAGTGGTGATGGTGGTGAGGTGGCCTCTCCAGTGGTGATGGTGGTGAGGTGGCCTCTCCAGTGGTGATGGTGGTGAGGTGGCCTCTCCAGTGGTGGTGATGGTGAGGTGGCCTCTCCAGTGGTGATGGTGGTGAGGTGGCCTCTCCAGTGGTGATGGTGGTGAGGTGGCCTCTCCAGTGGTGATGGTGGTGAGGTGGCCTCTCCAGTGGTGATGGTGGTGAGGTGGCCTCTCCAGTGGTGATGGTGAGGTGGCCTCTCCAGTGGTGATGGTGGTGAGGTGGCCTCTCCAGTGGTGATGGTGGTGAGGTGGCCTCTCCAGTGGTGATGGTGGTGAGGTGGCCTCTCCAGTGGTGATGGTGAGGTGGCCTCTCCAGTGGTGGTGATGGTGAGGTGGCCTCTCCAGTGGTGGTGGTGGTGAGGTGGCTGCTCCAGTGGTGATGGTGAGGTGGCCTCTCCAGTGGTGATGGTGAGGTGGCCTCTCCAGTGGTGATGGTGAGGTGGCCTCTCTAGTGGTGGTGGTGAGGTGGCCGCTCCTAGTTGTGGTTAGGTGGCCTCTCCAGTGGTGGTGAGGTGGCCTCTCCAGTGGTGATGGTAGGTGTTCTCTCCAGTGGTGGTGGTGAGGTGGCTGCTCCCAGTTGTGGTTAGGTGGCCTCTCCAGTGGTGGTGGTGAGATGGCCTCTCCAGTGGTGATGGTAGGTGTTCTCTCCAGTGGTGGTGGTGAGGTGGCCGCTCCCAGTTGTGGTTAGGTGGCCTCTCCAGTGGTGGTGGTGAGGTGGCCTCTCCAATGGTGGTGGTGAGGTGGCCTCTCCAGTGGTGGTGGTGAGGTGGCCTCTGCAATGGTGGTGGTGAGGTGGCCGCTCCCAGTTGTGGTTAGGTGGCCTCTCAAGTGGTGGTGGTGAGGTGGCCTCTCCAGTGGTGGTGGTGAGGTGGCCTCTCCAATGGTGGTGGTGAGGTGGCCTCTCCAGTGGTGGTGGTGAGGTGGCCTCTCCAGTGGTGGTGCTGAGGTGGCCTCTCCAGTGGTGGTGGTGAGGCTGGTGGTGAGGTGGCCGCTTCGATGGTGGAGCACCCGCTCCGGTTGTGGTAGCGTTATTGCAGACTGTAGCTTTCCTGAAGAGATGGTTTTCAAGTTCTGTCTGAAGGATCCGAGTGTGGTGGATAATCGGACGTGTTGGGGCGCAGAGTTCCAGAGGATGGGGGATATTCGGGAGAAATCTTGGAGGCGATTGGGTGAGGAAGCAACTAAGTGTGGAGGAGAGGAGGAGGTCCTGGGAAAACCAAAGATTACGTGAGGAAAGATATTGGGATATTCAGAGATATGGGGAGGGGACAGGTTGTGGACGGCTTTGTAGGTCAGTGTTAGTAGTCTAAACTGGATTTGTTGAGGATTTGGGAGCCACTGGGGGGATTTGCAGAGGGGAGATACAGGGGAGTAGCGAGGAGAGAAGTGGATTAGTCAGGCAGCTGAAATGAGGACAGACTAGAGAGGCGCAAGAGAGTTAGCAGAGAGGCCACAGAGGAGGAGGTTGCAGTAGTCGAGAAGGGAGATGATGAGGGCATGTACAAGAGTTTTAGTGGATTAAGGTTTGAGGAAAAGCGGATTCTGTAAATATTCTTGAGCTGGAGGCGGTCACTGGTTATTTTAGCTTCATCTGTCAAAGGATGATCATTTGTCTAACAATGTCCAAATCTGATAGTTGCGGTTACTCCCAGATTCTATTCTCTTGATCATATTCTCCTTCTTGTAGAAGATTCACCAAAACCCCATCCTACGCTCCTACGTCTATAAGGTGTTTAAAGCTGTAAATATCATTGTTCTTTTGCTAATTGCGGATTAACTTCCCCTAATTCTGGATATAATTATCCCGGCGGAGTCCCCGGAGACGTGGATCGCGCAGTTATTATGCAGGGAAGATTAGCTCATTTATTAAACATGTGCTTCACGAATCGGAAGTGGATATTTTCGTAGACTGAGTAAAATGTATAAGATTGCGGCTTCTTACAATAGGGGGTGTCTACATGGACGGTCTCACATAATCCAGGTCCAACACCCAGAAGTTTTACTCCTCATCCTCATTATCCTCCTCAACTAAGAACTCCTCTATATCATGACACTGGAGACCAGGGGTGTAAAGATGGCGGTTGCAGGGGTCGCAACTGTGACCGGGTCCATGGACCCCAGTGCCTATTTCAGCTGTATGTGCGTCCATCTATACCAGGATGGGGAACATGTATACAAGGATAGAGACATATGTACCATGATTGGGGACATATATACCAGGATGGGGATCATATGGGTCATATGTACCAGGATGGCAGACATATATATCAGAATGGAGACCATGTATACCAGGATGGGGACCATATGGGTCGTATGTACCAGGATGGGGATCATGTATACAAGGATGGGAGACCTCTATATCATTATGGGGGACATATATACCAAGATGGGGATGATATATATCAGGGGCGGACCGTCACCCCTGGGGGCCCTGGTGCAGGAGAGGACTGGGGGGGGCGGGGCTACTGGCCGTCGGCGCGGCCCGGGGGGGGAGGGGTTCCGCTGGCCGTCGGCGCGGCCCGGAAAGGGGGGGGAGGGTGCCGCTGGGGGCCGCACTGAGCCGCAGGCGCGATGCTCTCCTACCTGGGAGCCGCGCGGAAGTGTTCAAGGAGCCGGAGGAGCAGAGGAGAGGAGGGGCGGGATCAGGCAGAGGAAGCAGGAAGCTCTCTGCTTCCCTTGCCTGACCCTCTTCTCCTCTGGCGGCGGCTTGCGGGGGTCGGCTGGGGGCCCCCCTCCAGGCTTGAAGGGGCCCCCAGCCGGTCGGGGCCCTGGTGCAGCTGCACCAGCTGCACCAGTGTAGTTCCGCCCCTGATATATATACCAGGGAGGGCCCAAGATGGGGACCATATGGGTCATATTTACTATGATGAAAATCATATATACCAGGATGGGGACCATGTATACCAGGATGGGGACAACATGGGTCATATTCACCAGGATGAGGATCTTATATACCAGGATGGGGGACCTCTATACCATGATGGGGGACATATATACCAGGATGGGGATCATATATATAAGGGAAGGCCCAGGGTGGGGAAAAGCACAACATGATGGAGGACATTACTACATAATGAAGTGGGAGGGTGGTTCAATTTATAAGTCATTATAGGATTTAGAATGCAGCAAGGACCCATACATCTGTCCAACGAGCGGAGGAGGTGCGGGCCCACGTCCAAATTTCACTCTGAGGACTCTAATTACACCACTGCCACTGGGCCTATGTACTGGCAAGGTAAATCCACCTGTCCTTGCTTCCCTAGGACATTCTGGTTGGTTAGTGGGATCTATTGATGAGCGAGTAGTAAGATTTTCAGGTTCGAAGGCTGTAACCGAATGCTTTAAATGAGTAACGAGTAACAAATCCAATGCAAGTCAATGGGGAACTCACTCAGATCTGAATATGACGCGCCCCGTGGGGGCCGTGGGATACTCTGTGCCGGGTCTGTCGATGATGTTGGGGATGACACGGTGGTGTGATCCAGTCCATGGCCCCAGAGCGGTCAATTAAAAGGGAAAAGTAATTTTTGTTGTTTTAGGGGAATTACTGGACCTGTGATTCAGGGATAATAGTCCTCGTGACGCCACCCGCGGGTTGCAGCTATTGATGGCCGCCGCTTCAATACAGTTCCTCTGGGGTTGATGGCAATGCAGCTGAGTTGGCAAGCTCTCCACGGGTAGGGCTAACCCCAGGGCAGCAGATGTTACTTAGGTGGGTTGGTACTGATGTTACTGTGCAGGGCTGATGGCGCAGCGATAAAGTTCACACACACAGAGGGGTGCAGTCTCAAGGTCTTTACTCACAGTCCATTGTTCCAGTTTACAACAATTGTCACTGAGTAGCTGAGTGCTGAGTTCTTGGAGGAGGGGATCCAGCTAACTCCCGGGTAGCTTGGTGGCACTTAACCAGTACCCCCTTTCACTGTCCTCTCTCAGTCGTCTCTTTCTGTACTTGCTTTGCCCTAAAGCCCTGCGCTTCACACACAGAGCCCCAAGTAAGTGGCCGTGGGCCTTTGTAGGGCAACTCCTCTCTCAGTCCCTTAGACCCTACATGGCCACCTTTTCAGCAGGTGTGTGCGTTTTTGGCTGTGGCATATGGAGATACCGCAGCCTCTGGGTTGCTAGCTGAGCCTGGTCGTTCACCACTAGTCTGGGGCCGGTTCCCCTACACTGCGGCCTGGTCCCTCCACCATGTGGATGCGGGCACCACCTGGTGGACTGCTCACTTCCCAGGCCTCTGGGACCCCTTCTGTCTTAGGAAGCACCTCTCTCTGTCTCAACTCCACCGTCAGGTCTTGTCTCTCCCTGGTCTTGGGACGAGCTCCCACTAGCTCCAGTCTCCAGGACGTCTCGTACTTGCTCTTGTCCTTCTCTAACCGACTCTCTGACCCTCACAGACTCCTGCAGCTCTTGCCAGTCACCCACCAACTGCCTTCTAAATGTTTCTACTCGTCCTTTTATACTCTGTCATGTGTCCTACGTCACTAACGTTTGTCCTCCCTGACTTCACTACTTCCTGGATGCTCCCCTAAACTCTAATCTCCACCCATCCCTCCTACCCTGGTTCCTCCCCTCCAGACAGGATCAGGGACTGTGCTCTCCCTAAGGGTGCCGTCACACGGGGAGATATCGCCGGCGATGTTGCCGGGAACACAGGGGCGTGGCCTAATTGTGGCGACATCGCCGGCGAATTGCCGCGTGTGACAGGACGATAATCAGGCGATGAATCACCTGAGCAACATCGCCAGGTTTCCCAACAATGTTGGGAAACCTGGCGATGTTGCTGAGGCGATCATGCCTGATCGCCCTGTGTAACGCGGCAACCTGCAATGTTGCGGGCGACACCGCCTTTCTCTAACATTGCGAGTTACTTGCTGGGCAACCCAGCGAGCGATAGCCGCGGCAACTAGCCGGCGACGTCTCCGGTAAGTTGCTCCGTGTGACATCTCCCCGGCGATGTTGCCAGGGATGCGCGCTCCCGCGCATCACCGGCAACATCGCCGCAACCGTCGCCCCGTGTGACGGTACCCTTAAGGTACCGTCACACGCGGCAACATTGCCAGCAACATCGCCGGCAACTCACGGGCATGGCGAAGTTGAAGCAACATTGCTAGTGAGTTGCCCCGTTTAACGGGGCAATTCAACGGCAATAAATTGCTAGATTGAAGTTGCCAGGTTTCTCAACATGTTGGTAAACCAGGCAATGTTGCTCAGGCGATCTGCTAGCATCGCTCTATGTGACACTGCAATAGCAATGTTAAAAGCAACTTCCCCTATTCACTTCAATGACTTGTATCGGATGCTGGGTTGAGTTTAACCCTGTCAGCGAAAGTTGCTTTCAACATCGTAAGAGTTGCCGGAGATATCTCTGCATGTGACATCTCCAAAGCAATCTTAGAAAAATGCAAAAAAAGTGCGCACTCCCCTAAGTTGCCAGCAATGTTGCCACGTGTGACGGTACCTCTAGGAGCAATCTTGCCCTAACCCTGACCTGGAGTGCCGTAGTGCAGGCTATCAATGTCTGAATACCGGTCAGTGTCCCTTCCTTACCCAAGAGCGGGGTACTACACCTCTGGCTGAGGTGCAATACCTCTGTGGTGACTGGATCCACAGGGGAGTCACAAATACTGAAACAGTTGAAGAATATCCAGCAACAACGTCCTTTAAATTTTCTTGGAAAATGGTAAAAGTCCATTTTATTTAGGCAAATTAAAAAGCAGAAATGCCAGACATGAGTCAACCTTCTTGACTCTTCTTGATGGTTGACTCATGTCTGGCATTTCTGCTTTTTAATTTGCCTAAATAAGATGGACTTTTAACTTTTTCCAAGAAAATTTAAAGGATGTTGTTGCTGGATATTTGTTTTTTTCATTTTTGAGTTGTGAAAGACCCAATCATAGCCTTTATCTGCCTCAAGAAAAGGACCCATCTATATTTTGTATGGGTTCATGAGCTGCATAGCAACATCCTTGAATCTTTTTGCCTCTTGGTCTTCTCCTCATTTATTTTGGTCTTTTCCAGCTCGTTCCTCAGATGCGGCTTCCAGAGCATCCCCACCGACAGCTTCGCCCAGTCCCAGACGATGCAGATCTTGTAAGTTTTCTCATCCGCTTCTAATTGCTTGTGACAAAACCCAACTGTTTGTTGACGTCTTATTGCCTCCGATCTGCTTTATTACCACCGCTGTAGACGACGGTTAGATGCCTCTTCTAAATGAACTGCTATAACTGTTACATTTTATTGCTTTTCAATAAATTTTGTTTCTATTTTGGGGAAAAAAAGAATTAAAATGAAATACTTAGAGGCTAAAAAGTGACAAAAAGAAGCCAACGGAGTGTAGCTGAAGACTCCTGAGGGTGAACATTGCATTGTGACGTCGTGAACAGGATTGACAATGTTGCAACTTGGACCACTAGAAAAGGTCCAATCCTATAGCTATGCTTGTCCATGCATATATTCATAGGGAATATACTGGACATGTGATGGTGGTCATTGGGTATGTCAAGTTGGAAACCATCTTTATATGGGAGGCCTTAATTTCCACTGTTGCCCCCATGGGTGCAGGAGGAACATCTATCCCTATACCCCATACAGTTAATATCTCAGTATTTTGAGATGTTTGGTCTCTATCTTCTCACCTGAATTTGATCTTTTTAGACTCTTCACGTCTTGTTCCTTCGAGGAGATTTCGGACGACGCCTTTCTCAAGTTGAAACACTTGGAGTACTTGTAAGTTTTGCAGGTGGCGCGTACTTTTCTCCATATTAATGTCTGTTGATGTAGATGAGGACAGAGAAGCCCCCGGAGGAAGATTGGGGAGGAGGGGTGCACATACTTTTCTCACTATTAATATCTATGGTTGTACAACTCTATCTTTTGGCCAAGAATCTCCCATTGAATATAGGAGGTTCTTGGCCAACGGAGGAGACCAAGAATGACCAGAAATGGTGCTAAATTAATAGTTTAGATGGGTCCTCGTAAGTTGCAAATTCTCTGCATGGACAATCCAGGAGATGATGATACAGGTCCACCACCACTAGAAGCTTAGTAGAGATGGTCTTACTACAGGGAACCATCATCATGTTCCTCCTCTTATAAGGTTCAGTCTAGACCATGATTGTAGAGACCATTTGGCCACAACACCAAATCAAATCGGTGATCCCCATGGTTTCACTTCCATGAGGAGACCACGGTAGGTCTGGAATTGGAATTTAGAGTTTGGGTTTGGAACCCTTGCCCTACCACAGCCATCACTATTTCCAACCACCCGGTTCTACCATTGGCCTTCCTGTACTCCTCTGTAGACGTCTATAATGTTTACTGGTTTTTATCTTCTTCAGGTTTATTGAGAACAACAACATCAAGAAGATTTCAGGAAACGCGTTGCGAGGTCTGAGGTCCCTGATCCACCTGTGAGTACAAGGTTGGGAGGGATTTGATGATAATGATTGGGGTCTGCAGGTAGCGGGGGTATCATGAAGACCCTGATCTGATGAACCGACTTCATATCATACAATATTTCATCTGGATACTTTCTATGGATGATTTCGTCTTTTCCTTCCCCGTTCAGGAGTTTGGCCAATAATCACTTGGAATCTCTTCCCAGCGGATTGTTTCGGACTCTCACGGCCATCAAACACATGTAAGTGATTGACTCTTCTGTCCAGTCTTGGAAAACCACCATCTTTAGCATATTTACTCTATTTTATTGACACAAAATTACAAGATAAAAATGACGTATGCCCTGAGGAAGGACAGCGAAACGTGCGTCAGGGCCGCAAGGACATAGGACTATCACATATATAATATATTTTGATTTATATATATAACTTTTGGGCTTTTTCGGCAGAGATCTTCGTGGGAATCCTCTACACTGCACTGGAAAGCTGTCATGATCACAAAAGTGGTCCATTACTGGGCAAAAAAGGTCCGACTGCACTCGGACAGCGGACCATGATGACACAGGAAATGGTCCTATATGCACAGAAAAGGGTCCCTATCCATTAAAGCTGTCCAATGCTAATCCATAATGTTCAAGTGGGAAAGGCCATTACGCACTGAAGCTCCATATACGCCATAGGAAGCGTCCACATAACTAACGGTCCATATCTCCTGTCTGGAGAAGGCGTCCATAGTCTGATAGAGAAGCGGTCCTAATACTGCCAAATCCCTATATACTGCACACCCTAGAAGAAAGGGTAACGCCACAAAAAGGGATCCATATACATGCTCTACATGAGCTCCCATATATGCCCTAGAACGTCCATATACTGCCACTAAGAATGTGTCCCATATATGCACTAGAGAAGCGGTCCATATACTCATAGAAAAGTTATACTGCCATAGGAAAGGGTTCCTATATGCCACTAGACAAAGCGGTCCCATATACTGTCCACTAGAGAAAGCGGTTCCATATACTGCACTAGGAAAGCGGTCCCATATACTGCCACTAGAGAAAGGGTCCCATATACTGCCACTAGAGAAAGTGGTCCCATATACTGCCACTAGAGAAAGCGGTCCCATATACTGCCACTAGAGAAAGCGTCCCTATACTGCCACTAGAGAAAGGGTCCCATATACTGCCACTAGAGAAAGGGTCCCATATACTGCCACTAGAGAAAGGGTCCCATATACTGCCACTAGAGAAAGCGGTCCCATATACTGCCACTAGAGAAAGCGGTCCCATATACTGCCACTAGAGAAAGTGGTCCCATATACTGCCACTAGAGAAAGCGGTCCCATATACTGCCACTAGAGAAAGGGTCCCATATACTGCCACTAGAGAAAGCGGTCCCATATACTGCCACTAGAGAAAGCGGTCCCATATACTGCCACTAGAGAAAGGTCCCATATACTGCCACTAGAGAAAGCGGTCCCATATACTGCCACTAGAGAAAGCGGTCCCATATACTGCCACTAGAGAAAGGTCCCATATACTGCACCTAGAGAAAGCGGTCCCATATACTGCCACTAGAGAAAGCGGTCCCATATACTGCCACTAGAGAAAGCGGTCCCATATACTGCCACTAGAGAAAGCGGTCCCATATACTGCCACTAGAGAAAGTGCTCCCATATACTGCCACTAGAGAAAGCGGTCCCATATACTGCCACTAGAGAAAGTCGTCCCATATACTGCCACTAGAGAAAGCGGTCCCTATACTGCCACTAGAGAAAGCCGTCCCATATACTGCCACTAGAGAAAGCGGTCCATATACTGCCACTAGAGAAAGCGGTCCTATATACTGCCACTAGAGAAAGCGGTCCCATATACTGCCACTAGAGAAAGCGGTCCCATAACTGCACTAGAGAAAGCGGTCCCATATACTGCCACTAGAGAAAGCGGTCCCATATACTGCTACTAGAGAAAGCGGTCCCATATACTGCCACTAGAGAAAGCGGTCCCATATACTGCCTAGAGAAAGCGTCCCATATACTGCACTAGAGAAAGCGTCCCATATACTGCCACTAGAGAAAGCGGTCCCATATACTGCCACTAGAGAAAGCGTCCCATATACTGCCACTAGAGAAAGCGTCCCATATACTGCCACTAGAGAAAGCGTCCCATATACTGCCACTAGAGAAAGCGGTCCCATATACTGCCACTAGAGAAAGCGGTCCCATATACTGCCACTAGAGAAAGCGGTCCCATATACTGCACCTAGAGAAAGCGGTCCCTATACTGCCACTAGAGAAAGCGGTCCCATATACTGCCACTAGAGAAAGCGGTCCATATACTGCCACTAGAGAAAGGGTCCCATATACTGCCACTAGAGAAAGCGGTCCCATATACTGCCACTAGAGAAAGTGGTCCCATATACTGCCACTAGAGAAAGCGGTCCCATATACTGCCTCTAGAGAAAGCGGTCCCATATACTGCCACTAGAGAAAGTGGTCCATATACTGCCCTAGAGAAAGCGGTCCCATATACTGCCACTAGAGAAAGCGGTCCCTATATACTGCCACTAGAGAAGGGGTCCCATATACTGCCACTAGAGAAAGCGGTCCCATATACTGCACCTAGAGAAAGCGGTCCCATATACTGCCACTAGAGAAAGCCGTCCCATATACTGCACTAGAGAAAGCGGTCCCATATACTGCCACTAGAGAAAGCGTTCCCATATACTGCCACTAGAGAAAGCGGTCCCTATACTGCCACTAGAGAAAGCGGTCCCATATACTGCCACTAGAGAAGCGGGTCCCATATACTGCTCTAGAGAAAGCGGTCCCATATACTGCCACTAGAGAAAGTGGTCCCATATACTGCCACTAGAGAAAGCGGATCCCATATACTGCCACTAGAGAAAGCGGTCCTATATACTGCCACTAGAGAAAGCGGTCCCATATACTGCACTAGAGAAAGCGGTCCCATACACTGCCACTAGAGAAAGCGGACCCATATACTGCCACTAGAGAAAGCGGTCCCATATACTGCCACTAGAGAAAGCGGTCCCATATACTGCCACTAGAGAAAGCGGTCCCATATACTGCCACTAGAGAAAGCGGTCCCATATACTGCCTCTAGAGAAAGCGGTCCTATATACTGCCACTAGAGAAAGCGATCCCATATACTGACACTAGAGAAAGCGGTCCCGTATACTGCCACTAGAGAAAGCGGTCCCATATACTGCCACTAGAGAAAGCGGTCCCATATACTGCCACTAGAGAAAGGGTCCCATATACTGCCACTAGAGAAAGGGGTCCCATATACTGCCACTAGAGAAAGCGGTCCCATACACTGCCACTAGAGAAAGCGGTCCCATATACTGCCACTAGAGAAAGCCGTCCCATATACTGCCACTAGAGAAAGCGGTCCCATATACTGCCACTAGAGAAAGCGGTCCCATATACTGCCACTAGAGAAAGCGGCCCCATATACTGCCACTAGAGAAAGCGGTCCTATATACTGCCACTAGAGAAAGCCGTCCCATATACTGCCACTAGAGAAAGCGATCCCATATACTGACACTAGAGAAAGCGGTCCCATATACTGCCACTAGAGAAAGCCGTCCCATATACTGCCACTAGAGAAAGCGGTCCCATATACTGCCACCAGAGAAAGCGGTCCTATATACTGCCACTAGAGAAAGCCGTCCCATATACTGCCACTAGAGAAAGCGATCCCATATACTGACACTAGAGAAAGCGGTCCCATATACTGCCACTAGAGAAAGCCGTCCCATATACTGCCACTAGAGAAAGCGATCCCATATACTGACACTAGAGAAAGCGGTCCTATATACTGCCACTAGAGAAAGCCGTCCCATATACTGCCACTAGAGAAAGCCGTCCCATATACTGCCACTAGAGAAAGCGGTCCCATATACTGCCACTAGAGAAAGCGGTCCCATATACTGCCACTAGAGAAAGCGATCCCATATACTGACACTAGAGAAAGCGGTCCCTATACTGCCACTAGAGAAAGCGGTCCCATATACTGCCACTAGAGAAAGCGGTCCCGTATACTGCCTCAGGTAAAGCTGTGCCATTGCAAAATCTGTCCCATCCACTGTTCCCTGGAAAGCTGTCCCATCCCTGCCACTGAATAAGGTGTCCCATCCGATTCCACTGGGAAAGCTGTGCCATCCTCTGCCCCTTGGAAAAGTTGTCCCATCTGCTGCCACTGGGAAAGCCACCCTATCTGCTGTCCCTGGGAAAGCTATCCCCTCTGCGCTCCATGGAAAACTATGCCAGCCGCTGCTCCCATGGAAAGCTGTCCCATCCACTGCCCCCCGGAAGAGCTGTCCTATCTCCACTGGGAAAGCTGTACCTTCCGTTTTCCCTGGGAAAAGTTGTCAAATCCACTGTGCCATCTGCTGCCCCCGGGTATGCTGTCCCATCTGCTACCTGCGGAAAAGCTTTCCATTCGTGTCTACTGGGAAAGCTATTGTATCTGCTGTCCTAGGGAAAGCTGTGTTATCCGCTGCCCCCAGTAAAGCTGTGCCATCCGCTGCCCCCAGTAAAGCTGTGCATCTGCGCACCCGTAAACTGTGCATTCGCCACCCCTGGGAAAATCTGTCCATCACTGCCCCTGGGAAACATTTCTCATGTCATCCGCTGCCCTGGGAAAGCTTCCATCCCCGCCCTCGAAACTTCCCATCGCTGCCCATGGAAAGCTTCCATCCCTGCCCTCGGGAAAACTATGCCATCGCTGCTCCCATGGAAAGCTGTCCCATCCACTGCTCCTGGGAAAGCTGTCCCATCCACTGCTCCTGGGAAAGCTGTCCCATCCACTGCTCCTGGAAAGCTGTCCCATCCACTGCTCCTGGGAAAGCTGTCCCATCCACTGCTCCTGGGAAAGCTGTCCCATCCACTGCTCCTGGGAAAGCTGTCCCATCCACTGCTCCTGGGAAAGCTGTCCCATCCACTGCTCCCTGGGAAAGCTGTCCCATCCACTGCTCCTGGGAAAGCTGTCTGTCCCATCCACTGCTCCCTGGGAAAGCTGTCCCATCCACTGCTCCTGGGAAAGCTGTCCCATCCACTGCTCCCTGGGAAAGCTGTCCCATCCACTGCTCCTGGGAAAGCTGTCCCATCCACTGCTCCCTGGGAAAGCTGTCCCATCCACTGCTCCCTGGAAAGCTGTCCCATCCACTGCTCCTGGGAAAGCTGTCCCATCACTGCTCCTGGGAAAGCTGTCCATCCCGCTCCTGGAAAGCTGTCCCATCCACTGCTCCCTGGGAAAGCTGTCCCATCCACTGCTCCCTGGAAAGCTGTCCCCATCCACTGCTCCCTGGGAAAGAGTCCCATCCGCTCTCCTGGAAAGCTGTCCCATCCTGCTCCTGGAAAGCTGTCCCATCCACTTCCCTGGAAAGCTGTCCATCCATCTCTGGTCCATCCACTGTGCATGGAGCAATTCCATGACGGTAAATCATTTGATTGTGCCCATAATCATCCCCTGGGAAAGTTGCCCTAACCTAATGTCCTATATATTCTCTTCCCATTCCTATGGTGGAGCCATATCACATGACGGGGCTTCATAATGCATTTAGATGTGTACAGTATTTAGTAACCGGCATCTTGTCTCCCCAGACATCATACAGCGTTGGACATTTAAGCTTCCTTCCTTATCCGTCAAGGCTTTTGAATATAACTCTGAGCATTATGTGGTGATCACGCACCCGTTTGACGGCAGATGTACCTTCCTGGAGTGGGATCATGTGGCTTATCAGTTTAGATACTATGATAGTATCAGAGGTGAGCTCTCCAGCCCAGGGAGGAGTGGGGTAATAGTTGATTAGCATTGCTCCATTATGTAAAATAATCTGTTTTTTTAAGCAATCATCATCCTATCTCCCAACCTTCACATCTCCAGGCTCCACCCATGACTAGCTTGGTTCAATTTGCATAATAGGCACCACCTCTGAGGAGTTCCATTACACTAGAATCCCTCCTTCCCCCCCAATTCTTCAGAGGTTAGTGAGGGATCACACACTATATTATCATGTTCCTCACTTGTCTTTATGCTTTGATCACTCAGGTATCTCTGTGGTCTCCTGCCTGCCCCTCGTTATTGGTAAGCAGCTCTTCGTTGTGGTGGGCCAGCTCTATGGTGGCACCTCAGTCTACCGTCGCGACCCCTCACCTGGGAGCCCATCTGCCTTCCATCGTTTCCAGCACTTCCCCGATATCCGAAAACCCAATGACATTGAAAGCTTCAAATCTGCAGAAGGTGAACACTACTTCATCATAGCGGACAGCGCCAAATCTGGAGCCAGCACATTGTATCGGTGGGACGGTCGTGGATTCTACCCTCAACAACAGCTCCCACGATGGTACCGGGATACTGACGCCGAACCCCTCATGCTCTCCGGTTCTCCACACCTCATCATGAGCAGCGGTTCCCAGAGGCCCCTTGTGTATCGGTTCGAGAACAAGCAGCTGGAACGTCTTACGGATATTCCAGAGGCATGGGATGTCTATGCCGTCAAGCACTTCACGGATGCGGAGGACGGCGTCTTTGCCTGTTTGGTTCGCTATATGGGTGACTCGTCCCTCGTCCGGTGGGATGGCTCTATGTTTCGGCAGCTCCAGCAGTTACCATCCAGAGGGTCCCATGTCTTTCAGCCACTATTGCTCGGCCAACGATGGCACGCTCTTCTTGGGAATGACTTTGGCTATACTTGGGTCTACCAGCTGGAGAAATGGAAACACTGGGAGATTGAGGAGACAAATGATAAGGAGGGCCCGATCGGACCTCTGGTGCCAGTGCAGGAACTCAAAGTCCTAGAGGCTCGAGCCTTCACCTCTATCAAGGTGCGGGGACGGCAGTTCATTTTTGTGGCCAGTTTTGGAGGGGACTCGGTGGTGTTTGAGTACGTGGAGAAAGAGTGAAAGGACACTAGAGTAGCCGAACTGCTCCTCAAGGGCAAGACCAAAGATGGTGATTGGTGGAACAGCCAATTTTTTCTTGAACATTTCCCAATTTAAAGAGGTCACAATTGAGACCAATGATGTTGCGGATCATTTCTAACAGGACAGAAGTGTCTATATTTTTACTGAATTTTTTATTTTACTAACAGTTTGGGCTCCGATCCTCCTGAGTCTGAGCCTCTCACCCCATATAGTCACAGTGCGGCTGTACACAAAAACTTCTTATGGCTCATTTTCCTGAAACACATTAGAACAAAGATATGATCCTTCCCCCATTTTCTATCCTACAGTTGGAAGGTGTATAAAGTCATGTGACCACTAACTCCACCCCCGAGGAACATCAATGTAAGATTATGGGATAAGAGCAGCATAAGTGAAATCCCATCATCCCACCTGCAAATTTAACCTTTTATTACCATGGAATTGTAACCAATGACAGATGTGAATGTAACATGTAAATGATAATTATCTCATAATCACACAATAAACCAAAAGCGTAAATCCGGCTCATCGCATGGTCAATATTGAAATGAGACATGTATTAAGGCAATTACATGAAGCTAATGTAGAATGTAACAGAGGAAATGAGACATGGCAAAACTCCTGATACAGGAGCAGGGGCAGACTGGCCCAGGTGGCAGGGAGCATTTGCCCCCCAGGCCGGTGGTATAGTCCACCTTTAGGGCCGCGCACTTACAGTATTGACGGCGGGACCCAGGACGCAGCAGGCAGGCATCAGTGTGGAGGCTGACATGGACCAGCAAGCGGAGTGTGCGTGCAAAGCCGCACCAGGACCCAATTCTCTCCCCCGCCCCGCTCCTCACTTGGGCTCAGCAGTGATAGCATTTCCCCTCCCCCCCCCTGGACCGTCCTCAGGTGGCCGCTGGCTGGTAGACTGTCCCCCAGGGCAAGATCTGCCAGTCATCCTCTGTACAGGAGAACACCTTGTCATTGGTTATAAGGCTCACATGGATTGGCCAATACATCAACTACGTTTGTCCATTTATTCCTAAGTAGTTTTGCTATATACAGTTACATTCTACATTAGCTTCATGTAATTGCCTTATCTAGTATTTTTAGAGGACTTTTGCTGGACTATAGCACACAAGAAACGTGGTCCAGCAAAACTACTATAAAAGTGCTAGATAAGGTAAATACATGAAGCTAATGTAGAATGTAACAGAGGAAATGAGACATAGCAAAACTCCTGATAAAGGAGAACACCTTGTCATTGGTTATCGGGCTTACATAGATTGGCCAATACATCAGCACATTTTCTCAATTTTAAGATATTCCTAAGCCGTTTTACTATATCTCATTTCCTCTGTTACATTCTACATTAGCTTCATGCATTTGCCTTATCTTGTATTTTCATAGCAGTTTTGCTGGACCATGTCTCCCTTTTTCTTGTGCTTCAGAGTGCGGCTATATGCTTCCTTATAGATGTAGCACCTGTTCACACTGGTGTCGCCGGTCATTTTTTTCATATATATTTCAAGTTTACATACCCTGTCATGGTATTTCTTGTGGATCGAAAGAACCTTGAAACTATGCAGTGAGCATTGTGAGCTGATACATGTTTCTCGTACCACAATTTCTAAGTTTTTATTTGTCCACTAACTTCTCCCATCATCCAGGACGATGTGATGATGATGCTATTGCCCCCATGGTGGAGTCCAGGTCACAAAATACATGTGTGAACAAAACCGTAACATTTTGGGTTCATGACAATTTCCTTCAATCCCAATGAGAACTTGGGGTCAATCCTCAAAAGGCAACAAAATCCAGAAATTGTGATAAACTTAGCGTTCTTATGAGACGAGAACAGGTCATCATTAAAGAAAAAGACTTGGCTCTACCATCTGTGATGCTCAGAAGTAAAATAAAATCATAAAGATATCAGAATATATCTTTTTTCCATATACTGACCATTCTGCATTGCTGAAAGTATCTAATTCTATACACTATAAATTCCTTTCTCCTGACGAAAGACCCATGTGGGGTTGAAACGTAGGGTGGTTGGTGATAGGTAGGTGTTGGTTCTTTATGAAGATAGCAGGGTGGTTTCTTCTTTTATATTCATAAAGAACCAGTTGGATTTCTTCAACGTGTTTTAGAGAGACTCCATCAGGAAACCACTTAAGTCTATTTCCGAAACGCGTTGAATGCATCACATGTTGAAGAAATCCGACTGATGGTTCTTTATGAACGTAAAAAAGGACAGGGTTAAACCATGCTGCTATTTTCATAAAGAACCATCAGTCGGATTGCTTCAACATGTGATGTATTCAACGCGTTTCGGAAATAGACTTGAGTGATTTCCTGAAGGAATCTCTCCGAAACGCGTTGAAGAAATCCGACTGATGGTTCTTTATAAAGGTAGTAGCGCGGTTATAACCCTCTTCTTTTCTATCTTCATAAAGAACCATCAGTCGGATTTCTTCAACGCGTTTCAGAGAGACTCCTTCAGGAAATCATTCTAGAGATTCTATCTCCTAAACAGGTTGGAGCAATCTGACTGATAGTTCTTTATGAAGATAGCAGCAAGGTTTTAAACCTGTCCTTTCCTATCTTCATAAAGAACCATGAGTCGGATTTCTTCAACATGTTTCGGAGATAGAATTTCTACAATGTGATTTCCTGAAGGAGTGTCTCCGAAACGCGTTGAAGAAATCTGATTGATGGTTCTTTATAAAGGTAGTAGCGTGGTTTTATCACTCTTCTTTTCTATCTTCATAAAGAACCATCAGTCGGATTTCTTAAACACGTTTCGGAGAGACTCCTTCAGGAAATCATTCTAGAGATTCTATCTCCAAAACGCGTTGGAGCAATCCGACTGATGGTTCTTTATGAAAATAGAAAAGGTGAGAGATAAAACCGTGCTGCTACTCTATCTTCAAAATGAACCAGTCGGATTTCTTCAACATGTGATTTACTTAACGCGTTTCGGAGATAGACTCCATCAGGAAATCATCACTTTTTAGAGTTTATCGCCAAAACACATTGAGTAAATCACATGTTGAAGAAATCCGACTGATGGTTCTTTATGAAGATAGCAGCGCGGTTTTAACTCTGTCCTTTTCTATCTTCATAAAGAACCATCAGTCGGATTTCTTCAACACATTTTGGAGATAAAATCTTTAAAATGTGATTTCCTGAAGGAGTTTCTCCGAAACGCGTTGAAGAAATCCGACTGATGGTTCTTTATGAAGATAGAAAAGGTGAGAGATAAAACCGCGCTACTACTGTATCTTCAGAATGAACCAGTCAGTATTCTTCAACATGTGATTTACTTAACGCATTTCGGAGATGGACTCCATCAGGAAGTCATCACTTTTTAGAGTATCACCGAAATGCGTTGAATAAATCACATGTTAAAGAAATCTAACTGATGGTTCTTTATGAAGATAGCAGCGTGGTCTTAACCCTCCTTTTTTCTATCTTCATAAAGAACCATCAGTCGGATTTCTTCAACGCGTTTTGGAGATAGACTCCATCAGGAAATCACAATCCTCAAAACGCGTTGAATAAATCTCATGTTGAAGAAATCCGGCTGATGGTTCTCTATGTAGATGAGAGCAGCGTGGTTTTATCCCTCTTCTTTTCTGATGACCTTGTATCAAATACTGTGTAGAGTGAATTTTATTGATTCCAAAAAAAAAACGAAAAACACTGAAGTAGCAAAATGAGAAAACTAAAACTTGGGTCAATCCCAAAAATTTTGGCCACTCAAGCAATTTTAATGTACGGTAAATCACTCAAGAACATCACAACTTTAACTTGTATCCACAAAGTGATTAATTCATTCAAACTAGGTATTGCCACCAAAACGAAAAGTGCGACTCCAGCAAGAAAAAGCAATAGGAAAGATGGCCACTAGGTGGCACTATAGGTCGCATTGTCGTTTATTTGGCAGCAGGGGCACCACGTGGCACCGCACCAAACCAGACCGCTGATGTCCAGTAGGTGGCACCACAAAGACTTGCTGACCACTAGGTGGTACTGCACCAAACCAGACCGTCGATGTCCAGTAGGTGGCACCACAAAGACTTGCTGACCACCAGGTGGCGCTGCACAGCGTTCATTTCTTTTTTCCTTCAGTATCACAGGACTTTTCCCATATTCTTGCATGACACAGGACGGTGTGTAGTTATGCAGCGATAGCACCGCACCTCCTAATTCCTGCGCCATGTGACATTCAGCACTCGAATAGACAGACGGCGATTATTCATGACATCCAGCGTGTCTGATGAGTTCAGCATTGTATCAGTCAGCGGTCGCCTCCGGCAAAGTGATCATTTCTGCACATATTTCAGTGGTGTGTAATAATCTTATAATAAACAGAGCAGATGGTAAACCTAAGTCCCGGCCATTGTATTCCCTCCAAAAATCCCCAAACATGGTGGAATCCAAAAAGCGAAGAGTCGACATGAAACGCGTCCAGACTTCACTTGTTGCCTGTGAATAATAAGGAAGAGATAAAAAGAGCCCCAACTATAAGGGGTCACTAAGTATATACCATGTTCAATGGTGTTACTGGACCTGGGCCCCAATGTGAAAGCTCTAACAGGGCCCCCAATTATTGCAAATCTTTAATAGCATTAGTGTTTTTCTATAGGCTAATGGGACTTCTAGGGGCCCCCTAGGCTCCAGGGCCCGGGTGCGATTGCAGCCCCTGCAGCTGTTGTAGTTACACCCCTGATTACGTCACATCAAAAGCCGCGTTCTCCATAGGAAGGGAAAGTGGAGGGACAGGGAGAATGTTAGTACTGGGGGGGGTCACTTACTTTGTATTTCTTTTTTCTTCTTTTTGCACAAGTTAAAATCAGCTGAAAAACAATAATAACATGGAGATATATAGAATGCCCTCATCAGAGTGTGATGTCATATATATAGAATGCCCTCATCAGAGTGTGATGTCATATATATAGAATGCCTTCATCAGAGTGTGATGTCATATATATAGAATGCTCTCATCAGAGTGTGATGTCATATATATAGAATGCCCTCATCAGAGTGTGATGTCATATATATAGAATGTCCTCATCAGTGTGATGTCATATATATAGAATGCCCTCATCAGTGTGATGTCATATATATAGAATGCCCTCATCAGTGTGATGTCATATATATAGAATGCCCTCATCAGTGTGATGTCATATATATAGACTGCCCTCATCAGAGTGTGATGTCATGTATAGAATGCCCTCATCAGTGTGTGATGTCATATATATAGAATGCCCTCATCAGTGTGATGTCATATATATAGACTGCCCTCATCAGAGTGTGATGTCATGTATAGAATGCCCTCATCAGTGTGTGATGTCATATATATAGAATGCCCTCATCAGAGTGTGATGTCATATATATATAGAATGCCCTCATCAGAGTGTGATGTCATATATATAGAATGCCCTCATCAGTGTGATGTCATATATATAGAATGCCCTCATCAGTGTGTGATGTCATATATATATAGAATGCCCTCATCAGAGTGTGATGTCATATATATAGAATGCCCTCATCAGAGTGTGATGTCATATATATAGAATGCTCTCATCAGAGTGTGATGTCATATATATAGAATGCCCTCATCAGAGTGTGATGTCATATATATAGAATGCCCTCATCAGTGTGATGTCATATATATAGAATGCCCTCATCAGTGTGATGTCATATATATAGAATGCCCTCATCAGAGTGTGATGTCATGTATAGAATGCCCTCATCAGTGTGTGATGTCATATATATAGAATGCCCTCATCAGAGTGTGATGTCATATATATATAGAATGCCCTCATCAGAGTGTGATGTCATATATATAGAATGCCCTCATCAGAGTGTGATGTCATATATATAGAATGCCCTCATCAGAGTGTGATGTCATATATATAGAATGCCCTCATCAGAGTGTGATGTCATATATATAGAATGCCCTCATCAGAGTGTGATGTCATATATATAGAATAACCTCATCAGAGAGTGATGATATATATATAGAATAACCTCATCAGAGAGTGATGATATATATATAGAATGCCCTCATCAGAGTGTGATGTCATATATATAGAATGCCCTCATCAGAGTGTGATGTCATATATATAGAATGCCCTCATCAGAGTGTGATGTCATATATATAGAATGCCCTCATCAGAGTGTGTTGTCATATATATAGAATGCCCTCATCAGTGTGTGATGTCATATGTATAGAATGCCCTCATCAGAGTGTGATGTCATATGTATAGAATGCCCTCATCAGAGTGTGATGTCATATGCATAGAATGCCCTCATCAGAGTGTGATGTCATATGTATAGAATGCCCTCATCAGAGTGTGATGTCATATATATAGAATGCCCTCATCAGTGTGTGATGTCATATGTATAGAATGCCCTCATCAGTGTGTGATGTCATATGTATAGAATGCCCTCATCAGAGTGTGATGTCATATGTATAGAATGCCCTCATCAGAATGTGATGTCATATGTATAGAATGCCCTCATCAGAGTGTGATGTCATATATATAGAATGCCCTCATCAGAATGTGATGTCACATATATAGAATACCCTCATCAGAGTGTGATATCATATATATAGAATGCCCTCATCAGAATGTGATGTCATATATATATAGAATGCCCTCATCAGAGTGTGATGTCATATATATAGAATTCCCTCATCAGAGTGTGATGTCACATATATAGAATGCCCTCATCAGTGTGTGATGTCATTTATATAAAATGCCCTCATCAGAGTGTGATGTCATATATATAGAATGCCCTCATCAGAGTGTGATGTCATATATATAGAATGCTTTCATCAGAGTATGATGTCATATATATAATGCCCTCATCAGTGTGTGATGTCATATATATAGAATGCCCTCATCAGTGTGATGTCATATATATAGAATGCCCTCATCAGTGTGATGTCATATATATAGACTGCCCTCATCAGAGTGTGATGTCACATGTATAGAATGCCCTCATCAGAATGTGATGTCACATATATAGAATACCCTCATCAGAGTGTGATATCATATATATAGAATGCCCTCATCAGAATGTGATGTCATATATATAGAATGCCCTCATCAGAGTGTGATGTCATATATATAGAATGCCCTCATCAGTGTGATGTCATATATATATAGAATGCCCTCATCAGAGTGTGATGTCACATATATAGAATGCCCTCATCAGAGTGTGATGTCACATATATAGAATGCCCTCATCAGTGTGTGATGTCATATATATAGAATGCCCTCATCAGAGTGTGATGTCACATATATAGAATGCCCTCATCAGAGTGTGATGTCACATATATAGAATGCCCTCATCAGAGTGTGATGTCATCAGTTGAAACACAATGCTCAGTAATATGAAGATATACCGAGCTCTTATCTGATGATGTCACTTACACAGGAGGACAACACATCCGACAGTCAACATGATCCCCGCAAAGGCCAAACCTCCCATCCGCAGGGTCCAGTCATCTGAGGAGAGACGGGAGGGCGTTAATAATCATATTGTCACAGATTAATACCCCAATATATTTATTCTCCCAATATAATGAACCCCTGACCCCACTGGGTGCAGAAACAACATCTGTGACATGTAGCTGCTATAAAGTACCAGATGGGGCCCGATGCTACTGCATAAGAAGGGCGGTGACAAGACGATGGGGTGGGCTCTGTGGCACTGGAGGCGGTGGCTGTTTCTACCCCCTGTTTACTCTCCCCCTATGTGCTGCTATCTTCTCCCCTCTGTGCGCTGCTGTCTTCTCCCCTCGTGCGCTGTCTCTCTCCCCCCTATGTGCTGCTGTCTTCTCCATCTGTGTTGTCTTCTCCCCACTGTGCTCTCTCTTGACCTGTCTCCCTCTGTGCGCTCTTCTCCCCGTCTGTGCTCTCTTTCTCACCCCGGTCGCTCACCCCCTGTTCGGTGTCCCCCCCCCCCCGTGCTCTCTCCTTTGAGCTGTCTTCCCCTGTGCTCTCTCTTTTCCCCAATCACTCTCCCCCTGTGTGGTCTTCTCCCCTCTGTGCCCTCTCCTTTGACCTGTCTCCTTCCTTGCGCTCTCCCCCCCCCCCCATCCGCACTCTCTCTCCTTCATGTGCTGTCTTTTTCCCCTGTGCGCTCTCTCTCCTCCAATCACTCTTCCCCTGTGCGGTTTTCTCCCCTCTGTGCCCTCTCCTTTGGGCTGTTTCCCCCCTGTGCACTTTCTCTGCCCCCCTGTGCTTTGTCTCTCCCCTCTTGTGCTTTCTTCCCCCTGTGGTGTTCAAAGGTTGCGGCCACCTGAGTAAGTGCGCATGAGTGCTGGGTAATATGCATTTACACTTAACCAGGCGGTGATGTATCAGCGACAGCAGCTACAGACAGCAGTTTCGGGGGTGGTGGTTTTGGGTGGAGACGGCAGCGCTGGCAATATTGCGCAAAGTGCCAGTACCACCAGTGGGTGCCATGTTTGCAAACCCAACACACTCTGCCCCCCTCCATGCGCTCTCTCTGTGCCATCCTTTGTACACCACAGGGGGGGAGAGAGACAGCACAGAGCAAGGACAGTGTACAAAGATGGTGGCCGCATGAGGAACTGCGACTGCACAAACCCGATGGCGCAGGTAATGAAGCCGCCGCAATATTTGGACACCCAGATGTCTAAAGATGGCGGCGGTCTGAGGAACTATTCCTGCATGTGTCGGCGGCACCACTGGTGGTATTGTACAATGTGCCACATCACTTGGATGTGCAAATATGGCTGCTGCTGGCACGTGATAGGAGGACATCCTGACGGCGGAAGTGGATGACGGACGGAATAAGGTAATTATATAGATGGGTAACCACTCACCATAGTGAAATCGATCATGTTCTGCTGCACAACCTGCAGGGGGAGGCAGAGAGTCAGAGAGTTAGTCTGGATGGCTTCCATATAGAAAGTAAGCGTTCAGTCATTACACAGCGCCCCCCGGTGTCTATCACAGGTGAAGGAGGTCACCAGTTATTACACTGCGTGCAGAATTATTAGGCAGGTTGTATTGTAGAGGATTATTTTTATTATTGATCACCAGCTATGTTCTCAATCACCCAAAAGACTCAAATATCAAAGCTTAATATTTTTGGAAGTTGGAGGGGTTTTAGATTTGGTTCTTAGGAGGATATCTGTGTGTGCAGGTAATTATTACTGTGCTGAATTATTAGGCAACTTAATAAAAACCAAATCTATTCCCATCTCACTTGTTTATTTTCACCAGGTAAACTAATATAACTGTACAAAATGTAGAAATAAACATTTCTGACATGCAAAAACAAAACCCCAAAAATGAGTGCCCCATATAGCCGCCTTTCTTTATGATGACTCTCAGCATCCATAGATTGTGTCAGTTTCTTGATCTGTTTACGATCCACATTGCGTGCAGCAGCCACCACAGCCTCCAGACACTGTTCCCAGAGGTGTACTGTTTTCCCTCCCAGACACTGTCCCCAGAGGTGTACTGTTTTCCCTCCCAGACACTGTCCCCAGAGGTGTACTGTTTTCCCTCCCAGACACTGTCCCCAGAGGTGTACTGTTTTCCCTCCCAGACACTGTCCCCAGAGGTGTGCTGTTTTCCCTCCCAGACACTGGTCCCAGAGGTGTGCTGTTTTCCCTCCCAGACACTGTCCCCAGAAGTGTACTGTTTTCCCTCCCAGACACTGTTCCCAGAGGTGTACTGTTTTCCCTCCCAGACACTGTCCCCAGAGGTGTACTGTTTTCCCTCCCAGACACTGTTCCCAGAGGTGTACTGTTTTCCCTCCCAGACACTGTTCCCAGAGGTGTGCTGTTTTCCCTCCCTGTAGATCTCACATTTTAGGGACCACAGGTTCTCTATGGGGTTCAGATCAGGTGAACAAGGCGGCCATGTCATTATTTTGTCTTCTTTTAGACCTTTACTGGCCAGCCACGCTGTGAAGTAGTTTATCATGTGATGGAGCATTGTCCTGCATGAAAATCATGTTTTTCTTGAACGATCCCGACTTCTTCCCGTACCACTGCTTGAAGAAGTTTTCTTCCAGAAACTGGCAGTAGGTCCGGGAGTTGAGCTTCACTCCATCCTCAACCCGAAAAGATCCCACAAGTTGATCTTTGATGATCCCAGCCCATACCAGTACCCACCTCCACCTTGCTGGTGTCTGAGTCGGAGTGGAGCTCTCTGCCCTTTACTGATCCAGCCTCTGGCCCATCCATCCGGCCCATCAAGAGTCACTCTCATCTCATCAGTCCATAAAACCTTTGAAGAATCAGTCTTCAGATATTTCTTGGCCCAGTCTTGACGTTTTATCTTATGTTTCTTGTTCAGAGGTGGTGGTTTTATCTTCTGTGTCTTGTTCAGAGGTGGTGGTTTTATCTTATGTTTCTTGTTCAGAGGTGGTGGTTTTATCTTATGTTTCTTGTTCAGAGGTGGTGATTTTATCTTATGTTTCTTGTTCAGAGGTGGTGGTTTTTCAGCCTTCCTTACCTTGGCCATGTCCCTGAGTATGGCACACCTTGTGCTTTCTGATACTCCAGCAACGTTGCAGCTCTGAAATATGGAAAACTGATGGCAAATGGCATCTTGGCAGCTTCACACTTGATTTTCCTCCATTCATGGGCAGTTATTTTGCCCCTTTTTTGCCCTCACGCTTCTTGTGACCCTGTTGGCTATTTGCCATGAAACACTTGATTGTTCGGTGATTACGCTTCAAAAGTTTGGCAATTTCCAGACTGCTGCATCCCTCTGCAAGACATCTCACAATTGTGGACTATTCAGAGCCGTCACATCTCTCTTCTGACCCATTTTGCCTAAGGAAAGGCATTTGCCTAATAATTAAGCACACCTTATATAGGGTGATGATGTCATTACACCACACCCCTCCTCATTACACAGATGCCATCACCTGATTTACTTGTGAGCAAAATACTCCTTTGCCTAATAATTCTGCACACAGTGTAGTAGGATCCCGCTCCAAGATATTGCTCCAAAGTGACCTACTGGGACCTCCGGGATCAACTCACAACTGGAAGAAATCAATCTTAACCCCTTCATGCCTACTGTTGCATATTCGCACCATACCAGCTCAATTCATTTGTATGCAAATGTAGACTGTAAATCAGGCAATAAGGGGTTAAATGGCATAAAAAGACAGAATTAGTATATTATTTTTTATTTTAAACATTTATTTAAAATAATGTTACTATAATATTTTATATTAATAACAATATAATTTAATATTTTCATAGTGATAAATTATGAAAAAAATTAATTATAAATATTTAAAATAGTGATAATATTTTATTCATTTGGTATTAATAACTATTATACATATTTAATATTTTCATATGTATACATATTAAAAATAGTGTTAATATTGTATTTTTCTATTAATAAAATATTAACAATATTTCCATATTTCATTATGCATATTAAAATATTGTATTAATATTGTATTGTTAATATTTTTCTATTTAAATATTAACAATATTGTCATTAGTATAAATAAATATTAATTATATGAAATTAATTTCATTATACTTTTTTATTTTATTAATATTAAATAGAAAAGTATAATTTAATATTCTCATTATTAATAAAATTATACATATTTAAATATTAATGTATTGTTCATATTTTAATAATAAAATATTAACATTATTATAAATATTAAACATTTTCATAATATAATGCTGTAAATATTGTATTAATATTGTATTGTTAATATTTTTCTATTTAAATATTAACAATATTGTCATTAGTATAAATAAATATTAATTATATGAAATTAATTTCATTATACTTTTTTATTTTATTAATATTAAATAGAAAAGTATAATTTAATATTCTCATTATTAATAAAATTATACATATTTAAATATTAATGTATTGTTCATATTTTAATAATAAAATATTAACATTATTATAAATATTAAACATTTTCATAATATAATGCTGTAAATATGTAAAATATTATTTAACAAAAAATCTAATATTTTATATTCTCATTATTAATAAAGAAATTTCATTATACTGATTAAAATATAATTTTTTTATTGTAACTATATTAATAAGAAAATATTACCATTATTATAAATATTGAATATTTTCATATTATAATCCATGATAGATATTTAAAATATTAATATTTAATAGAACATTTTCAAATATTTCATATAATTATTAATAAAATAATTTCATTGTACATATTAAAATATAATTTTTTTAAATGATTTAATAAGAAAATATTACCATTATGATAAATATTAAATATTTTCATATAATGACAAATATGTAAAATATTAATATGTTATAGAAAAATAATATTTAATATTCAAATAATTATTAATAAACTTTAATTATACATTAAAATATTTTTTTGATTAATATTCTTACCATTTTAATTAGAAAATATTAACATTATAAATATTGAATATTTTCATATGTCATTATAAATATTTAAAATATTAATATTTAATAGAAAAAAATCTAATTTCATATTCTCATAATTAATACAATTTCATTATGCATATTAAAATATATTTTTTTAATACTGCTAATATTTTAATAGGAAAATATTACCATTATTACACATATTAAATATTTTCATATTAAAATCCATTATACATATTTAAATTACCATTTAATAGATTAATATATTTAATATAATTATTAATAAAATAATTTCATTATACATAATAAAATATTATTTTTTTAAATTAGTATTGTTCATATGTTAATAAGGAAATATTACAATTATTATAAATATTGAATATTTTCATATTATAATGCCATTATAAATATTTTAAATAAGAATATTTAATAGAAAAATATAATTTAATATTCTCAATTATTAATAAAATAATGTCATTATGCATATTCAAATATTTTTTTATTGTAAATATTTGAATAGGAAAATGTTACCATTATTATAAGTATTGAATATTTTCATTTTTTTATGTCATTATAAATATTTTATTTTTTTTAGGATATTATTAAAATATTATTATTGCTATTACCCATCATTTTGATATTGCCATCAGTGTACTGACTGGAGAATAGTTTTTCCATGATAAAATGAAGGAAAAAAAAATAATGGTGGAATAGTTGGAATAGTTTTCTTTTCCCAATTCTCCCCATTTCACAGTATAATGAATGGTATCAAGAACCTGTAATGACAATGGGGATCCCCAACCAAATAAACAAGGCTTTAAAAAAAGTAAATACATTATAATTAAAAATAAACAAGTCAACTTATAGATGTGCAGTTTGGCTCATGACCACTAGATGGCAGCAATATGCTTGTTATCTTTATATACAATGTATCACTCACCTGTAATCAGAACTGCACTGAGGATCAATAGACACTGGACACCCTGCAATAATGAGGAGATAGAGGGAGGTTACAAATGGGTATAATATGTTATTACTAATAATTTACATGAATTACATGGCTCCGGTCTCGGTGATACATATCCTAATTGGCAGAAGGTGCATCAGGACATTGTGGGAATACATTGTAACAAAAAACAACAGCACTCTAGAAAAGTAAGACATATAATTGAATATAGATCAGCATTATAGCTAAGGAGAAATGAAACATTGAGACATTTACCTTACAAATATGGCCATATCCATAACCGCCCAGTAGCCACGTTGAGGTGTCTCTTATACTGTGTCCCTACACAATCACTCACCCCCTCTATCTGGATTAAAAACCTATTTTATGGGTGACAAGTAACTGCTATCAGAGAACAGTAGCATAGCAGGTTAATGGGAGGGTGCACTACAGAGGGACTGTGCCTCGACGTGGCTACTGGGCGGTTATGGATGTGGCCATACTTATAAGTTGTGCCTCAATTTTTTTTTTTTCATAGCTATAATATTGTTCCATTCTCAATCCTATGTACGTTCTGCTGACTTTGCGATGCGCATTACACAAGCGCGAGGTCCTCGATACACCCAAATGGGTGTACTGACATCAGTATAGCCGGATAATGACACAATTAGCGCCTATCTGCAATGACGAGGAGGCTCTGTATTGTTTAGCATGCCCATAGGGGAATTGCAGGAGAAGCCACAGGGAACGCCTTGTGTGACTGCTCAAGCTCAGAGAAGCCGCAGTGCTGCAGGTAAAAAAATAACTTTTATAAACTTTACAAATAGCCATTTATAAGACAAAGGGATGTGTAGAAAG
The DNA here is from genome assembly GCA_033576535.1 of Allobates femoralis. Taxonomy (NCBI): domain Eukaryota; kingdom Metazoa; phylum Chordata; class Amphibia; order Anura; family Aromobatidae; genus Allobates; species Allobates femoralis. Next base: position 55,336,380 of record JARQOC010000009.1, read on the forward strand.
ATACTAGGATGGTGCAGGGACTGCTCTTAACAGGCTGGGGGCTCATTCTTAGGGGTCAGGTTCCCTTTAATCTGCTGTGTGTTTAGCAGAGCGCCAGACTTCGTTGCCAACCTTCTTCCATTAGGGGGCGCTGCATACACAGCTTTATACATCAGATGGTTGTAATTCAGCTGCATTTTAATATCCATTTATCATCTATATAGGGTAGCACAGTGGCTCAGTGGTTAGTTATACTGTGGTTCATTGGTTAGCACTGTATATGGTGGCTCGGTGGTTAGCACTGTGTATGGTGGCTCAGTGGTTAGCACTGTATATGGTGGCTCAGTGGTTAGCACTGTATATGGTGGCTCAGTGGTTAGCACTGTATATGGTTGCTCAGTGGTTAGCACTGTATATGGTGGCTCAGTGGTTAGCACTGTATATGGTGGCTCAGTGGTTAGCACTGTATATGGTGGCTCAGTGGTTAGCACTGTATATGGTTGCTCAGTGGTTAGCACTGTATATGGTGGCTCAGTGGTTAGCACTGTATATGGTGGCTCAGTGGTTAGCACTGTATATGGTGGCTCAGTGGTTAGCACTGTATATGGTGGCTCAGTGGTTAGTACTGTATATGGTGGCTCACTGGTTAGCACTGTATATGGTGGCTCAGTGGTTAGCACTGTATATGGTGGCTCAGTGGTTAGCACTGTATATGGTTGCTCAGTGGTTAGCACTGTATATGGTGGCTCAGTGGTTAGCACTGTATATGGTGGCTCAGTGGTTAGCACTGTATATGGTGGCTCAGTGGTTAGCACTGTATATGGTGGCTCAGTGGTTAGCACTGTATGGTGGCTCAGTGGTTAGCACTGTATATGGTGGCTCAGTGGTTAGCACTGTGTATGGTGGCTCAGTGGTTAGCACTGTATACGGTGGCTCAGTGGTTAGCACTGTGTATGGTGGCTCAGTGGTTAGCACTGTGTATGGTGGCTCAGTGGTTAGCACTGTATATGGTGGCTCAGTGGTTAGCACTGTATATGGTGGCTCAGTGGTTAGCACTGTATATGGTGGCTCAGTGGTTAGCACTGTGTATGGTGGCTCAGTGGTTAGCACTGTGTATGGTGGCTCAGTGGTTAGCACTGTGTATGGGGGCTCAGTGGTTAGCACTGTGTATGGGGGCTCAGTGGTTAGCACTGTGTATGGTGGCTCAGTGGTTAGCACTGTGTATGGTGGCTCAGTGGTTAGCACTGTGTATGGTGGCTCAGTGGTTAGCACTGTATATGGTGGCTCAGTGGATAGCACTGTGTATGGTGGCTCAGTGGTTAGCACTGTGTATGGTGGCTCAGTGGTTAGCACTGTGTATGGTGGCTCAGTGGTTAGCACTGTATATGGTGGCTCAGTGGATAGCACTGTGTATGGTGGCTCAGTGGTTAGCACTGTATATGGTGGCTCAGTGGTTAGCACTGTATATGGTGGCTCAGTGGTTAGCACTGTGTATGGTGGCTCAGTGGTTAGCACTGTATATGGTGGCTCAGTGGTTAGCACTGTGTATGGTGGCTCAGTGGTTAGCACTGTGTATGGGGGCTCAGTGGTTAGCACTGTATATGGTGGCTCAGTGGTTAGCACTGTATATGGTGGCTCAGTGGTTAGCACTGTATGGTGGCTCAGTGGTTAGCACTGTATGGTGGCTCAGTGGTTAGCACTGTATATGGTGGCTCAGTGGTTAGCAATGTATATGGTGGCTCAGTGGTTAGCACTGTGTATGGTGGCTCAGTGGTTAGCACTGTGTATGGTGGCTCAGTGGTTAGCACTGTATAAGGTGGCTCAGTGGTTAGCACTGTATATGGTGGCTCAGTGGTTAGCACTGTATATGGTGGCTCAGTGGTTAGCACTGTATATGGTGGCTCAGTGGTTAGCACTGTATGGTGGCTCAGTGGTTAGCACTGTATGGTGGCTCAGTGGTTAGCACTGTGTATGGTGGCTCAGTGGTTAGCACTGTATACGGTGGCTCAGTGGTTAGCACTGTATACGGTGGCTCAGTGGTTAGCACTGTGTATGGTGGCTCAGTGGTTAGCACTGTGTATGGTGGCTCAGTGGTTAGCACTGTATAAGGTGGCTCAGTGGTTAGCACTGTATATGGTGGCTCAGTGGTTAGCACTGTATATGATGGCTCAGTGGTTAGCACTGTATGTGGTGGCTCAGTGGTTAGCACTGTATATGGTGGCTCAGTGATTAGCATTGTATATGGTGGCTCAGTGGTTAGCACTGTGTATGGTGGCTCAGTGATTAGCACTGTATATGGTGGCTCAGTGGTTAGCACTGTGTATGGTGGCTCAGTGGTTAGCACTGTATATGGTGGCTCAGTGGTTAGCACTGTATATGGTGGCTCAGTGGTTAGCACTGTATGGTGGCTCAGTGGTTAGCACTGTATATGGTGGCTCAGTGGTTAGCACTGTATATGGTGGCTCAGAGGTTAGCACTGTATATGGTGGCTCAGTGGTTAGCACTGTATATGGTGGCTCAGTGATTAGCACTGTATACGGTGGCTCAGTGGTTAGCACTGTATACGGTGGCTCAGTGGTTAGCACTGTGTATGGTGGCTCAGTGGTTAGCACTGTGTATGGTGGCTCAGTGGTTAGCACTGTATAAGGTGGCTCAGTGGTTAGCACTGTATATGGTGGCTCAGTGGTTAGCACTGTATATGGTGGCTCAGTGGTTAGCACTGTATATGGTGGCTCAGTGGTTAGCACTGTGTATGGTGGCTCAGTGGTTGGCACTGTATATTGTGGCTCAGTGGTTAGCACTGTATACGGTGGCTCAGTGGTTAGCACTGTATATGGTGGCTCAGTGATTAGCATTGTATATGGTGGCTCAGTGGTTAGCACTGTGTATGGTGGCTCAGTGATTAGCACTGTATATGGTGGCTCAGTGGTTAGCACTGTGTATGGTGGCTCAGTGGTTAGCACTGTGTATGGTGGCTCAGTGGTTAGCACTGTATATGGTGGCTCAGTGGTTAGCACTGTATGGTGGCTCAGTGGTTAGCACTGTATATGGTGGCTCAGTGGTTAGCACTGTATATGGTGGCTCAGAGGTTAGCACTGTATATGGTGGCTCAGTGGTTAGCACTGTATATGGTGGCTCAGTGATTAGCACTGTATAAGGTGGCTCAGTGGTTAGCACTGTGTATGGTGGCTCAGTGGTTAGCACTGTATGGTGGCTCAGTGGTTAGCACTGTGTATGGTGGCTCAGTGGTTAGCACTGTGTATGGTGGCTCAGTGGTTAGCACTGTATGGTGGCTCAGTGGTTAGCACTGTATGGTGGCTCAGTGGTTAGCACTGTATGGTGGCTCAGAGGTTAGCACTGTGTATGGTGGCTCAGTGGTTAGCACTGTATACGGTGGCTCAGTGGTTAGCACTGTGTATGGTGGCTCAGTGGTTAGCACTGTGTATGGTGGCTCAGTGGTTAGCACTGTATAAGGTGGCTCAGTGGTTAGCACTGTATATGGTGGCTCAGTGGTTAGCACTGTATATGGTGGCTCAGTGGTTAGCACTGTATGGTGGCTCAGTGGTTAGCACTGTATGGTGGCTCAGTGGTTAGCACTGTGTATGGTGGCTCAGTGGTTAGCACTGTATACGGTGGCTCAGTGGTTAGCACTGTATACGGTGGCTCAGTGGTTAGCACTGTGTATGGTGGCTCAGTGGTTAGCACTGTGTATGGTGGCTCAGTGGTTAGCACTGTATAAGGTGGCTCAGTGGTTAGCACTGTATATGGTGGCTCAGTGGTTAGCACTGTATATGGTGGCTCAGTGGTTAGCACTGTATGTGGTGGCTCAGTGGTTAGCACTGTGTATGGTGGCTCAGTGGTTGGCACTGTAAACGGTGGCTCAGTGGTTAGCACTGTATATTGTGGCTCAGTGGTTAGCACTGTATATGGTGGCTCAGTGGTTAGCACTGTATATGGTGGCTCAGTGGTTAGCACTGTATATGGTGGCTCAGTGGTTAGCACTGTATACGGTGGCTCAGTGGTTAGCACTGTATATGGTGGCTCAGTGATTAGCATTGTATATGGTGGCTCAGTGGTTAGCACTGTGTATGGTGGCTCAGTGATTAGCACTGTATATGGTGGCTCAGTGGTTAGCACTGTGTATGGGGGTTCAGTGGTTAGCACTGTATATGGTGGCTCAGTGGTTAGCACGGAATGGTGGCTCAGTGGTTAGCACTGTATATGGTGGCTCAGTGGTTAGCACTGTATACGGTGGCTCAGTGGTTAGCACTGTGTATGGTGGCTCAGTGGTTAGCACTGTATATGGTGGCTCAGTGGTTAGCACTGTATATGGTGGCTCAGTGGTTAGCACTGTATGGTGGCTCAGTGGTTAGCACTGTATATGGTGGCTCAGTGGTTAGCACTGTATATGGTGGCTCAGTGGTTAGCACTGTATATGGTGGCTCAGTGATTAGCACTGTATAAGGTGGCTCAGTGGTTAGCACTGTGTATGGTGGCTCAGTGGTTAGCACTGTATGGTGGCTCAGTGGTTAGCACTGTATATGGTGGCTCAGTGGTTAGCACTGTATATGGTGGCTCAGTGGTTAGCACTGTGTATGGTGGCTCAGTGGTTAGCGCTGTGTATGGTGGCTCAGTGGTTAGCACTGTGTATGGTGGCTCAGTGGTTAGCACTGTGTATGGTGGCTCAGTGGTTAGCACTGTATGATGGCTCAGTGGTTAGCACTGTATATGGTGGCTCAGTGGTTAGCACTGTGTATGGTGGCTCAGTGGTTAGCACTGTATGGTGGCTCAGTGGTTAGCACTGTGTATGGTGGCTCAGTGGTTAGCACTGTGTATGGTGGCTCAGTGGTTAGCACTGTATATGGTGGCTCGGTGGTTAGCACTGTGTATGGTGGCTCAGTGGTTAGCACTGCAGTCTTCCAGCGCTGGGGTCCTGGGTTCAAATTCCACCAAGGAAGACATCTGTAAGGAGTTTGCTTGTTCTCCGGTTTCCTCCCACACTCCAAAGACTGATGGGGAATTTAGATTGTGAGCCCCAATGGGGACAGTGATGATGATGATGATGTATGTAAAAGTGCTGTGGAATTAATGGCGCTACATAAGTGAATAAAAATAATAACTAAACCTCTAAATTTATATATTTAACACAAATCATCTCCTATGGCGGCTCTCGCTCATCCGTGTGCGTCTCGCTGCAACTCCATGTGCATCTCTGAAGTCAGTGACTCTATTATTGTCACATATAACATATCTCATATTGCAGGGATCTTAACGCAGGTGTCAATGGAACTACTGAATATAAGAGAATATGTGATGGGAATATACCTAGAACACTCACAGGGAAGGAGACCTTATAGTGGAGGAATACCCAACATGTGAGCACTGGCTGCAGTTCTGCGCCCTGCCACTAGAGGAAGATGTATATTATATGTGGCACATACAGATCACCGCCCTGGTAACAGGGTCCTAATGGCGTGGTCACATGTAGGTTTTTTTTTTTATGTGAATTATGTCATTTCTCTAGAATACATGTTTTATTCAATAAAAATGCTACCGCAACATTCTCATTGCTTTGTATGAGTGCAAAAAAGGCTCAAACCCGTCACAAATCTGCATTTCTGCCTTTTTACTGACAGCTGATACCTAATACTGTAAAATGCATATATGTGAACAAAGCCTTCAAGGGGTATTCTACCTAAAATGGTCAGTGCTATGGTATGGCAGGTGGCACAACTGGTAAAACACGTCCATAGATACAAATCTGTGACAACAACGAGGGTGAAGAGAAAGGGGAGACTGAGAGCAACGACATGTCATCGATAGGAGCATAAGATACATTACTGTAAGAAAGTATGCAGTGTCATTATACTGTACCCCCAGTGTCATTATACTGTACCCCCCAGTGTCATTGTCCTGTACCCCAGTGTCAGTATCCTGTACCCCAGTGTCATTATCCTGTACCCCCAGTGTCAGTGTCATTATCCTGTACCCCAGTGTCATTATCCTGTACCCCAGTGTCATTATCCTGTACCCCCAGTGTCAGTGTCATTATCCTGTAACCCAGTGTCATTATCCTGTACCCCAGTGTCATTATCCTGTACCCCAGTGTCATTATCCTGTACCCCAGTGTCATTATCCTGTACCCCAGTGTCATTATCCTGTACCCCCAGTGTCATTATCCTGTACCTCAGTGTCATTATCCTGTACCTCAGTGTCAGTGTCATTATCCTGCACCCCCAGTATCATTATCCTGTACCCCCAGTATCATTATCCTGTATCCACAGTGTCAGTGTCATTATCCTGTACCCCAGTGTCATTATCCTGTACCTCAGTGTCAGTGTCATTATCCTGTACCCCCAGTATCATTATCCTGCACCCCCAGTATCATTATCCTGTACCCCAGTGTCAGTGTCATTATCCTGTACCTCAGTGTCATTATCCTGTACCCCCAGTGTCATTATCCTGTACCCCCCAGTGTCATTATCCTGTACTCCCAGTGTCATTATCCTGTACCCCCAGTGTCATTATCCTGTACCCCCCAGTGTCAGTATCCTGTACCCCCAGTGTCATTATCCTGTACCCCCAGTGTCAGTGTCATTATCCTGTACCCCAGTGTCATTATCCTGTACCTCAGTGTCATTATCCTGTACCTCAGTGTCAGTGTCATTATCCTGTGCCCCCAGTATCATTATCCTGCACCCCCAGTATCATTATCCTGTACCCCAGTGTCAGTGTCATTATCCTGTACCTCAGTGTCATTATCCTGTACCCCCAGTGTCATTATCCTGTACCCCCCAGTGTCATTATCCTGTACCCCCAGTGTCATTATCCTGTACCCCCCAGTGTCATTATCCTGTACCCCAGTGTCAGTGTCATTATCCTGTACCCCCAGTGTCATTATCCTGTACCCCCCAGTGTCATTATCCTGTACCCCCCAGTGTCATTATCCTGTACCCCCAGTGTCATTATCCTGTACCCCAGTGTCAGTGTCATTATCCTGTACCCCCAGTGTCATTATCCTGCACCCCCAGTGTCAGTGTCATTACCCTGTACCCCCCAGTGTCAGTGCCCTTGGTTTGCCCTTCTCTTACCTTGCAGGACATGGTGTCGGTGTTCGCACAGGAGGACGATCTGATCTCTTTGGGTTTTGGACCCTTTATAGGTTTTTCTTTGTTTTGACTCCAAACAAACACAAGATGGAACAAGAAAGAACAGAAAACCAAGGAGGAAAAGTAATGTCAGAGGAGACGTCTCCAGGAGACTCCATATAATAATCACCTGATATAGACATACAGGGATATAGGGGGCTGATACTGCCGCCATCACCACAGCCTCATGCCACAACCTTGGCCTCCACCGCACTGTGGCCAAGAAGAGACAACTGCAATATTGATATATTATTAAGGCAATAATTATGTGCAGTGTATTGCAGCTCAACGGCCGCCATCACAATCCGTGGCCCCCCCAAACACCCACCATCATTGTCTGTGGTCCTCAATGACCACCATCACCATCCGGAGCAGCCATGATGGTTCACAATGATATAAAGTATGGAGGACAATGAGGGCTTTGTGCGGTCGGGGAGCGATACAATAACACACGGATCAGAACCGGTTCGGCCACTTTCCATCCTCCGCTGCACAGGATTCAGTGTCTTTTCTGTGCGGGGGTCACTGTTGTTTTTCATGAATTTTTGAATTTCTTGCAGATTGTTGTATTGATAAACACTGGAACAATATACAGCGATGGATACAGTTCTTAAAGGGACAGTAACGCTCTTCACTTTACTCCATTATTTCTGGGACACAATTTTTATGTTCCTGTTTACAGAAATACAAAAATTATAGATAAAGAAAATTTGACTATAAGAAAACTAATAGCAAATATTATTCATTTATATAGCGCTATTAATTCCACAGCACTCTACATACATCATCACTGTCCCCATTGGGGCTTGAAATGTGGGAGGAAACTCATGCGAAGAAGGGGAGAACATAGACTCCTGCAGATGGTTCCTTGGTGGGATTTGAAACCAGGGACCCAGTGTTGCAAGACTGCAGTGCTAACCACTGAGCCACCATATACAGTGCTAACCACCGAGCCACCATATACAGTGCTAACCACCGAGCCACCATATACAGTGCTAACCACTGAGCCACCATATACAGTGCTAACCACTGAGCCACCATACACAGTGCTAACCACTGAGCCACCATATATAGTGCTAACCACTGAGCCACCATATACAGTGCTAACCACTGAGCCACTATACACAGTGCTAACCACCGAGCCACCATACACAGTGCTAACTACTGAGCCACCATATACAGTGCTAACCACTGAGCCACCATATACAGTGCTAACCACTGAGCCACCATATACAGTGCTAACCACTGAGCCACCATACACAGTGCTAACCACCGAGCCACCATACACAGTGCTAACTACTGACCCACCATATACAGTGCTAACTACTGACCCACCATATACAGTGCTAACCACTGAGCCACCATATACAGTGCTAACCACTGAGCCACCATATACAGTGCTAACCAGTGAGCCACCATACACAGTGCTAACCACCGAGCCACCATACACAGTGCTAACTACTGACCCACCATATACAGTGCTAACCACTGAGCCACCATATACAGTGCCAACCACCCAGCCACTACACACTGCGCTACCCACTGAGCCACCAGCTCTGCAGAGGACACAAGGGTTTTCCAATGTAAGACCGTGCATTTCACCTCACTCCTCGGCTCAGTAACACATCCTCCCTATCTGTGCAGTGCAGTGGGGGGGGGGGGGAGGCTCCTGCTGCAGCCAGACACAGGCTGGCAAGAAGGAAGAGTGAAAATGAATATAGGCAACAATTCATGTGTTATAAGCAGGTTCACCTGTGATTTTGTGATTGCAGAGAGCAGAAGAGGCATTTGGAGTTATTTCCCCTCCCCTTTCTGGATTTATTGTATTCTAAAACAATTCAAAGGTACAACTTGTCCCTCATAAAACAACCATATCACACTGTCCAGTCAAAAACACAAAGCTGTGTGTGGCTAGAGAAAATAAAAAAATAATACTCTTTGATGGTAATAGGAAACTAAAGCATCACTGCCTTCCCATTGCACAGAGATTAATGTGGGAGCCTCCGACACCACTGTTTGAAGTTTGCCAAAAGCCGCCTGGGAAACATCAAACATGTGGAATAAGGGGCTCTGCTCAGAGGAAACCAAAATCAAACTGTGGCCACAATGTAAAACGATATGTTTGGTGTAAAAGCAACAAAGCTCATCACCCTGAAATCACCCTCCCCACTGTCACACATGGTGGTGGCCTGAAATCACCCTCCCCACTGTCACACATGGTGGTGGCCTGAAAACACCATCCCCACTGTCACACATGGTGGTGGCCTGAAAACACCATCCCCACTGTCACACATGGTGGTGGCCTGAAAACACCATCCCCACTGTCACACACGGTGGTGGCCTGAAAACACCATCCCCACTGTCACACACGGTGGTGGCCTGAAAACACCATCCCCACTGTCACACACGGTGGTGGCCTGAAAACACCATCCCCACTGTCACACACGGTGGAGGCCTGAAAACACCATCCCCACTGTCACACATGGTGGTGGCAGCATTATGGTTTGGGCTTTTCTTCAGCAGGGACAGGGAAAATGGTTAAAATTGATGGGAAGATGGACGAAGATAAATACAGGAGCATTCTGGAAGAAAACCTGCTGGAGTCTGCAAAAGACCTGAGACTGGGACGGAGATTTATCCTCCAACAAGACAATGATCCCAAACATAAAGCAAAATCTACAATGGAAAGGATCAAAAATCACCGTCTCCAGGTGTTAGAATGGCCGAGTCACATCCAGACCTGAATCCAATGGAGAATCTGTGGAAAGAGCTATTTTTAAAAAATGTATATAATATAAAAATATATATTTCATATGTATGATATATATTATATTTTATTTTTGTCATTATTATGCATATATCCACACAACATAGCAAAGTAAGGAATGCTAGCTTAAAAAAAAAAAAAAAAAAAAAAAAAGTTAGCAAATAAGACAAAATAATAAGTGTTTTAAGAAGAAAAAAAAAAAAATATTGAACGCGGCTTAAAGAATTGGCTCCATGGTAATTCCAAAAATAAAACAAACTTCAAATAAAGTTTTTCATTTTATTGGCTTTTTCTATTTAAAAACATACATTTTTCTAAATATAAAATTCAGGAAATATTTTATTTTTTAGCGATATTATCTCAGCTTATGAAGCGTTCAGTTTTCTGATTAATAATCAATCATTCCCCCTATCCCCCCCTCCCCCTGACTACAGAAGCCTCAAACTGAGAAAACAAAACCTTTATTGGATTAGCAGCCAAATATATTAAAGAGAACTGTGTATATAACAAAGGTGACGGCGCCGGGCGAGCGGCATCAGGAGGAAGAAGAGGTTCAGCAGCGGCTGGCGCTCCCTGAAAGATAAGAGAAGACACATTATAATAAAGGGGGAGGGAGTGGACATAAAGCACAGAACTATTACAGAGGAATTGACATGCGGTTTTTTTCTTTGATCTAACAGTTTACCCAGATCCTTCTATACAAGTGACTCTCCTAGTTTTTTGTGCCCCAGATTATATGATGAATTCTCACGACGAGAGGGTGGTGAGATCATGGTGGGGGTGAGCTCTGTGGCACTGGGGGTAGTGGTCTTCTCCCCCCCCCCCCCGTAAGCTTAAATAAATAATACGCATCCAAACGCAACCCAACGCCGCTACTATGCAATCCCATGTTAAACATAGGAACGTAGCGCGCATGCGTTTGGCTGCCTTCGGTACGCTGCGTTCTAAAACACAAATGTGACACCGGCCTTACAGCATGATGCCCTCAGCTGCCATAGCAAAAACCTGCTGACAGATTCCCTTTAATAGTCTATGCGGTTTGCAGTGCGACATCTGGAGCCAGATCCTCTCATCTACCCCATAAATGTACGACCATCCACCAATTGACTAAAGTTCATCACCTGGAGTAATAAGCTGAGGGTCTTGGGATCTTCTCATTTGTCTGCAAAAAAGAAAAAAAAAAAACAGATGAATGAAGAGCAACGAACCATAAGAAGAGGCTCAAAGAAGAAGGGTGCATCCTCGAGGATCCTATCTTGAGAGATGCCAGGTAAGTTTTTAGGTCCAAATATAATTCAACAACCTCTTGATTGGGTCTACGACATTGTATGTTGGGGTCGGGGTGACCGTATACGACATTGTATGTTGGGGTCGGGGTGACCGTATAGGTCATCCTTTGTGTCAATCTAGGTTTGCTGATAGTGAAGTCTAAGTGGTGGCACACCGATGGATGTAGACAACCTGTCTCTCTGCCCAGCTTGTGTAGATCTAGGTTTGTTGATGGCCAAGTGTGATATCAGTTGGTGGCAGACCGGTGGATGTGGACTACTTGTCTCTCCGGCTGGCTTGTGTAGATCTAAGCTTGTTGATAGGCAAGTGACATCAGTTAGTTAGCGGCACACTGGTGGACATAGACATCCTGCCTCTCCTGCCGGCTTGTGTAGGTCTAGGCTTGTTGTTGACCAAGTGTGACATCAGTTGGCGGTACACCGATGGACGTGGACAATCGGTCTCTCTCGGCAGCTTGTGGCTTGTTGACGGCCAAGCGTAAGGGACATCAGTTGGTGGCACTTCGGTGGACATAGATCTACACAAGTTGGCCTAAGTGACAGGTTGTCTAAGCTTGTTGATGGCCAAGTCAAAGTGACGTCAGTTGGCCAAGTCAAATGGACGTCAGTTGGCCAAGTCAAAGGGACGTCAGTTGGCCAAGTCAAAGTGACATCAGTTGGGATTACACCGGTAGACGTGGCCCCTCAGAGCCAGAATTTACAGCTGGGCGTCACATTGCCAGTTCTAGGAGTGTGAATACAAATGTTTCCATGTCCCAACACGTGACCCTAGTATCTGTTTGGCTCCAACTCAAAGACCAACCCCACCATCTGCATTCAGAACAGAGACTTACTCCTTCTGGTTGAATTTACATCGGCATTTTCCACCTAGAGAAGAAAAGAATCAAAGAGTCAGATCTAAGAATCGGAACAGGAAATCTAAGACGCAAGAAAGTGACAACAATTAGGAACATGAGAGGAGGCCGTAGAGGAACGCAGGTGGAGAGGGGAATGATTCCAGTCATAACAGGTCCCCAATGGTGATCGGTGACCTCAGTGTTTACAATGTAACAGTCAGAGACCAACCGGACGATCCCCCACCGGACAAGACAACACAGCAAAGAGCTAAAGTCAGCAAGAAAAATGTCATCTGCTCCACTGTATCCTGTACATAAATCCTGAAGCAGAATGATAGCACAAGTAAATATTCACTAGTAAATGAATCTTATCATGTATCTCTGCATACAGGGAGCTCCCCCTAGTGGTGGCTGCAGACAGGATATTATCATGTATCTCTGTATACAGGGAGCTCCCCCTAGTGGTGGCTGCAGACAGGATATTATCATGTATCTCTGTATACAGGGAGCTCCCCCTAGTGGCAGCTGCAGACAGGATCTTATGTATCTCTATACAGGTAGCTCCCTCTAGTGGTGGCTGCAGACAGGATCTTATCATGTATCTCTGTATACAGGGAGCTCCCCCTAATGGTGGCTGCAGACAGGATCGTAGTATGTATCCCTGTATACAGGGAGCTCCCCCTAGTGGTAGCTGCAGACAGGATCTTATGTATCTCTGTATACAGGGAGCTCCCCCTAGTGGTGACTGCAGACAGGATCGTAGCATGTATCTCTGTATACAGGGAGCTCCTTCTAGTGGTGGCTGCAGACAGGATCGTAGTATGTATCCCTGTATACAGGGAGCTCCTCCTAGTGGTGGCTGCAGACAGGATCGTAGTATGTATCTCTGTATACAGGGAGCTCCTCCTAGTGGTGGCTGCAGACAGAATATATCATGTATCTCTGCATACAGGGAGCTCCCCCTAGTGGTGGCTGCAGACAGAATATATCATGTATCTCTGTATACAGGGAGCTCCCCCTAGTGGTGGCTGCAGACAGGATCTTATGTACCTCTGTATACAGGGAGCTCCCCCTAGTGGTGGCTGCAGACAGACATACTATGACTATGTAGGAAATTTGCTGCACCAGGCCCTATAAGGATATATCAGTTTCAACTGCTTGTTTTCATTCAATCTCCATCTTTTTCTGGCTCTATGAAGACAGGGATGGTGGAGATACAAGGAAACAAGCAGGTGGGAGGCAGCATTACATTTTTGGCCCCATCATTGTGCCACCAGCGCCTGTGCTTGGTTTGAACAGTCATTCAGCGCTGGCAGAGCCGCCTTTACTGTTGTATCAACATAACGAAGATATAAACACAATTAATGTTGCACGACTCACTTATTAAAATGATGATTCCCATAGCACACAGCACTCCGGCCATAATGAGTCCAGCGATCTGCAGAGACTTGTAATCTAAGTGGAAAACACAAAGATTAATTATCAGACGGTTAACGAGCAATTAGCAGCTCCGGATTCCCATAATGGGTGTGGAGGGGGAGGGGGGAGGTGATTCAATCTTACCGTATTCAAATGGATCTCGCTCTGAAAACAGAAAAAAAAATGAATTACAAAAAATTACTAAACCGTTCATTAGAATATCGTCTATTCCAGCGGCGACAGAGCCCGATAACTTTAGTATTGAGAGTGGAGACACCCGGTAGATCATTGAGGAAGGGAAGGGGAATAGATTCCAGAAGATATTTTTGTATTTTTAATATATAATCTACTAAAAGTATAAGGAGAAGGAAACTGCACAGAAGACAAGAGGGACACAGCAGTATATCCCTTGACAAAGCCGGGCGAAACGTGCGTCAGGGTAGAGGAACCCTTTACCTCCAGCAGCTCTTATCACTGAGGTGTCTTATCACATACAATGTTAGTTTATTCTGTATTTAGCACTTTACATGTGCACAATTCCCATGTGTGCATCCTTTATTGCACCTTTAACACTTTGTATTTGCATTCATCCTTCACTGCCATTATACATACAGCAGTTTATGCAGAATCTTCAGGCAACTCTGCCCTTCATGTATTAGATTATTTATTATGACCTGCCCCCTTATATATTATTATCATTGCTATTAGAATAATCATTTTTTGCACGTTATATTTTCTCATTGGGACTATCTGGTAGCTCGGTATACCCTCTGGCATACTCTCTCAGTTCCTCCACTCAGACGTGCGTTTCACCCGGCTTCTTCAGGGTTCATTGTGACTTTCTGGTAGCTCTATATCTACACACCTTATCGTGTCCATCTATTATATACTTACCCTAGTAGTGTGGGTCATCAACTTCACAAGCATTGTCCATGAATCCCACAATTCACTCCATGACTGGAAGCCACGCCATATTAGCACATTCAAGTGATGGGAGTGCTAATATGGCACCCAATAGCGGTAGTGCCCCTCGCATACTACCGCCAGTGGTGCCGCCAAAATCCGGACCCAACGCAAAACCGCCGCTGCACTCAGACTGAACTCTGTGCTTTGTATATAGGACCTATAGTAATGTCAAGGTCATGTGACCGTGACATTACCAAAGATCCTGGTCTGCAGTGCAAGATGCAAAACAGGTAGGCGGTGGGAGAGGGGGGGGGGGGGGGGGGGGAAGAGAGGCACAGGTAGGCACACAGAGAGGCTCACACACAGGGAGACAGGGGGGGGCCTCCCCACATCTAGTATATTTATAACTTTGGAGCTGTTGAATGTCAGAGAACATTTCCTTCTTATTGTTGGACATTCTGGTGTATTTACTCCTCCTGCATCTGCCACCAAACTCCTGTATACTCCAGTTCTGACCATTGTTACAGAATTCGATGTAATGTATCATTTTATATTGCTACAATTAATGTTCTTCACAGAATGTTTATTTAATAAATACAAATATTTGTGAGTTTACGTAAAGACGTTGGGACGTGTAGAATGTGGCCTCTTTTTTTGGGGACCTAATGTTCTGGCACACACTCACCTGGGGGCGCCGCTCCTGACGTGGCGAGGAGAAGAGGCGCAGCTGAAATAGAAGGAGAAATCAGATAAACACAATGAATCACATCACGCGGAATCTGGTTAAACTGGATGAGACGACCTGCGGCTGCGCCGGAGGAGAAGAGCGAGCGCGGGGATGGAGCAAATGTCACAAGAAGGGTTTGGGTTTTTTTAGTGTCACTTCAATTGCTGTATCGATGACTGTCGGGGGGGGATGAATTTTAGGATTGGCACATCAGACCCCATCAGGGTGAACACATCACTCCCCGGAGGAGCCATGATGTCCCTGTACATTATGGATTGTGTAATATAATCGCCTTCTACATTGTATACATTCTCTCCATTTCCCACCCTGGTAGAGGGGAGTCGGGTTCCACCTCATTCAGTGTGAACAATCAGTGCTCACGAATATATTCAGCCCCAACCACATTGGGAAGAAAGGAAAACTTTACACCAGGTTCATACTTACAGGCCAATACCAGGAACAGAGAGACACAGACGTCCGGCATGGTCCGGTCCGGTGATTGCCGCCTGCCGGGAGAAACATGGAGAGTTTCAATATCGCATCCAATCCCATTATGTGTGATACCATCTAATTCCATCATATGTGATACTGTGCTGAGCTGTTGCATCTAATCCCATAAAGTATGATACCGCCTGCAGCATCTAATGCCATCATGTGCAATAACCGCCTGCATCTAATCCCATCATGTATAATGCTGTCTGCTGAGTTTCTGCATCTAATCCCATAATTATCATACCGTCTGCTACAGTTGGCTGCATCTAATCCCATAATGTGCGATGCTGTCTGCAGCATCTAATCCATCACATGCAATACCATCTGCTGCATCTAATCACATCATATGCGATACAGTCTGCTACATCCAATACAATCAGGTGCAATAACATCTGCTGCATCTAACCCAATCATATGTGATACCATCTGCTGCATCTAATCCCACCCCATGCTATACAGTCTAGTGAGCCATGAATCTAGTCCAGTGCATTGTCATTTTAATACTTGTGTGATGAAGCAATCTCAATGACCCCGGAACAGGAACGGTTTATGAATATGGTACCATACTGCCATCATAATGAATGGGAACAAGCAGCGGCAATCTCGCGCCTCTTTACTGCTGCAGTTTCCTGCCAAGAGACGCAGAAATATCTGCACCAAATCCTGAATGTGTGCACAGACCCTTATAATGAAAGGGGCGCCATGTATCCCCTGGGAGTAGAAGAGATCAGGGTCATGTGCACACAAGGATTTTATTACCAGGTGACCAAAACCAATCAGAAATTGTCTCGGAAAACACTTTCTGGCTGTGGCCCCTCAAGACTCTAGGGCCCGGGTGTGACTGCAACCCCTGAACCCGATAGAAGTACAGGGAACAAAGAGGAGAAATCACCTGTTGTCGGCTAATCCAGGCGGAATCCCATAGAAGAAAAACAAGAGGTTCCGGCAGCCGCAGATTCCATAAAGTCCAATGGTTTATTAACAAATAAAATATATAAAAGTGAAAGTGACGGACAACCTTGTATCACTACTAAAGAGGTACATTGCCAGGCAAACGCGTTTTGAGCATATTCTGTGATGGTTAAGTTTCTGTGTCTGAAACGCGTTAGCCTGGCAATTTTACTTTTTTGTAATGGTGATGGGAAGATTGTCCGACGTTTTTATATTTATACATTTTATTTGTTAAATAAACCATTGGATTTTCTGGAATCTCCCACTGCTGGAACCTTTGTTTCTCTACCATTACAAGGGGCCCCCTCGGCGCTCCGCACCCTTCAAGGGGCCCCCTCGGCGCTCCGCACCCTTCAAGGGGCCCCCTCGGCGCTCCGCACCCTTCAAGGGGCCCCCTCGGCGCTCCGCACCCTTCAAGGGGCCCCCTCGGCGCTCCGCACCCTTCAAGGGGCCCCCTCGGCGCTCCGCACCCTTCAAGGGGCCCCCTCGGCGCTCCGCACCCTTCAAGGGGCCCCCTCGGCGCTCCGCACCCTTCAAGGGCCCCCTCGGCGCTCCGCACCCTTCAAGGGGCCCCCTCGGCGCTCCGCACCCTTCAAGGGGCCCCCTTGGCGCTCCGCACCCTTCAAGGGGCCCCCTCGGCGCTCCGCACCCTTCAAGGGGCCCCCTCGGCGCTCCGCACCCTTCAAGGGGCCCCCTCGGCGCTCCGCACCCTTCAAGGGGCCCCCTCGGCGCTCCGCACCCTTCAAGGGGCCCCCTCGGCGCTCCGCACCCTTCAAGGGGCCCCCTCGGCGCTCCGCACCCTTCAAGAGGCCCCCTCGGCGCTCCGCACCCTTCAAGGGGCCCCCTCGGCGCTCCGCACCCTTCAAGGGGCCCCCTCGGCGCTCCGCACCCTTCAAGGGGCCCCCTCGGCGCTCCTAAACCCCTCAAGGGACCCCCTCGGCGCTCCTAAACCCCTCGTGCACTGACCCTTAGGAGCACATTTCCTTACCAATGGGTTGTACATTGACAATGATTAGTGGTAAGGATGAGGCAGCAGCAAAATTGCCGACAGTCAAGATATGACCCGGCAGAAACTCATGAAACCAATTGATGAAGCAGAGCCCAGGTGATACTATCGTGAGGGGTAGTTCAGACCAATACAGACCCCCCCAAGCTATAGTGTGTGGGGTCATGATATACAAAGGGACAGGTAAGTGACAGCCATCCAGAAAGCAATAGCTGGACTGCTCTAGGGGAGATACAAGTTTAATGAGTGTGAGGCTGTCTCATCTTAAAGATAACAAAAATGCAGTACCAGACACAACCTGCAGTCCAGAGGGGTGCTGTTTTTGGAAGACGATAATATTTGCTTAACCCTGGAAATCCCCTTTAGCCTCCAAACACTACTCTTCTAAGCACCAATAAATCTCAGATGCAAGACGATGTCCCGGCCACAGGGGGCCAAATTCAGGACTCTCCATAGTAACGGATGCGACCGGACGTGGGGGGTTCCTGGGGGAACACTGGGAACAAATAAAAAATGCAAAGTGGACGATGAATAAGAAAAGAACCCGGCAACTCCTGAAGAAGAGAAGAAGTTCTGTATTAAGAGATGAGATTAGTATCCAAGGCGGAAAGCGGAAGGGACATCGGGGGGAGGGGAAACATGGCCGCCGTCCAACTGCGAGAATGGGAACTGGACTTCCAAGAACAGAATGAAATCGCCCCATAAAGGATTTCCAGAAACCCCAATAGACAAAGCACAAATTCCTGAACCTGGATACAGCCATGAAGAACGCAAATAGAGACGGGGCCCCTTTAAGAGCTCGTTAACTACAACTCCCAGCAAGTATTGCCCTAGTGCCCCATAGTGAGACATCCTATCCTGACCTATAATCCTGGTCTCTGATATCGGGATTACAGAGGATTACAGAGTCCAGATTCTACATGGGGCATCGCCTTGTGCAAACTTGTATCTATTGCAACATTGTTACCATTTATTGGGGCCGGTGAGGACTGGTTACAGCCGGTGCCGCGGAGTCAGTGTGCGATAATAGGGGTTAATATGTATCACAGAAGACAAGAGCAACGAGCATCAGAGAAGACTTAAGAAAAGCACGGGCACATTAAGAGGTTTCTGTACAGAGTGAGTGCACTTTACAGGATCCACCATTCACAATAGGTGATATCACAGCTCACCTCCTCCTGTACAATGACTGATAACACCTCTATATACAGTAGATAACACAGGATCCACCATTCACAATAGGTGATATCACAGCTCACCTCCTCCTCCTGTACAATGACTGATAACACCTCTATATACAGTAGATAACACAGGATCCACCATTCACAATAGGTGATGTCACAGCTCACCTCCTCCTACTGTACAATGACTGATAACACCTCTATATACAGTAGATAACACAGGATCCACCATTCACAATAGGTGATATCACAGCTCACCTCCTCCTCCTGTACAATGACTGATAACACCTCTATATACAGTAGATAACACAGGATCCACCATTCACAATAGATGATATCAGAGCTCACCTCCTCCTCCTGTACAATGACTGATAACACCTCTATATACAGTAGATAACACACGATCCACCATTCACAATAGGTGATATCACAGCTCACCTCTTCCTCCTGTACAATGACTGATAACACCTCTATATACAGTAGATAACACAGGATCCACCATTCACAATAGATGATATCACAGCTCACCTCCTCCTCCTGTACAATGACTGATAACACCTCTATATACAGTAGATAACACAGGATCCACCATTCACAATAGGTGATATCACAGCTCACCTCCTCCTACTGTACAATGACTGATAACACCTCTATATACAGTAGATAACACACGATCCACCATTCACAATAGGTGATATCACAGCTCACCTCCTCCTGTACAATGACTGATAACACCTCTATATACAGTAGATAACACACGATCCACCATTCACAATAGGTGATATCACAGCTCACCTCCTCCTCCTGTACAATGACTGATAACACCTCTATATACAGTAGATAACACAGGATCCACCATTCACAATAGGTGATATCACAGCTCACCTCCTCCTGTACAATGACTGATAACACCTCTATATACAGTAGATAACACAGGATCCACCATTCACAATAGATGATATCACAGCTCACCTTCTCCTCCGGTACAATGACTGATAACACCTCTATATACAGTAGATAACACAGGATCCACCATTCACAATAGATGATATCACAGCTCACCTTCTCCTCCGGTACAATGACTGATAACACCTCTATATACAGTAGATAACACAGGATCCACCATTCACAATAGGTGATATCACAGCTCATAGTTGGGTGAGGCCACTGATTGACCTCTCCATACCCCGGGCCCCTGCGCTCCATGTTTCCCCTCCATCCAGCCCTGATCCCTTTATTTCCAGCATCAGACACACAATATCCCCTGCAGTAACTGAACCCTGCCGCGTTCCGTGTGGCTGCTTCATAGACATGAGATGCAGCAGGTACCGGAGCCGGACACCTGTCACTGCAAAATAGAGGCTGACACATTGTAACAGAATTCTATCCACTGTGGAAACATCTGAACAAGCAGCAGAGAAGCGAAACGACACCCGGAGTCCCCAGAGCAATGCCCCCCGACTAATCACTGCACCCAGGGGCGTAACTACAACAGCTGCAGGAGTTATAACTGCACCCGGGCCCCGGAGCCTAGAGGGCCCCAAATGTCCCTTTGGCCTATGGAAACATACTAATGCTGTTAAAGATTTGCAATAATTGGAGCTTTCGCATCGGGGCCCATGAGCTTCCAGTTATGTCACTGAGACCATCTAATGCAGCAGTGGGACTACAACCTCCAACAGGCTAAGGGGCGCTGACAGTAGGACCAAGAATTAAGATTGTATTTACACATCTGTAATCAGACATCAGACTCACTGAGTGGCCTCAGTTTACTCCTCAACATTAGATAGATCAGGACTCGTCACGAGGATATAGTGGATCTGTGAAGATAGCGGACATTACACCCAGATTAGTGAAGGCAGGTCAGGCTCAGCACCCAGGGGTGCACTCACTCATTGCTTCTGCTATGTCCAACCCCAAAAAAACAAAAAAGAAAAAAAAGAAAATCACCCAGGAGGTTTTCTGTCCAAAGATTCAGATAATGTCAATAAGTGCGGAGAGATAAGAACCTGCTACAGCAAAACTGAGAAAGAAAGGTAAAATCCAGAGTCTACATCAATCACAAAAGGAGGATAGAACCAGAGGAGTCACTGAGAATGACCCAACTAGTATTATACTCCAGAGCTGCACTCACAGTACAGAATCAGTATCAGCTCTGGAGGATAATACAGGAGGTAACTCAGGATCAGTAATGTAATGTATGTACACAGTGACTGCACCAGCAGAATAGTGAGTGCAGCTCTGGAGTATAATACAGGAGGTAACTCAGGATCAGTAATGTGATGTATGTACACAGTGACTGCACCAGCAGAATAGTGAGTGCAGCTCTGGCGTATAATACAGGAGGTAACTCAGGATCAGTAATGTAATGTACGTACACAGTGACTGCACCAGCAGAATAGTGAGTGCAGCTCTGGAGTATAATACAGGAGGTAACTCAGGATCAGTAATGTAATGTATGTACACAGTGACTCCACCAGCAGAATAGTGAGTGCAGCTCTGGAGTATAATACAGGAGGTAACTCAGGATCAGTAATGTAATGTATGTACACAGTGACTGCACCAGCAGAATAGTGAGTGCAGCTCTGGAGTATAATACAGGAGGTAACTCAGGATCAGTAATGTAATGTATGTACACAGTGACTGCACCAGCAGAATAGTGAGTGCAGCTCTGGAGTATAATACAGGAGGTAACTCAGGATCAGTAATGTAATGTATGTACACAGTGACTGCACCAGCAGAATAGTGAGTGCAGCTCTGGAGTATAATACAGGAGGTAACTCAGGATCAGTAATGTAATGTATGTACACAGTGACATGTGGCCACATGTGCCGGATCGTGGCAATACCGCACTTGCAGCACGCCCAGTAGAGAATGCACGGGGCTCGTCGTAAGTGCAGCAGATGCGGTTTTCTGTCCAGATTGTGCCGAAACCGGGCAGAAACACTGATGTGAAAGGGGCCTTAGAGGGATGGATGGAATCTGTGGTCTCCTCTGGAGGAAGGATGGGGGCACTGAGGCTCCAATCACCAGGCACAGGGAGACCCTGCTGTTCTGCAGACGTTCCCCCATTAGCGGCGCTCTCTATAGAGGATTCCGGGCAGGATCTTGGCACAGGACTTGGCATCTTCAGATATCGCCCCAGATACATTCACAATGGGGACATTTACATTCCTGTGTGAGATGGTGAAGGAGCGGCACCTCCAGCAGGGGGGCACACAGCGCCAGTCAGGGGACACACCAGCTTTTTGGGATGTAATAACTACTTTCCCTGAAGGGAATAGGACTATTACTCCCATCAGATCTACCCGAATTCTGAAGGGGGCAGAGTCCATAAGAGGATCTATATGTGGGGATTTTGGTTCCTTGTCCTCTATGACCAGGGGTTAAGTACTATAGGTGCAGCGAGCATTGGTGGAGGGAGGGGGGGATCCAAAAAGTCACTTTTGTTAATATAAAATTACCAATGCTATTAAAGATATTAAAGGGTGGCAATAATTAGGGATCCTGTTGGAGCATTTGCATTGGGACCCACGAGCGGCACGTTTCGCCACTGCCTGGTGTCCTGAAGGGGTTAAGTAATAAAGAATAGAGAACAATGTACGGACACGTCTCCAGCGGTGAGAGGAGCGGCACACCCTGCCCCAAATCCTGCAGGTAACAGAACTTGCCAAGGGGGCAACTTTGGCATGGGGGGGGGGGGTTGCTCTATAACAGGTACAGGGGCTGCAACCACACCCGGGCCCTGGAGCATAGGGGGGCCCCAAAAGTCCCTGTGGCCTATAGAAAAAGACTAATGCTATTAAAGATCTGCAATAATTGGGGGCCCCCTTGCAGGTTTCCATGAACTTCTAGTTATTACACCACTGGATGGGGCTATATGAACCTGCAATAAAGCCAACCCGGTGTATCTAATCTGTGGGATACTGTCTGTGGGATACTGTCTGCTGAGCATCTAATCCCATCACATGACGCTCTGACCCACATCCATTGGGGAGGTTTCGCCTGGCGGGGCAGGTGAGGCAGGTGTGGCCCCTCTCCACGCTCCAGGACGCAGTGATACATGAATATTTGCCCCCATGCCCCACATCAGATAAGAAGCTGCTGACCAGGCGCCGCTTATCATGAAGGGCCACATCACCTCAGCCCAGAGCAGAACCATGACAACATCCAGGGGGCCACACAACATCCAGGGGCCACACTGCAGTGCACCAGGGTTGTGTGACCCAGGCACAGATCTACAGGAGGCTCCACCATGACCCCAGAGGCGAAACATCAAAGACTTGTTTATTATAACTGGACCGAGCCGGACTACAACCCCCAGCAGAGCTGCAGATGTTCTCACTGGGGGAGAGAGCGCAGCAGATGGGGAGCTCAGATATAGGGTATCACATCAGGAACCTATGTGCAGGCTGTACCCAATGAGGTGGGCTCAGATACAGCAGCTCAGCACACAGTACCCTACAAGATGGGCTGAGATGCAGCAGTCCAGCACACAGTAACCACCTGGGTGGGCTTAGATACAGCAGCTCAGCACACTACCATACAGATGGGCTCACATAATGCAGCTCAGGACCCTACAGAGGGGCTCAGCTACAGCAACTCAGCACACAGCACCCCCAGCAACTCAGCACCCCAGCAACTCAGCACCCCCAGCAACTCAGCAACTCAGCACCCCCAGCAACTCAGCACCCCCAGCAACTCAGCACCCCCAGCAACTCAGCACCCCCAGCACAAACTAATCTACAAATAGCGAAGATACACAGTGCAACACAGGCGGGCTCAGATACACAGTGAGATACAGGCGGGCTCAGATACACAGCGAGATACAGGCGGGCTCAGATACACAGTGAGATACAGGCGGGCTCAGATACACAGTGAGATACAGGCGGGCTCAGATACACAGTGAGATACAGGCGGGCTCAGATACACAGCGAGATACAGGCGGGCTCAGATACACAGCGAGATACAGGCGGGCTCAGATACACAGCGAGATACAGGCGGGCTCAGATACACCTGCTCAGCAGATAACACAGGATAAAGTGACCAGGGGGATTGTCCCTAAGTATTTGCCCCCATACAATACAGAGCCCCCCCCATACATACATATACAATCACAATCATCTCTAGGACACCGACCTGATCCACACAACTCCAGAATATACCGCAAACCTGATACTGAAAAATAACCCTCCAGTGACATCCTGGACACAGGAGCTGACGCTCTACCGGCAGAGCAGTAGAAAACGCAGGGATCGGACAATACAACAACCGCACAATGTGCACAGAGGCAGTGCGGCCGCATGGGAGAGGTCAGAGCCGGACTCACCTGAGGAGAAGGAGAAGAGGAGAGAAGTAGAAGAGGAGAAGAGAGGACAAGACAGCTCCAGACTGATCAGCGCCGCCCGGTGCAGGTGAGAACAAGCCCCAAACCGCCCCTCCCTGCAGACACCCCCCACCCACTGCATTAACCCTCTAACCACCAGCCGCATCTGCCCTGAAGTCACCCCACACACTGTGCAGACACCCCCCTCCCTACAGACACCCCACTATCTAGACACCCCCCTATGTAAACACTCCCAACCCTGCAGACCCCCTCTGTGCAGACCCCGCCACCCTGCAAACCCCTCCTCTATTCAAACACCACCCTCTCTAAACCCCCCTCCCTGCAAACCCCCCACCCTCTAGACCCCCCAACTCTCTAGACCCCCCTCCCTGCAGACACCCCCTGTAGACCTCCCCCCCTCACTTCATTAACCCTCTCATCACTGGTAGGCTCCTCCCTGGTATCAGTGCAGTTTGTTACT
This sequence comes from Allobates femoralis, assembly GCA_033576535.1. Classification (NCBI taxonomy): domain Eukaryota; kingdom Metazoa; phylum Chordata; class Amphibia; order Anura; family Aromobatidae; genus Allobates; species Allobates femoralis. The sequence goes on from JARQOC010000009.1 coordinate 55,360,888, forward strand.
TTCATGTTTTCATTCTTCAAGTTCCGAATCTTCTGTTAGTAAATAATAATATTTATATCTGAACCCTGAGAAGCCTGAAGATAAATACTGCTCACAGCAGAGGGTTTGTAGCTATTGTATCCAGCCTGCACTGATACAATGTAACACACTGGAGAGCTTGTGCTGATGATCAGACTGGATACATGTGTACAAACCCTCAGCTGTGAGAAGGCTGTGACCACAGGGAGATTAGCTGATTTTCCGGGCACTTTGGATCTATTATCAGGGGTAACTACACCAGGTGCAGGGGCTGCAATCACCCCCGGGCCCTGGAGCCTGGGGGGCCCCAAAAGTCCCTTTGTCCTATAGAAAAAGACTAATCTTATTAAAGATTTGTAATAATTGGGGCCCCGTTGGAGCTTTCGTATCGGGGCCCCTGAGCTTCCACTTACCCCACTGGTCAGACAATTCAGACATCCTACTTTGCACCAATGAGGGGCAAATGACCCCAAACACTGGATGCACCGGCCTCTCATCAGCCATGTGACTCCTTATAAAGGGTCTGTATTGGAGGAGGCATGGAGGAGCACCACTGTATTGTACAGCGCTGCGGAATATGTTGGCGCTATATAAATAAAGATTTATTATTATTAGAGGAAGCAGGAGCAGCGGCCCTATGGTCGGCACTTTTGCTATGGCTTCATTGATGGCAGTGGTCATTGTGCACCATAGATGACTGTGACCATGGCACAATGTGGAGGACAGAACACATCTGGGCCCTATCAAGAGGGCACCAACTCTACACCTGGCACTGCTGTATATACATCATACACCTCTACACCTGGCACTGCTGTATATACATCATACACCTCTACACCTGCCACTGCTGTATACATCATACACCTCTACACCAGGCACTGCTGTATACATCATACACCTCTACACCTGGCACTGCTGTATATACATCATACACCTCTACCCCTGGCACTGCTGTATATACATCATACACCTCTACACCTGCCACTGCTGTATATACATCATACACCTCTACACCTGGCACTGCTGCATACACATCATACACCTCTACACCTGGCACTGCTGCATACACATCATACACCTCTACACCTGGCACTGCTGTATATACATCATACACCTCTACCCCTGGCACTGCTGTATATACATCATACACCTCTACACCTGGCACTGCTGTATATACATCATACACCTCTACACCTGGCACTGCTGCATACACATCATACACCTCTACACCTGGCACTGCTGTATATACATCATACACCTCTACCCCTGGCACTGCTGTATATACATCATACACCTCTACACCTGGCACTGCTGTATACACATCATACACCTCTACACCTGGCACTGCTGCATACACATCATACACCTCTACACCTGGCACTGCTGTATATACATCATACACCTCTACACCTGGCACTGCTGTATACATCATACACCTCTACACCTGGCACTGCTGTATATACATCATACACCTCTACACCTGGCACTGCTGTATACACATCATACACCTCTACACCTGGCACTGCTGTATATACATCATACACCTCTACACCTGGCACTGCTGTATATACATCATACACCTCTACCCCTGGCACTGCTGTATATACATCATACACCTCTACACCTGGCACTGCTGTATATACATCATACACCTCTACACCTGGCACTGCTGTATATACATCATACACCTCTACACCTGCCACTGCTGTATATACATAATACAACTCTACACCTGGCACTGCTGTATACATCATACACCTCTACACCTGGCACTGCTGTATATACATCATACACCTCTACCCCTGGCACTGCTGTATATACATCATACACCTCTACACCTGGCACTGCTGTATATACATCATACACCTCTACACCTGGCACTGCTGTATATACATCATACACCTCTACACCTGGCACTGCTGTATATACATCATACACCTCTACACCTGGCACTGCTGTATATACATCATACACCTCTACACCTGGCACTGCTGTATATACATCATACACCTCTACACCTGGCACTGCTGTATATACATCATACACCTCTACACCTGGCACTGCTGTATAACATCATCATATCACCTCTACACCTGCACTGCTGTTATACATCATACACCTCTACACCTGGCACTGCTGTATATACATCATACACCTCTACACCTGGCACTGCTGTATATACATCATACACCTCTACACCTGGCACTGCTGTATACATCATACACTTACACCTGGCACTGCTGTATACATCATACACCTCTACCTGGCACTGCTGTTATACATCATACACCTCTACACCTGGCACTGCTGTATAACATCATACACCTCTACACCTGGCACTGCTGTATACACTCATACACCTTACACCTGGCACTGCTGTATATACATCATACACCTCTACACCTGGCACTGCTGTATACACATCATACACCTCTACACCTGGCACTGCTGTATAACATCATACACCTCTACACCTGGCACTGCTGTATATACATCATACACCTCTACACCTGGCACTGCTGTATACACATCATACACCTCTACACCTGGCACTGCTGTATACACATCATACACCTCTACACCTGCACTGCTGTATATACATCATACACCTCTACACCTGGCACTGCTGTATACACATCATACACCTCTACACCTGGCACTGCTGTTATACATCATACACCTCTACACCTGGCACTGCTGTATATATATCATACACCTCTACACCTGGCACTGCTGTATATACATCATACACCTCTACACCTGGCACTGCTGTATACAATCATACACCTCTACACTGGCACTGCTGTATACATCATACACCTCTACACCTGCACTGCTGTATACATCATACACCTCTACACCTGGCACTGCTGTATATACATCATACACCTCTACACCAGGCACTGCTGTATACATCATACACCTCTACACCTGGCCACTGCTGTATACATCATACACCTCTACACCTGGCACTGCTGTATACACATCATACACCTCTACACCTGGCACTGCTGTATACATCATACACCTCTACACCTGGCACTGCTGTATAACATCATACACCTCTACACCTGGCACTGCTGTATACACATCATACACTCTACACCTGGCACTGCTGTATAACATCATTACACCTCTACACCTGGCACTGCTGTTATACATCATACACCTCTACACTGGCACTGCTGTATACATCATACACCTCTACACCTGGCACTGCTGTATACACATCATACACCTCTACACCTGGCACTGCTGTATACATCATACACCTCTACACCTGGCACTGCTGTATACATCATACACCTCTACACTGCACTGCTGTATACATCATACACCTCTACACCTGGCACTGCTGTATATACATCATCACCTCTACACCGGCACTGCTGTATACATCATACACCTCTACACCTGGCACTGCTGTATACATCATACACCTCTACACCTGGCACTGCTGTATACATCATACACCTCTACACCTGGCACTGCTGTATACATCATACACCTCTACACCTGGCACTGCTGTATACCATCATTACACCTCTACACCTGGCACTGCTGTGATACACATCATACACCTCTACACCTGGCACTGCTGTATAACATCATACACCTCTACACCTGGCACTGCTGTATACATCATACACCTCTACACCTGGCACTGCTGTATACATCATACACCTCTACACCTGGCACTGCTGTATACAATCATACACCTCTACACCTGGCACTGCTGTATACACATCATACACCTCTACACCTGGCACTGCTGTATACATCATACACCTCTACACCTGGCACTGCTGTATACACATCTACCTGGCACTGCTGTATACACTCCTCTACACCTGGCACTGCTGTATACCATCATACACCTCTACACCTGGCACTGCTGTATACACCTCTACACCTCTGGCACTGCTGTATACTACCACTGCATGCTGTATCACTCATCACTCTACCCTGGCACTGCTGTTATACACTCTACACTGCACTGCTGTATACATCATACACCTCTACACCTGCACTGCTGTATAACATCATACACCTCTACACCTGGCACTGCTGTATACACATCATACACCTCTACACCTGGCCACTGCTGTATACATCATACACCTCTACACCTGGCACTGCTGTATACAATCATACACCTCTACACCTGCACTGCTGTATACATCATAACCTCTACACCTGGCACTGCTGTATACCATCATACACCTCTACACCTGCATGCTGTATACACATATCACCTCTACACTGGCACTGCTGTATACACATCATTACACCTCTACACCTGGCACTGCTGTATACACATATACACTCTACACCTGCACTGCTGTATACACATCATACACCTCTACACCTGGCACTGCTGTATACACATCATACACCTTTTCACCTGGCACTGCTGTATAACATCATACACCTCTACACCTGGCACTGCTGTATACACATCATACACCTCTACACCTGCCACTGCTGTTATAATACTCATACACCTCTACACCTGGCACTGCTGTATACACATCATACACCTCTACACCTGGCACTGCTGTATAACATATACACCTCTACACCTGGCACTGCTGTATACACATCATACACCTCTACACCTGGCACTGCTGTATACACATCATACACCTTACACCTGGCACTGCTGTATACACATCATACACCTCTACACCTGGCACTGCTGTATACATCATACACCTTACCCTGGCACTGCTGTATACACTATACCCTACACCTGGCACTGCTGTATACATCATATACACCTCTACACCTGGCACTGCTGTATACACATCATCACCTCTACACCTGGCACTGCTGATATACATCATACCTTACCCTGGCACTGCTGTATACATCATAACTCTACACTGCACTGCTGTATATACATAGTACACCTCTACACCTGGCACTGCTGTATACACATCATAACCTCTACACCTGCCACTGCTGTATATACATATACACCTCTACACCTGGCACTGCTGTATAACATCATAAACCTCTACACCTGGCACTGCTGTATATACATATACACCTCTACACCTGGCACTGCTGTATAACATCATACACTCTACACCTGGCACTGCTGTTATACATCAACACCTCTACCAGGCACTGCTGTATACATCATACACCTCTCACCTGGCACTGCTGTATACATCATACACCTCTACACTGGCACTGCTGTATACATCATACACCTCTACACCTGGCACTGCTGTATATACATCATACACCTCTACACCAGCCACTGCTGTATACACATCATACACCTCTTCACCTGGCACTGCTGTATATACATCATACACCTCTACACCTGGCACTGCTGTATACAATCATACACCTCTACACCTGGCACTGCTGTATACACATCATACACCTCTACACCTGGCACTGCTGTACTATACACTCATACAACTCTACACTACCTGCCACTGCTGTATATACATCATACACCTCTACACCTGGCACTGCTGTATACACATCATACACCTCTACACCTGGCACTGCTGTATATACATCATACACCTCTACACCTGGCACTGCTGTATATACATCATACACCTCTACTCCTGGCACTGCTGTATACATCATACACCTCTACACCAGGCACTGCTGTATACACATCATACACCTCTACACCTGGCACTGCTGTATACATATCATACACCTCTTCACCTGGCACTGCTGTATATACATCATACACCTCTACACCTGGCACTGCTGTATACACATCATACACCTCTACACCTGGCACTGCTGTATACACATCATACACCTCTACACCTGGCACTGCTGTATACACATCATACACCTCTACACCTGGCACTGCTGTATACACATCATACACCTCTACACCTGGCACTGCTGTATACCCATCATACACCTCTACACCAGGCACTGCTGTATACACATCATACACCTCTACACCTGGCACTGCTGTATACACATCATACACCTCTACACCAGGCACTGCTGTATACACATCATACACCTCTACACCTGGCACTGCTGTATATACATCATACACCTGTACACCTTGCACTGCTGTATATACATCATACACCTCTACACCTGGCACTGCTGTATACACATCATACATCTCTACACCTGGCACTGCTGTATACACATCATACACCTCTACACCTGGCACTGCTGTATATACATCATACACCTCTACACCTGGCACTGCTGTATATACATCATACACCTCTACCCCTGGCACTGCTGTATACATCATACACCTCTACACCAGGCACTGCTGTATACACCTCTACACCTGGCACTGCTGTATACCCGTCCTGTCTCGGTGGCACACCCTTATAGCACAGTCTGGTCTTGCCCATGATAATTAGCGGCTCCACCTGAAATTCTTCATGTTTTATTTCCTGGAGGTAATTTCATGTAAAACAGCGAAGCCGAGAAGGGGAACACGGGGAGTTTCAGGATTTATAACCCATTATATCGTCCATAAATGATGTATAGTACAAGTGCTGGGTCCATTTAGCAGAATGGAAGGGGGGGGGGGGAGCAGAGACCCCCAGTATCAGTGTGAACAGAGACCTAACAATGGAAACATAGGAAACAATGGGGAAAGGTTCATTAGGGCCATTTCCATTGTGTTGTCTCCTGTCCTGGTCCCTGTTTGTTCTCCTCTTTGATGGTCTGAGAGTTTATTGTATGCAGCCCCCAGACGTGAGCCGCCCCCTATTGTCCTATGGGATCACTGCATTATATGGAAGGAAAACCCCAAATTCAATGTGGCTCCAAGAAGGATCAATAAGGGGAAATCAAACACCGGTCACAGAGGTCATCAGAGGGTGATCTGTTATGGGGGATCTGTGGATGATGATCTGTTATGGGGGATCTGTGGATGATCTGTTATGGGGGATCTGTGGAGGACGCTCTGTTATGGGGGATCTGTGGATGATGATCTGTTATGGGGGATCTGTGGGTGACGCTCTGTTGTGGGGGATTTGTGGGTGACGCTGTGTTATGGGGGATCTGCGGGTGACGCTCTGTTATGGGGGATCTGTGGGTGACGCTCTGTTAGGGGATCTGTGGATGATCTGTTATGGGGGATCTGTGGATGACGCTCTGTTATGGGGGATCTGTGGATGACGCTCTGTTATGGAGGATCTGTGGATGATCTGTTATGGGGGATCTGTGGATGACGCTCTGTTATGGGGGATCTGTGGATGACGCTCTGTTATGGGGGATCTGTGGATGACGCTCTGTTATGGGGGATCTGTGGATGACGCTCTGTTATGGGGGATCTGTGGATGACGCTCTGTTATGGAGGATCTGTGGAGGACGCTCTGTTATGGGGGATCTGTGGGTGACGCTCTGTTATGGGGGATCTGTGGATGACGCTCTGTTATGGGGGATCTGTGGATGACGCTCTGTTATGGGGGATCTGTGGGTGACGCTCTGTTATGGGGGATCTGTGGATGACGCTCTGTTATGGGGGATCTGTGGATGACGCTCTGTTATGGGGGATCTGTGGATCACGCTCTGTTATGGGGGATCTGTGGATGACGCTCTGTTATGGGGGATCTGTGGATGACGCTCTGTTATGGGGGATCTGTGGATGACGCTCTGTTATGGGGGATCTGTGGGTGACGCTCTGTTATGGGGGATCTGTGGGTGACGCTCTGTTATGGGGGATCTGTGGAGGACGCTCTGTTATGGGGGATCTGTGGGTGACGCTCTGTTATGGGGGATCTGTGGATCACGCTCTGTTATGGGGGATCTGTGGATCACGCTCTGTTATGGAGGATCTGTGGATGACGCTCTGTTATGGGGGATCTGTGGATGACGCTCTGTTATGGGGGATCTGTGGATCACGCTCTGTTATGGGGGATCTGTGGATCACGCTCTGTTATGGGGGATCTGTGGATGACGCTCTGTTATTGGGGATCTGTGGATGACGCTCTGTTATGGGGGATCTGTGGATGACGCTCTGTTATGGGGGATCTGTGGGTGACGCTCTGTTATGGGGGATCTGTGGATCACGCTCTGTTATGGGGGATCTGTGGATCACGCTCTGTTATGGAGGATCTGTGGATGACGCTCTGTTATGGGGGATCTGTGGATGACGCTCTGTTATGGGGGATCTGTGGGTGACGCTCTGTTATGGGGGATCTGCACATGACGCTCTGTTATGGGGGATCTGTGGATGACGCTCTGTTATGGGGGATCTGTGGATGACGCTCTGTTATGGGGGATCTGTGGATGACGCTCTGTTATGGGGGATCTGTGGATGACGCTCTGTTATGGGGGATCTGTGGATGACGCTCTGTTATGGGGGATCTGTGGATGACGCTCTGTTATGGGGGATCTGTGGGTGACGCTCTGTTATGGACGATCTGTGGGTGACGCTCTGTTATGGAGGATCTGTGGATGACGCTCTGTTATGGGGGATCTGTGGATGACGCTCTGTTATGGGGGATCTGTGGATGATGATCTGTTATGGGGGATCTGTGGATGACGCTCTGTTATGGAGGATCTGTGGGTGACGCTCTGTTATGGGGGATCTGTGGATGACGCTCTGTTATGGGGGATCTGTGGATGATGATCTGTTATGGGGGATCTGTGGATGACGCTCTGTTATGGAGGATCTGTGGGTGACGCTCTGTTATGGGGGATCTGTGGATGATGATCTGTTATGGGGGATCTGTGGGTGACGCTCTGTTATGGAGGATCTGTGGGTGACGCTCTGTTATGGGGGATCTGTGGGTGACGCACTGTTATGGGGGATCTGTGGATGATGATCTGTTATGGGGGATCTGTGGGTGACGCTCTGTTATGGGGGATCTGTGGGTGACGCTCTGCTATGGGGGATCTGTGGATGACGCTCTGTTATGGGGGATCTGTGGGTGACGCTCTGTTATGGGGGATCTGTGGATGATCTGTTATGGGGGATCTGTGGGTGACGCTCTGTTATGGGGGATCTGTGGATGATCTGTTATGGGGGATCTGTGGATGACGCTCTGTTATGGGGGATCTGTGGATGATCTGTTATGGGGGATCTGTGGGTGACGCTCTGTTATGGGGGATCTGTGGGTGACGCTCTGTTATGGGGGATCTGCAGATGACATTCTGTTATGGGGGATCTGCGGGTGACGCTCTGTTATGGGGGATCTGTGGATGACGCTCTGTTATGGGGGATCTGGGGATGACGCTCTGTTATGGGGGATCTGTGGATGACGCTCTGTTATGGGGGATCTGTGGGTGACGCTCTGTTATGGGGGATCTGTGGGTGACGCTCTGTTATGGGGGATCTGTGGATGACGCTCTGTTATGGGGGATCTGTGGATGACGCTCTGTTATGGGGGATCTGGGGATGACGCTCTGTTATGGGGGATCTATGGGTGACGCTCTGTTATGGGGGATCTGTGGATGACGCTCTGTTATGGGGGATCTGTGGGTGACGCTCTGTTATGGGGGATCTGTGGATGACGCTCTATTATGGGGGATCTGTGGATGATGATCTGTTATGGGGGATCTGTGGGTGACGCTCTGTTATGGGGGATCTGGGGATGACGCTCTGTTATGGGGGATCTATGGGTGACGCTCTGTTATGGGGGATCTGTGGATGACGCTCTGTTATGGGGGATCTGTGGGTGACGCTCTGTTATGGGGGATCTGTGGATGACGCTCTATTATGGGGGATCTGTGGATGATGATCTGTTATGGGGGATCTGTGGGTGACGCTCTGTTATGGGGGATCTGTGGGTGACGCTCTGTTATGGAGGATCTGTGGGTGACGCTCTGTTATGGGGGATCTGTGGGTGACGCTCTGTTATGGAGGATCTGTGGATGACGCTCTGTTATGGGGGATCTGTGGGTGACGCTCTGTTATGGGGGATCTGTGGATGACGCTCTGTTATGGGGGATCTGTGGGTGACGCTCTGTTATGGGGGATCTGTGGATGACGCTCTGTTATGGGGGATCTGTGGATGACGCTCTGTTATGGGGCATCTGTGGATGACGCTCTGTTATGGGGGATCTGCAGGGTGGGATATTTTGCATCTTTCTCTGGTATCTTTGATCCAGTATATGATGATGGAGCTTTTCTCTCAGTGCACTCAGTGTCAGTCTGCAGCCTTTAAGCTCGGTTCCTGCTGGGTCTGATCTCTTCTGGATTGCTCGGGTTTATGGCCCATTTGATTTTCTCTTTGTTATTTTGCAATCTGTTCTCATTGATTGCAGTGCTCTATCCACCTCGATCTGGTCCTCGCCTGTTCCTGGAGCCCGGGGCCACGTCTGTGATAACTGGATGAGCCACTTGTCATATCCCGGAGTGCAGCGATGGCGCAGCTCTCATCAGGAACAATCTGTTCTGGTTATGTTGGATATTCTATACAGAATTTAAAGTAAAGTTTTCCAGTGAGATTCTCAACCCATTCTCAACACAATTAGTGGCATATTAAGCAAACGTTTATTAGGAATAAGGGGGGTGAAGACCATTGGTGACACTTCTCTTTAGAATGGGATTGTTTGGTTACATTTGGACATGACAGCACATTCCTTCCATTTATCTTCAGGATAGAAGAATCCATAGTGTCACTGCTCTTACAGTAAAGACTCCATAGTTTCACTGCTCTTACAGTAAATAATCCATAGTGTCACTGCTCTTACAGTAAAGAATCCATAGTCTCACTGCTCTTACAGTAAATAATCCATAATGTCACTGCTCTTACAGTAAAGAATCCATAGTATCACTGCTCTTACAGTAAAGAATCCATAGTGTCACTGCTCTTACAGTAAAGAATCCATAGTGTCTCTGCTCTTACAGTAAAGAATCCATAGTGTCACTGCTCTTACAGTAAATAATCCATAGTCTCACTGCTCTTACAGTAAAGAATCCATAGTGTCACTGCTCTTACAGTAAAGAATCCATAGTGTCACTGCTCTTACAGTAAAGAATCCATAGTGTCTCTGCTCTTACAGTAAAGAATCCATAGTGTCACTGCTCTTACAGTAAAGAATCCATAGTCTCACTGCTCTTACAGTAAATAATCCATAGTCTCACTGCTCTTACAGTAAAGAATCCATAGTGTCACTGCTCTTACAGTAAAGAATCCATAGTCTCACTGCTCTTACAGTAAAGAATCCATAGTGTCATTGCTCTTACAGTAAATAATCCATAATGTCACTGCTCTTACAGTAAATAATCCATAGTCTCACTGCTCTTACAGTAAAGAATCCATAGTGTCCACTGCTCTTACAGTAAAGAATCCATAGTGTCACTGCTCTTACAGTAAATAATCCATAATGTCACTGCTCTTACAGTAAATAATCCATAGTCTCACTGCTCTTACAGTAAAGAATCCATAGTGCCACTGCTCTTACAGTAACGGATCCATAGTCTCACTGCTCTTACAGTAAAGAATCCATAGTGTCACTGCTCTTACAGTAAAGAATCCATAGTCTCACTGCTCTTACTGTAAAGAATCCATAGTGTCACTGCTCTTACAGTAAATAATCCATAGTGTCACTGCTCTTACTGTAAAGAATCCATAGTGTCACTGCTCTTTCAGTAAAGAATCCATAGTGTCACTGCTCTTACAATAAAGAATCCATAGTCTCACTGCTCTTACAATAAAGAATCCATAGTCTCACTGCTCTTACAGTAAAGAACCCATCATCTCACTGCTCTTACAGTACAGAGTCCATAGTGTCACTGCTCTTACAGTAAAGAATCCATAGTCTCACTGCTCTTACAGTAAAGAATCCATAGTGTCACTGCTCTTACAGTAAAGAATCCATAGTGTCACTGCTCTTACAGTAAAGAATCCATAGTGTCACTGCTCTTACAGTAAAGAATCCATAGTGTCACTGCTCTTACAGTAAAGAATCCATAGTGTCACTGCTCTTACAGTAAAGAATCCACAGTGTTACTGCTCTTACAGTAAAGAATCCATAGTCTCACTGCTCTTACAGTAAAGAATCCATAGTGTCACTGCTCTTACAGTAAAGAATCCATAGTGTCACTGCTCTTACAGTAAAGAATCCATAGTGTCACTGCTCTTACAGTAAAGAATCCATAGTGTCACTGCTCTTACAGTAAATAATCCATAGTGTCACTGCTCTTACAGTAAAGAATCCATAGTGTCACTGCTCTTACAGTAAAGAATCCATAGTGTCACTGCTCTTACAGTAAATAATCCATAGTCTCACTGCTCTTACAGTAAAGAACCCATCATCTCACTGCTCTTACAGTAAAGAATCCATAGTGTCACTGCTCTTACAGTAAAGAATCCATAGTCTCACTGCTCTTACTGTAAAGAATCCATAGTGTCACTGCTCTTTCAGTAAAGAATCGATAGTGTCACTGCTCTTTCAGTAAAGAATCGATAGTGTCACTGCTCTTTCAGTAAAGAATCCATAGTGTCACTGCTCTTTCAGTAAAGAATCGATAGTGTCACTGCTCTTTCAGTAAAGAATCCATAGTGTCACTGCTCTTTCAGTAAAGAATCCATAGTGTCACTGCTCTTTCAGTAAAGAATCCATAGTCTCACTGCTCTTACAGTAAATAATCCACAGTCTCACTGCTCTTACAGTAAAGATTCCATAGTGTCACTGCTCTTTCAGTAAAGAATCCATAGTTTCACTGCTCTTACAGTACAGAGTCCATAGTGTCACTGCTCTTACAGTAAAGAATTGATACTCACTGCTCTTACAGTAAAGAATCCATAGTCACTGCTCTTACAGTAAAGAATCCATAGTGTCACTGCTCTTACAGTAAAGAATCCATAGTGTCACTGCTCTTACAGTAAAGAATCCATAGTCTCACTGCTCTTACAGTAAAGAATCCATAGTGTCACTGCTCTTACAGTAAAGAATCCATAGTCTCACTGCTCATACAGTAATTGTCCTTTGAATCCTGAGCACCTCCTCCATGCTTTGCACTGCAACTCAGCTTATTAAAATTGACTGTTATGTTACAACCCAAGCTAATATGGAAGTCATACCTGAAGGTAACAATACAGATAGTGAGCTGTAGTGGACTGTTTCAATTACAGTAGCTGGCAGGGCATAACTACAACAGGTGCAGGGGCTGCTATCACACCCGGGCCCTGGAGCCTAGGGGGCCCCAAATGTCCCTTTGGCCTATAGAAAAAGACTAATGCTATTAAAGATTTGCAATAACTGGGGCCCCGCTGGAGCTTTTGCACCGGGGCCCATGGGAAGATTGAGAGGAGGAGGGGGGGGGGGGCAGAAAAGCAGAAAATTAACTCCCTACTGCAGTAATGTTAGAAGACTGGAACCAAATACAGTCAGAGCTGATAGTTATAATCTACCGACATCATTAACGAACCTCATACAGTATTGGACTTCAATTAGCAAATCAGCTCTGAAGGTGGCAGCAGTGAGCTGGGAAGACTGAAGGAAAAAGAAGAAGAGAACAGCAGGATTTGGACCGCAGCTCTGGATGTGACTAGAATCGTAAGAAAATGTTTCCTTCTATAAGATGAAATCTAGGAAACTGTTTCCAAACTAACAAATATCTGCGGATTGTTGTCACACGCTGGACTTGTCGGACACCGGAGTCTGTTTCAGTAGTCGGAAGTGTCCAGTAACTTCTAATGTTACATCTCAGTGGATACAATGTATCAAAGTGATTCTCTGTTTATAAACACAATGTAACTGTTTATGGAATGTTCCCTGTGATGCTGCCCTCTTGTGGTCATCAACTGTAAGTGCAAGCATCAATCTTACACATTTTTGGATTCTGTCACCAGGTTTTTGCCACCTAATATACTGTGTAATAATACATTTAATAACCTATATAATATATATCTATAATATAGCTAATCTGAGAATAGCATAATGTAGGGCCAGAGATCCTGATTCCAATGATGTGTCACTTACTGTTTCTCATGATTTGTAAACCGCTGCAGAATATGTTGGCGCTACATAAATAAAGATTATTATTATTATTACTGGGTTGATCAGTGTAGTTTTGATAAAATCACTGTTTAATCAGCAGGAGATTATCATTACAGGACTACTTGGCTGCTAGGTAGTCCAGCCTATTCATGACCTGCTAAATCTGCAGCAAAATGACAGCAGGCAGCTCAGTAAGGAATGCATCGCTGGAATCAGGGTCTCTATCTATACATTATGCTGCTCTCAGATGGGATGGCAAAAACCTGGTGACAGATTCACTTTAAAGGGACAGATTGACTGTGCAAACCAAGCTGAATCATTTATTGTGTAGCTAATCTCTTAAATGCACCTTTCCCACCTCCTTTTCCTCCATTTCTCACTTTAATTCTCAGGGTCTATGAAGTCAGAGCCGTAATCAAAGAATAGTGAATGGTGGACATAGAGGGAAAACAAGCAGGTGGAGAGGTACGTTGAATATTTGGCCACATAATGATGCACCGAGCGCTGCTTGTGCTTGGTTTGATCAGTCATTCTGTGTCGACAGTGCGCCTTTAAGCATATGATACTCCTTTAAACCATGTGAAGTCTAGAATCTCCATGTACAAGAGTGTATTAAAGTTCCTGAGTCCTACTGTAACATCAGCGCCCCCTATATACCATGAACCGTTTATAATACTGGATCTATGGGATCTGTCATGGTGTAATGCTACATCTTTGTCCTCATTGTTCAGATCTAGTGTATAATAACACTAGAGATCCTTATGGTTCTGCAGGATCCATTCTGTATCATAAAAATCAACATAATCTAAAATGTATCCGAAATGTAATCAGATGTTGCAGCTTCTTCATTGTCTACATTTACAAATAGTTAAAGGGGATTAGGCACAAGGATCATCCCTTTAAGATGACTATATGGGCAGCAGGTCATAGGAAGCTGAATGCAATGATACCCTGATATCTGCAGCCTTAGTCCTGAAAAATCCATATTTTTCTCATATGTAAATGAGCTGTTCCAGGCTATGGGCGGGGCATAGATCTCCCTGAGACTCCACCTACAGAGCTTATTTTAAGTAGAAGGGGTCGTTATCAGTGTGAGACACATAACTAGGACTGAACAGCAGAACTTTGTCTTCTTACAAACACATCAGCAGCTGCAGCTCTCACAGCTCTGCTATATTGGAACAATATTGCAATGACTGAGATGGAAACAGAAGCTGAGAGGACCCTGTAGATGTGTCTGGTATACTCACACACAGCTCTGCAGGGAGACCAGGAGAGCGGAAATCACATGTCACACTGCTGGTAATGCCCCACTTTATTTAATATGAGCCCTAGCGTCATGCTCGAGCAAGAAAACGCCTGGCACATAGAGCATTACAGAGGTACACTGCGAATGAAAAGAGGGAGTAGGACTCTGATGATAGTGAGTGGGGTCGGGACACTTCCTGACGTAAGCCTGTGTTTGAATCCTGAGCTCCCCTAACATCCCCATGTGGGTCCTTCCCCCACCACATCATATTCCTAGTCCCTCTGCTGTCCCTACACCCACCCTGAGTATTGTCAAGGCAGTGAGTGCACTAGATGTCACCACTACTGTAATAAGACACAAGGGAAGGAGGATAGACAGAGGGAGATGCACCCAATGACTGCAAGATTCTCAGCTTCAGCAACTTCAAAAGACTACCTTCCTCCATGGTAATCATTTCAGAATAAAGATATCATCAGGTGAATTAACATGTGTCTATTTAAAGGGAAGGGGAGTGGTCACAAATACTGCAGCTGAGATGGAACTGACAAGACACTATTAGCAAGGAAAGGGTCCTTAACCCTTGCTGCACCAAGAGAAAGCAAATATGTTTAAAAACCAGACTCCCACCAGGGAATGTGAGACTTAGATCCCAAACCTGTCACACATCTCCCAAGGATGGGAGACCCTTGTGAGACCAGGAGGCGGACTTTTAGGGAGATTTATGCCCCGCCCATAGCCTTTAACAGTTCATTTACATATAAGAAAAACATGGAATAAGACATGGCATCACAAATATCATGATATCATTATATCTTGCATGGTATGCCCTACATTCCCATGTAGACGGCTTAGGAGGGACAATACTACTGACAGATTGCCTTTAATTAGCTGGATGTGTCTCAGCTGTGCTTGAAATTGCTTTCTCCCTGGTTCAGGGAACGAACAGAATTCAAGGAAATACAACAGACAACTGTGAAGAAGAAAAAAAAAGTTTTATTCTTAAACTGTACATTTATTAGAAGTTCAGGACATACAATGCTCATAAGTTTAGACACATTTGCTTTTTAACTTCATAAAGGCGCCAGATTGCCACCGAAACAGTTTGCTGTAGACACAACCTTCATTTTATACCATTGAGGATTCTTCATTTACACAAGTGCAGCCCAAATACCCCGATCTCCCCACTAAAGTGAACTGCTTGTGGGAGAACATTTTCTCCAGCTGCGGATTCTAAGGCCCTTCTAGATTCTAAGGCTCTTAAAGATTCTGAGGCTCCTATAGAGTCTAATACTCTTTTAGATTTGAATACTCTTATAGATTTTAATGCTCCTAAAGATTCTAAGGCTTTAAATAATGTAAGGCTCTTATAGATTCTTAAGCTCCTAAAGATTCTAAGACTCTTATAGATTGTAAGGCTCCTAGAACCTATAAGAGCCTTAGAATCTATAGAGCCTTACAATCTATAAAGCTTTAGACTCTTTAGGAGCCTTATAATCTATAAAGCCTTAAAATCTATAAGTGCCTTAGTATCTATAAGGTGCATATAGATTGTAAAACTCTTATAGATTCTAAGGCTCCTATAGATACCAAGGCTCTTAAAGATTCTGAGGCTCCTACAGAGTCTAATACTCCTTTGGATACTAATGCTCTTATAGATTTTCATGCTCCTAAAGATTCTAAGGCTCTATAGATTCTAAGGCTCCTATAGATGTTGTGTCCATACACAACCTCCTCAAGAGAGCACTAATATCACCCTCACCCTCTCTCATTCCTCTTGTGTTCTTCTGTCCCATCCTGTCCTCAGTAAGGATCGACACAAGTCACAGTGTCATTTACATACTGGATAGCACTATAGTCTGTATCAAACACTGTGTAGCAGTTCATACCGACAAAGAATATTGAGTAACTTTGCAAGAACATGTATAACTTGTCTTGTGTTGTCCTTCAGTTATATTACTTCTTATGCTCCACTCACATCCAGAGCTGCACTCACAATGCTGCTGCCGGCCCAGAATGCATCACATTTCTATCGATCACTGACGCTCCGCTCGTTACATTGCATGCTGTGTCATTTTGCATTTTCTGCACCCATTAGTGGGCACAGCTTGGCCGATAGACCATGATTCACAGTGAATAAAGAGATAACTCAACACCAATCCACAAAACACAACAACTATGGTCAGATAAGATACAATATTGATTATATATTAAAATGCCACCAGGGGTGTAACTACAACATGTGCAGGGGCTGCAATCGCAACTGGGCCCCCATAAGTCCCTTTTAGCCTATAGAAAAAGACTAATGTTATTAAAGATTTGCGACAATTGGGGGCCGGTTGTAGCGTGCGCATCGGGGGCCCATGAGCTTCAAGTTATGCATGCAAATGCCACACAATCTCATGAACACAAACCAACAGGAGGGAATATATAATGTAGCTTCATATGACACATCCTCTAAGGCCGTGTGATGAAAAGTGCGTCGGGACTTGGCTCCATTCCAACCAGCAGGAACAGCTTTGCCATTTATTACGATTAAGTTCTTATTTGTACTCTATACCTATTTATTATCATACATGGCTATTTAGTTGGTCCAACAGGAGGGAATATATAATGTATCTCCATGTAGCACACCCTCTAAGGTCGTGTGCTGAAACGTGCGTCGGTGCTTGATGTCATTCCAATCAGGACAAACAGGTTTGCCATTTATTATGAATTAAGTTCTTATTTGTACTCTATACCTATTTATTATCATACATGGCTATTTACTTGGTCCAACAGGAGGGAATATATAATGTAGCTCCATATAGCACACCCTCTAAGGCCATGTGCTGAAACGTGCGTCGGTGCTTGATGTCATTCCAATAAGGACAGACAGGTTTACCATTCATTGTAACTTGATTAGGTTCTTATTTTTGCTCTATACCTATTTATCTATGTGGATGATTTTCATACTTGGCAGACATATGGAGCTACATTATGTACTCCCGCCTGTTGGACCAAGTAAATAGCCATGAAGGCAAATCATCCACATAGATAAATAGGCATAAGAACTTAATCCAAGGGGGTAATACATGCAAACCTACATTCATGCTCCTGCTGGCTGGACTGGCACCAAGTCCCGACGCGTGTTTCGGTATGGGGGTGTGGTATATGGAGCTAAATTATATATTCCCTCCTATTGGACTAAGTAAATAGCCATGTATGAAAATCATTCACATAGATAAATAGGCATAAACATAAAAGTGGTAATAAATGCAAATCTGCATTCACATTCCTCCTGGGTGGAATGACGCCAAGTCCCGACGCACGTTTCGGCAGGGGCTGTGGTATATGGAGCTACGTTATATATTCCCTCCTGTTGGACCAACTACATAGCCATGTAGGCAAAGCATCCACATAGATAAAGGCATAAACACTTAATCAAAGGTAGCAATAAATGCTAATCTGCATTTCCTAATTGTTGGACTAGCGCCAAGTCCCAACGCGTGTTTCGGCAGGGGAGGTGATATATGGAGCTATGTTATATATTCTCTCCTGCTGGTTTGTGCAGCCTCTCAGCAGATATTTTGTGTTCTAATTTAACATTTAAATCAATAACTATTTTCCTTTATCTGACCATCGTCGTTACGTTTTGTGAACTGGTGTTGTGTTTGTGATCCTACAGAGGAGCCACCAGGCCAGACTGGGAGGTGCGCTGGTACACCCCCCACCCCACTCCGAAAAGACTGCAAACTACCTAGATTGTCTGACAGAGGAAAGGTTTAAAATGAACAAGAAAAAATAATTTTCCTTTTCATCTTCTTTCTTGGAAGAGCAGCCATATTGCCAGAGGCCCACCAGGCAAATACCCGGCATGTCCGCCTGCCAGTCTGGGCTGTTTGGCTGCTCCCTTGTTTATAAACAGAAGGATACAGAAGAGAGATATAAAGCTAAGAAGACGTTTCCTTTCACAACTGGGAAAATAATGAGGCACCACAATCTCCGTGTCTATTTTGCACTCTTTCAGCTGTACAGAGGAATATATTCTGTATTATTGCATGCTACTTCTGTTCCAGGATGGCTTGACTTGAAGAAGACTTATCTGTCCAAAGCGTTAAGTGCTTTATGTCAGTTGCTACAATACTTGTCCCATAAATTCTACCTGGGAATTTACTATTGCACTGGATGTCCCAATTGTAGTCCAGGACTGTGGCAGGAACCTATAGGTGATAGAGCAGGAGACATTGACGGGTCAAAAGGCACCATGGCCACCTGCAAAACATCACCATTGCATAACAGATCTCAACCAGAGATAGATCCAAGAAAGTTGAAGTCTTGTAGTCTTCTCCTGTTATCGCTGCGCAATTCCCTGCTTTCATGTCCAAGAAAACATATATGACCAAGTCCAAAACCACCAATATTTGACCAAGCTCAAGTCTACCTATAGGTAACCTAGCTCAAGGCCACGTCTGTCCAAGTTCAAGATCACCTATGGTTGACTTAGTTCAACACCACCCCTGTGTGATCACATTTAAGGCCACCCATTTCTGACCTAGTTCAAGATGTCCTATGTCCATCCCAGTCCAAACAACCCATGTCTAAACAAATCCAAGACCACCCATGTCTGACCAAGTCCAAGACCACCCATGTCTGATCATGTTCACGACCACCTATGAGTGATGTACCCAAGGCAACACATGTCTGTTCAAGTTCAATATCGCCTACAGCTAGTGTCCAAAACCACTCTATGTATGCCTGAGTTCAAGACCACCCATGTCTGACCCAGCCCTAGATCACCCTTGTCTAACCAAGTCCAAGACCACCTATGTCTGACCAAGTTCAAGTCTATTTCTCGTTGACCTAGGAAAATATCACACATCTGACCTAGTTCAAGGCCATCCTTGTATAACCTAGTCCAGGCTCACCCATGTTTGACCTTGTTCAACACCACACCTGTATGACTAAGTTCAAGGCCACCGATTTCTGACGTAGTCCAAGACCACGCGTTTCTAACCAACTCAAAGGGAACCCAAGTCTAAGTCTAAGGGAACCCATGTCCAAGTCTAAGGGAACCCATGTCCAAGTCTAAGGGAACCCATGTCCAAGTCAAAGACAACACATGTCCAAGTCTAAGAGAACCCATATCCAAGTCAAAGACAACACATGTCCAAGTCTAAGAGAACGAATGTCCAAGTCTAAGAGAACCCATGTACAAGTCTAAGAGAACTCATGTCCAAGTCTAAGAGACCCCATGTCCAAGTCAAAGACAACACATGTCCAAGTCTAAGAGAACCCATGTCCAAGTCTAAGAGAACCCATGTCCAAGTCAAAGACAACACATGTCCAAGTCTAAGGGAACCCATGTCCAAGTCTAAGAGAACCCATGTACAAGTCTAAGAGAACTCATGTCCAAGTCTAAGAGACCCCATATCCAAGTCAAAGACAACACATGTCCAAGTCTAAGACAACCAAAGTCCAAGTCTACGGTAACCCATGTCCATGTCTATCCATCAAACAACAGTCATTCTTATTCTTTGTCGTCCTATTTCAGACTGTTTCTGATAAAACAACTCCTTCTATGATGATCCAGAGAGCCAGTAAACATTGGATCAGGAATTCTGCTTGGAGTTGACCCAATGTTTAGGCAGAATAGACAGCTGCTACAATTATGGTCAAATTTGATAGATTCAGAAAAAGCATAAAATCCAGAAATTCCAAACATTGTCCAACCCTAAATCATGACTTTTCACCCATGTCTGACCTACTCCAAGACCTCCCATCAGACAACAGCCATTCTGTATCAATGTCCCAATGTTTCAGGATTCTAATCATAAACCAACTAATATATTGTCATTAAGGAGGGAGTTATTGGATCGGGGATATGGGTCGGCCAGAATGGACAACTCTTAGAATTAATGTCAAGTCCGGTACATGCGATAGAAACACAAAATATCAGTTTACCTAGCTATTAACGACTTTGAGAATTTTTATTACTTTATATATCCTTGTAGCATTGATGACCACCCAAACCTGCAGAGGAAAATACGTTTCTATATGGGTGGTCCTGTCAAAAGGAGAAGGTCATGAGTTGTGTTCCCAAAGAGTCTTCACTGAATATTCCCATGAACTCAACCAAAAGTATCTAAATTGGCTACAAGAAGAATCTAGAGTGACGCAACTGAGTAGACCACGGTCAACCACCTTTCTTCATCTGTCTCAGCTAATTTGATCAATCATTTCATTCAACCACTGGCGAGTAGGTAAGTCAAAGCCAATTATGACCCAACGTATGTCAAAGACCATCATCCATTCATTTTTTGAGGTTTCTTGAGATCCATCCATCCAGTTCATTCAACTACTGGTCAGTAGATAAGTGAAAGCCAATTACGACCCAACTCATGTCAAGGACCATCCTCCAGACCTTAAGTTCTTGAGGTTTCATGAGATCCATCCTTCCAGTTCATTCAACCAACTCAAGTTGAGGCAGTTCCAAGGCAGAAGAAGCCACTCAAATACAATTACGGTACATCAAGGCAAAGTCCTTACCTAAAACAAAAAGTTCTTAAAGAAGGTCGACTACAGGTGACTAATACTGTAAAGAGTAATGAACCTTACTGAAAGTAACCCTATAAAAGTACTATAGTATCCTCAGCTCCATAGGTAAAGTGTACATGTCCTTTACGATACACTGTACATTCATGGCGGCGGCTCGACGGGGAATCAAACTCCTGAGTTCTGCGATTCTAATTTGGTAACATTGTAGCAGCTTATGGAGTTAAATCTCATCATGGCATAACGGGGGTAATAGACGTGGTGGGCCGGTGGGTAATCGCTCATCGCCCCCACTCACAGTTCTCCAGGTGATGCAAAAATTAAAAATGGTTGTTTTGTGCCAGAATTGTCTTGTCTCGTCACCATCTGTAGATCTTCACCGGTCTTCACTGCATCTCGAGGATTCCAGTGTCTGCTGATTTGGTCTAAAATTTGGGGAAGAAAATAAAAAATTTTTACCAAACTTCGGTCTCTTATTTTTTTGCCATCATATTTCCAAAAATATTAAAACTTAGATGTTACACCAGGGGGGCAATTAATTATCCCAAGGGGTCACCGTGCCTGATGTGGAGGCTGAACCAATAGGGTGAAATTAATTCTCTTCAATATTAATATTAACATATTACAGTCTACATACAGTGTGAACCCCACACAGCCCCTCTCTACACAGTGTGAGCGCCCACACAACCCCTATATGTACATTATGAGCCCCTTAGATTACCCCTATATACAGTATAAACCCACATAGCTCCCTATATACAGAAAGAGCCCACACACAGCACCTCAATATACAGTGTATACCCCACACATCCCCTCTATATATAGTGTGAGCCTCCACACAGCCTCTCTATATACAGTGTGAGCCTCCACACAGCCCCTCTATATACAGTGTGAGCCTCCACACAGCCCCTCTATATACAGTGTGAGCCTTCACACAGCCCCTCTATATACAGTGTGAGCCCCCACACAGCCCCTCTATATACAGTGTGAGCCTCCACACAGCCCCTCTATATACAGTGTGAGCCTCCACAATACAGTGTGAACCCCACACCGCCCCTCTAGATATAGTGTGAGCCTCCACAATACAGTGTGAATCCCACACCGCCCCTCTAGATACAGTGTGAGCCTCCACACAGCCTCTCTATATACAGTGTGAGCCTCCACACAGCCTCTCTATATACAGTGTGAGCCTCCACACAGCCCCTCTATATACAGTGTGAGCCTCCACAATACAGTGTGAACCCCACACCGCCCCTCTAGATACAGTATGAGCCTCCACACAGTCTCTCTATATACAGTGTGAGCCTCCACAATACAGTGTGAACCCCACACCGCCCCTCTAGATACAGTGTGAGCCTCCACACAGACTCTCTATATACAGTGTGAGCCTCCACACAGCCTCTCTATATACAGTGTGAGCCTCCACACTGCCCCTCTATATACAGTGTGAGCCTCCACACAGCCCCTCTATATACAGTGTGAGCCTCCACACTGCCCCTCTATATACAGTGTGAGCCTCCACACAGCCCCTCTATATACAGTGTGAGCCTCCACACAGCCCCTCTATATACAGTGTGAGCCTCCACACAGCCTCTCTATATACAGTGTGAGCCTCCACACAGCCCCTCTATATACAGTGTGAGCCTCCACACAGCCCTTCTATATACAGTGTGAGCCTCCACACAGCCCCTCTATATACAGTGTGAGCCTCCACACAGCCCCTCTATATACAGTGTGAGCCTCCACAGGGCCTCCGTAATACAGCATGAGCCCTCACATAACTTCATATATATTCTTTATGAGCTGGACTGGAGCAGCCAGGCGACCGGTTGTGGCCCCCACACTGCACTTTGCCCAGCCCTGTATTGCACAATTATATAAACCAGCCCTGAGTGTCTGACCTTCATGGCTCTGTATATCCAGCTTTGGTATTGATCCACTTTGGCGTATACTCCAGGCTTATTTGGCAAAGCGCAGCCGATTCCCCAACTGACGATTCCACAGAGACGCCATCGTGAGGTGCGGGAGATGGTGTCCTCACAAACAAAAGGGCCCCCGCTGTCTCCCTGTTTATAGAAAAAGGAAGACATATGTTACATAGTGAATATCGAGCTTTAAGTCACAGATGAGAGGAAAGGATTGCCACACCACGGACGGTAAGCATCCGAAAACAATGCGTGAGAGTGGTGCACAGACCAATGCTGTCCGGTGCACTACACGAGGCAGTAGACTGGGGAAACACTAGCAAGGACAAATACAGCAGAGGGCCCTGCTCATAGTGAATGGGGGAAAGGAGACCTCGTGCACTCATTTCTGGCTGTGCCCTGATCTCCCTACACGGGTTCTTTCACCCAATCGCCGAGCAGGATACCTAGTCCCTTGCTGGCCCTGATGTTAGCCCTCAATAGAGAGATGGCTGGTGGGAGCACTAGTCCCAACCTCTGCATAAAAACTAGAAAAAATGGAGGCAGACGGGGGAACAACAAAAACAGCTGCCACTCTCCTAGGCAGGAGACAGCTTGGCAACAGTCAGCTTCAGCAAAGTAGCAGGTACACAGGCCAGGAATGAAACTCAATCTCCAGGAAGGAATGCTGGACCACGTGACCATAAAAAAGGAGATGGGAGTGATAACAACGTAGCCACACCTGGGAAGAGAACTAAGGAGCATTTCTGCAACAGAAACTGATATTAACTCCTACACTGCCAAAGGAAAGAAACACGTTTAATATGAAGTCTCAATACAGGAATGAGACACAGGTCACAAAGCAGTCACAAGTCTCCAAAGTAACAAGGAGAGGGAGGAAGGGGATGCAGCTGAAGTTTCTCTTCTGCAAGAAAGGTGGATAAAGGAGAGATCTGACATCTGATTGGGTTACACTAAACAACATAATTCTAACATCACACCAGAAGGAATATACATCCCGGCCCGTCTACATATAATAAATACCATGTATCCAATGACGAGGAACCCAGTGCAGATATCACAGTACTGGGGTCACCTACCTGACAGGCGTCAATCCCCCCCTCAGAGTATCCAGCGCAGAACATCTTCCCTGTGATCTGATTGTTATAATACTCCGGCTGATTGCAGACAGCGTTACTGATTATCGGCACCGAGGCTTCCTGCAGAATGTCCGACTGTTGTCCTGAATATGGAGAAGGATAAATTGTAACAATATGTATCTATAAGAAAAAAATACCAGAGACCAATACAGGCATCACTCACCATAATACTGGGTGTTACCCCATCCAGTGACTGTGCAAACCTTACCATCCACAATCTGCTGCCCCAGAGCAGGAAGGCAAGCGGGCTGAATGTATTCTAGAAAAGAACAGAATGTCACTGTGTACATACATTACATTACTGATCCTGAGTTACCTCCTGTATTATACTCCAGAGCTGCACTCACTATTCTGCTGGTGCAGTCACTGTGTACATACATTACATTACTGATCCTGAGTTACCTCCTGTATTATACTCCAGAGCTGCACTCACTATTCTGCTGGTGCAGTCACTGTGTACATACATTACATTACTGATCCTGAGTTACCTCCTGTATTATACTCCAGAGCTGCACTCACTATTCTGCTGGTGCAGTCACTGTGTACATACATTACATTACTGATCCTGAGTTACCTCCTGTATTATACTCCAGAGCTGCACTCACTATTCTGCTGGTGCAGTCACTGTGTACATACATTACATTACTGATCCTGAGTTACCTCCTGTATTATACTCCAGAGCTGCACTCACTATTCTGCTGGTGCAGTCACTGTGTACATACATTACATTACTGATCCTGAGTTACCTCCTGTATTATCCCCCAGAGCTGCACTCACTATTCTGCTGGTGGAGTCACTGTGTACATACATTACATTACTGATCCTGAGTTACCTCCTGTATTATACTCCAGAGCTGCACTCACTATTCTGCTGGTGCAGTCACTGTGTACATACATTACATTACTGATCCTGAGTTACCTCCTGTATTATACTCCAGAGCTGCACTCACTATTCTGCTGGTGCAGTCACTGTGTACATACATTACATTACTGATCCTGAGTTACCTCCTGTATTATCCCCCAGAGCTGCACTCACTATTCTGCTGGTGGAGTCACTGTGTACATACATTACATTACTGATCCTGAGTTACTGCCTGTATTATACTCCAGAGCTGCACTCACTATTCTGCTGGTGCAGTCACTGTGTACATACATTACATTACTGATCCTGAGTTACCTCCTGTATTATACTCCAGAGCTGCACTCACTATTCTGCTGGTGCAGTCACTGTGTATATACATTACATTACTGATCCTGAGTTACCTCCTGTATTATACTCCAGAGCTGCACTCACTATTCTGCTGGTGCAGTCACTGTGTACATACATTACATTACTGATCCTGAGTTACCTCCTGTATTATACTCCAGAGCTGCACTCACTATTCTGCTGGTGCAGTCACTGTGTACATACATTACATTACTGATCCTGAGTTACCTCCTGTATTATACTCCAGAGCTGCACTCACTATTCTGCTGGTGCAGTCACTGTGTACATACATTACATTACTGATCCTGAGTTACCTCCTGTATTATACTCCAGAGCTGCACTCACTATTCTGCTGGTGCAGTCACTGTGTATATACATTACATTACTGATCCTGAGTTACCTCCTGTATTATACTCCAGAGCTGCACTCACTATTCTGCTGGTGCAGTCACTGTGTACATACATTACATTACTGATCCTGAGTTACCTCCTGTATTATACTCCAGAGCTGCACTCACTATTCTGCTGGTGCAGTCACTGTGTACATACATTACATTACCGATCCTGAGTTACCTCCTGTATTATACTCCAGAGCTGCACTCACTATTCTGCTGGTGCAGTCACTGTCTACATACATTATTATACTCAGATTACAGTGTTACCTGTGAGTGTGAGTGGGGTGAGCAGATGCACCAGGGCGATGTCATTGCTGTTCTCCTCACTGTCTGTGTATATGAAGGGTAGGTATCCTGTGTGGTATATGACGCTTTTCACACTGCGCACAAATCCGCGAGGAGAGAGATGGGAGACGCCTCCGGCGAACACGGTCCATAGATTGACCACACGGTTCCTCCTGAGGATACAGTAACGTGGGGTATCATCTCCTGCCCTGTATACAGAGGTCTCCTCTATGGTCCAGCACTTACTCTGGGAAGCAGTGGGCAGCAGTGAGGACCCACTCACTGGATATCAGCGAGCCGCCGCAGAGATGGGTACCGTCATATCTCAGGCTGACCTGCCACGGCCACTGACCCAGGGCGGCATCCTGACCACCCACAATCCTGTCCACGGCCATCTTCCTCCGTCCACAATCTGCAGAGAGGTCACACTTGAGGATTTAACAGCTGAGGGTTTGTTACAATGTTTCCTGGCTGGACTATTCTTCATGAGCACAGCAGTCTGGTTTCCAAGATGATACATTGTAACAAACTGCTGCTGTGTATTCAGTCAAGATAGCTTGCTTTCCTGTTCTGCCGCATTGTTACAATGTATCAGGATTGTCTACACTGGATACATTTGTAGCTGGGAGATATTTGGGGTCTTTACAGATTATTATTAGCCTCTTTTACAGCAAGCAGAAATCTTAAGATGCAAATAATATGAGGAAATTACAAAACATAATACTGGACAATTTCTTTGTCTCATAAGAGGAATTTGAGGAAAGAGATTCTCTTATATTTGTAAATATTCAGCATCCAAATGTTTAAACTTCAAGTGATGATCTGAACCGCATCTGGACGTTCATCTGATCAAAGCCAAACCCAAGGGCCGCCGTCAGGGCCTGACTAGCCTTACTCCCGTGAGGGGCCCAGTGGCTGACAGTAAGCAGGGTGGGCCCGGGCTGTGGATGCCAGAGGACAGGGCCATTTACCTTACAGGGGGGCTGGACCCACCCACTCAACCAACCACCACTTTCATTATATCCTGACTTCTTCCTCCGAAAGCCAGCACCTCAGGAGGACGGCACCATTACAGACTGAGGCACGGTGACAAAAACAAGGCTAAAAGTAAGTGTGTGAAGGCGGAGGCCAGGCAAGTGTTCTGCACTGCCAGGGGGGCCCACTCAATATAGTGGGCTGTGGAACTAAGGAAGGTTAGAGGGTTGAAGGCAGAGATGGGCTGGAGTCTCTGGGGGGGCCCAAACATTTTCTAATAAGGGGCCCTGAAATTGCTAGTAGTTGCCCTGGCCAAACCCCTCTGTGTACCAAATCAGGGCACTGGTGAATTATCATGACGTTACCTTGACACTGAACAGAGAGAAACTGACCACTCGGACACTCACTGTGGAGGAAAAAAAGACAAATTATTTCATATGTATCATATACTATGCCAACAGTTATATTATATATGAATTTTTAGTGATTCTGTATGTCACATACAAATGTATACAGTCGCCACTAGGGGGAGCTCCCTACATACAATTTATATAGTCACCACTAGAGGGAGCTCACTATGTACAAATTCATACAGTTATGACTAGGGGGAGCTCACTATGTAAAAATTCACACAGCCACCACTAGAGGGAACTCATTACATACAGATTTATACAGCTACCACTGGGAGCTCACTCCATACAGATTTATACAGTCACCACTAGAGGGAGCTCACTATATACAGATTTATACAGCCACCACTAGAGGGAGCAAACTACATACAGATTTATACAGTCACCATTAGAGGAAGCTTACTACATACAGATTTATACAGTCAACACTAGAGGGAGATCATTACATACAAATTTATACAGCAACCACTAGAGGGAGATCACTACATACAGATTTATACCGTCACCACGAAAGGAAGCTCATCAATACAGATTTATACAGTCACCACTAGAGGGAGTTCACTACCTACAGATTTATACAGCAACCACTAGAGGGAGATCACTACATACAGATTTATATAGCAACCACTAGAGGGAGATCACTACATGCAGACTTATACTGTCACCATGAAAGGAAGCTCATCAATACAGATTTATACAGCCACCACTAGAGGGAGTTCACTACATACAGATTTATACCGTCACCACGAAAGGAAGCTCATCAATACAGATTTATACAGTCACCACTAGAGGGAGTTCACTACCTACAGATTTATACAGCAACCACTAGAGGGAGATCACTACATACAGATTTATATAGCAACCACTAGAGGGAGATCACTACATGCAGACTTATACTGTCACCATGAAAGGAAGCTCATCAATACAGATTTATACAGCCACCACTAGAGGGAGTTCACTACATACAGATTTATACAGTCACCACTAGAGGGAGTTCACTACATACAGATTTATACAGTCACCACTAGAGGGAGTTCACTACATACAGATTTATACAGTCACCACTAGAGGGAGCTCACTACATACAGATTTATACAGTCACCACTAGAGGGAGTTCATTGCATACAGATTTATACATCTACCACTAGAGGGAGCTCACTACATACAGATTTATACAGTCACCACTAGAGGGAGCTCACTACATACAGATTTATACAGCCACCTCTAGAGGGAGCTCACTACATACAGATTTATACAGTCACCACTAGAGGGAGCTCATCAATACAGATTTATACAGCCACCACTAGAGGGAGTTCACTACATACAGATTTATACAGTCACCACTAGAGGGAGGAATTTCTTTGATGACTTTGTGATAACATTCTTATCTCATTGATACTCGATGTAGACACTTACCACAGGGTCAGTACATCATGAAGTCTTTTGGCACTGCCTAACAGCGATCTCTGCACACAGTAGTACCCTGATGTTCCATTCGTTCCTGCCACATCCACTCGAAGCACCTGATGGCTCATGGACCTAAAAAGATAGTATAGAGATTGATATAACAAGCACCAACATTCCTACATACTGTACTTGATACAATGTTGCAATGATATTAAACAGGGCCACAAATACAAATTTGGGACCCCATAACAACACCTCTATACTTAGCCCCTTTATGGTACATGTATATTCCTCACATCCATCATTCCTTCACTTGTGGCAACATTACCTTTGAACCTTTGGATCTGATCTCCTCTTTTTAGGTTATACCTGTGGACTTGGAGAATACTGATAACCTGAGATGGGAAACCCTTCGGTGGGCTATTTAGGGATACTATTTTGTATTGATAAGAGGAAAATAGTCACATGACCCCAATCCTAGTCACTGCAGCCACTAGGGAGACACCGCACACTGACTATGGTGCCCCCCTGCCTGCTGTACCAGGGGCATAAGCCTTGGGACCCCACCAGCCCCCCTCCAGGTATGCTGCTGGGCCCTACCCCCTGCTCCTGTGGCCCAGGTTAGCAGCAGAGTGACAGAGGAGGGGCCCGGGCTGTCAGCATCTTCGGGTCCCCCTCCTGGACTTTGCTGCCTGAGCCCCTCACGGGAGGCAGGCCAGTGAGACCCTGATCCTAGTTATGTTGGTTTTCTATGGTCTGTGAACCGTCTCCTATTGGCATCTTTGACATCTTTTATGACGAGATAGCTCTGTGTGATGTCATGGGCCAATGATGACGTCATAACAGGTCTAAGAATCCAAAAAGGAGGCAGAAATGCAGACGGTAGAAGGCGGTTCACAGAGCTCTAGTTGGGCCCTTGGAAGCATTGACGTGACCGCTGCACCGGGGTCCTGGGAATATGTTTACTTAACTCTAGTATCCTTATCCTCAATATAAGGAAGGAGAAACTCTTGACTTGGAGGAACCTTTGATTTGTACCTGATGAAGCCCATATCTTCACAACTTAGCATCGCCACGGCTGCATTCACCAAGGAGGAGCAGACCAGACGCCATACTTGCTCTTTGTCATCGTATACAGAGAGCCGATGATCTGGAGAGTTCACCTGGACTAAAACATTGATAAAAATTACTTTAATAAGACTCACAACCTCCCCATCTGAAGTCATTAAAGTACTTGTGACGGCTGGTGAATGTGGATCCACTGCGGCACAGGCCGGGCCTACCCTGGAGGGGTGTAACTAAGCGGCTACCTGGTCTTCACCAGGGCCTCTGATGGTGAGGATAGGTAGTCGCTAGGTACCCCTCCAGGGCAGTCCCCAGGTCTGCATCAGTTGACTGATGGGTCAAAGCAAGCATAAGAGGTACACATTTTTTCCCAGAGTTCTAGGGGGACAAAACAGGTTCAGAATACAAGCCGGGGTCAGAAATGGAGATGTCATGATAAACAGAAGGCAAGTCGGGTCAATATCAGGAGAAGCAAAGCAAAACATAGCCAGACAGAGCACAAGACAAAGTGAAAACCAGACCCATAATCAGGAAGAGCTGTCTGATAAAGCACCTGCTGGCAGGAGATAGGCCAGAGAAGCAGAACTCTGTTGTGATACAATGTATATATGTTCCACCAGAGTTGTCTCTGTAGCCAAGTGGGGATACACCAGATGCGAGGATGCAGGAGACCTGCTACTAGGGGGAGCAGAACGGCAAATGTGGCAAGAGACCGGTGTTACAGTGGTATCTACACCTATACAGTAAGTGGAGTCTGACAGCTAGATAGTCAGCTTCATGACAAAATCGTGAATGTTCTTGTTGCAATCTAAACACAGGCCATCTTGTAATGATAGATAATTATACACAGGTAAAGCAGGAATCATATGCTCCGGAGCAGCAGCAGAATAGAAGACATTATACAGTGATACTGAGCAAAGTGTGAGAAGGAACACAATCATTATATACAGATGCCACGTTTTATACAGATACATATAAGTATAAAGATTTGTGTATCATATATATAAGACATGTTTTACCAAAAGTCCACTATACTGAGCAGTGTAGCTGTGAATCTAGAACCAGAGTGAGATAAAACACTAACTAGGTATTCATCACAACATGGAGGATGTCACACAGCAGTACTGAGCAGGGTAGACATGAATCCAGCACAGTGTTGAGATAAATCACTTGCAAGAAAATAGCAACAGTATGAAGATATTATACAGCAGTACTGAGCAGGGTAGACATGAATCCAGCACAGTGTTGAGATAAATCACTTGCAAGAAAATAGCAACAGTATGAAGATATTATTCAGCAGAGCTGCTCTCAATCCAGCACTGTGATGAGATAAAACACTTACTAGAAAATAGGCACAGTATGAAGATATTATACAGCGAGCGGTGCAGCTGTGAAATCAGCACTGGGGTGAGAAAATGCCTTTCTCTCACTCCTCCTCATAAATATAAATGGACAGCTGTCATCTGATCCCTCAGTGAGCTGGCAGTGTAGCGTTGGCTGCATGGGGACAATATACAGCCATACTGAGCAGTGTAGCACTGAATCCAGCTCTGGAGACTAATAATACACTAACTACAAAGAAGGGCCTTTGCTCTTTTACTCTTTTCCCATTTCCTCCTCTCCATAAACTAAACTGTACGGCTGTAAACTGATCCCTCAGTGAGCTGGTAGTGTCTTGTTACGAGCAGGGCAGATTTTAGCTGCTTTTAGGAGTGAATAATGAATTCAAGAGTAAAGGTAGGAGGGGATTAAGTTGCTCATCAGTGGAGAAAGAAGCTTATATGAATGCTAACATATATTACAAAGTTTCTCATATTCACTTTTATCATTGTTTTATGCAATATTTCCAAAATATCAGTTAACAACATGCACAAAAACTCAACGATCAAAGGAATACAATGTATCTTTTGGATCTTATTGTTCAATCCTGTAAGTCAGGGGGGTCCTTAACCACCATCATTGGTCTCCAGCTGTCACACGCGCCAATTCTGGCCGCCCAACGGGAGACCAACGATAAATTTATGGTCCATTCTTCCACGATCAACGAACTTCTCGTTGGTCATTGATACATGTCACCCGCAACAATGTCGTTTCGACATCGATGCAACGTCACCAAACCGGTGATGTTGTAACAATATCGTAGCTTGTACCAGGGTCTTTAGTCTGCAGGTCCAGTGACCAAACAATGTGTGTGTGTGTCATAGAGATGATGGGGGCTGGAAGAGGAGTCTGAGAGCTTGAAGAGGAGTCTCGGGGCTGCAAGAGGAGGCTGGGGGCTGGAAAAGGAGGCTGGGACTGGAAGAGGAGGTTGGGGGCTGGAAGAGGAGGCTGTGGCTGAAAAGGAGGCTGGGGGCTGGAAGAGGAGCCTGAAAGAGAAGGCTGGGGGCTGAAAGAGGAGGCTGAAAGAGAAGTCTGGGGCTGAAAGAGGAGGCTGGGGGCTGAAAGAGGAGGCTGGGGGCTGAAAGAGGAGGCCGGGGCTGGAAGAAGAGGCAGGGGGCTGTAAGAGGAGGATGGTGGGGACTGCAAAAGGAGGATGGTGGGGGCTGCAAGAGAAGGATGATGGGGCTGCAAGAGGAGGATGATGGGCACTGCAAGAGAAGGATGATGGGGCTGCAAGAGGAGGAGGATGGGCGCTGCAAGAGGAGGATGATGGGGGCTGCAAGAGCAGGAAGATGGGGCTGCAAGGGGATTATGATGGGGGCTGCAAGGAGTTTATGATGGGGGCTGCAAGGGGATTATGATGGGGCTGCAAGGGGATTATGATGGGGGCTGCAAGGGGATTATGATGGGGGCTGCAAGGGGATTATGATGGGGATAAGGTATTGGGGGCTGCAAGGGGATGATGTGGATATTATGGGCTGCAAGTGGATGATGGGGATATTGTGCACTGCAAGGGGATGATGGGGGCTGCAAGGGGATGGAAAAATAAGACATCCCCTGAAAATAGGACGTAACGCATCTGTCGGGGAAACGGGGTAATAAACTCCACCCCTTCTCCATAGCCCCACCCCATATGACCATACTCCACCCCCTGCCGAGCCACAGAAAAATGGTTTTGCATGAAGCCAGTGCAAAAAAGGTTTGGGGACCACTGCTCTCATCTGTGATCTACAGAGAAGCCACAGTGCAAGTCAACAGTTTCCCTGCAGCGCCACCACAGGAGAAATGAAGAATTGCATGCTGTCTAATGAAATCATACATGTCGGGTCCTCCAGACTGAAAACTGATATATATACCCTGCATAATGCAGTAATGCCAAGAAACTGAACTCTGCTCCTAACAGGGTACTTGACATTACACCAGGCGTCCTCTTTATACTACATTCTTTCCTGCATTCCATCTGACTCATACATCATTAATTACCTGCATACAGGGTCGAGTGTTCGTTTGTCAGTACATATGTCACTGCGAAGACAGAACACAACAGGTGGGTGATGGGACCAGACCTCAGCGGGGGACAAAGTTATATTATAACCCAGTGATAGGAGAACACTGGAGGTTCCCACATTAATCACATTTTGTAATAAACTCAATGTGCCATAGTGAGAAAAAGCCAAAAAAGTCATCTAGTGATATATCCGGCTGTCTATGATCATACCTATCCGGCTGTCTATGGTCATACCTATCCGGCTGTCTATGGTCATACATATCCGGCTGTCTATGATCATACATATCCTGGTCGTCTATGATCATACATATCTGGCTGTCTATGATCATAGATATCCGGCTGTCTATGATCATACATATCCGGCTGTCTATGGTCATACATATCCGGCTGTCTATGGTCATACATATCCGGCTGTCTATGGTCATACATATCCGGCTGTCTATGGTCATACATATCCGGCTGTCTATGGTCATACATATCCGGCTGTCTATGGTCATACATATCCGGCTGTCTATGATCATACATATCTGGCTGTCTATGGTCATACATATCCTGGTCGTCTATGATCATACATATCTGGCTGTCTATGATCATACATACCCGGCTGTCTATGATCATACATATCCGGCTGTCTATGGTCATACATATCTGGCTGTCTATGATCATACATATCTGGCTGTCTATGGTCATACATATCTGGCTGTCTATGATCATAGATATCCGGCTGTCTATGATCATACATATCCGGCTGTCTATGATCATACATATCCGGCTGTCTATGATCATACATATCCAGCTGTCTATGATCATACATATCCAGCTGTCTATGGTCATACATATCCGGCTGTCTATGGTCATACATATCCGGCTGTCTATGATCATACATATCCTGGTCGTCTATGATCATAGATATTCGGCTGTCTATGATCATACATATCCGGCTGTCTATGATCATACATATCCGGCTGTCTATGGTCATACATATCCGGCTGTCTATGGTCATACATATCCGACTGTCTATGGTCATACATATCGGCTGTCTATGGTCATACATATCCGGCTGTCTATGATCATACATATCCGGCTGTCTATGGTCATACATATCCGGCTGTCTATGGTCATACATATCCGGCTGTCTATGGTCATACATATCCGGCTGTCTATGGTCATACATATCCGGCTGTCTATGATCATACATATCCGGCTGTCTATGATCATACATATCCGGCTGTCTATGATCATACATATCCGGCTGTCTATGGTCATACATATCCGGCTGTCTATGATCATACATATCCTGGTCGTCTATGATCATACATATCTGGCTGTCTATGATCATAGATATCCGGCTGTCTATGATCATACATATCCGGCTGTCTATGATCATACATATCCGGCTGTCTATGGTCATACATATCCGGCTGTCTATGGTCATACATATCCGGCTGTCTATGGTCATACATATCCTGGCTATCTATGGTCATACATATCCGGCTGTCTATGATCATACCTATCCGGCCGTCTATGATCATACCTATCTGGCTGTCTATGGTCATACATATCCGGCTGTCTATGGTCATACATATCCGGCTGTCTATGGTCATACATATCCGGCTGTCTATGGTCATACCTATCCGGCTGTCTATGGTCATACATATCCGGCTGTCTATGGTCATACCTATCCGGCCGTCTATGGTCATACCTATCTGGCTGTCTATGGTCATACCTATCCGGCTGTCTATGGTCATACATATCCGGCTGTCTATGGTCATACCTATCCGGCTGTCTATGATCATACCTATCCGGCCGTCTATGATCATACCTATCCGGCTGTCTATGGTCATACATATCCGGCTGTCTATGGTCATACCTATCCGGCTGTCTATGGTCATACATATCCAGCTGTCTATGGTCATACATATCCGGCTGTCTATGGTCATACCTATCCGGCTGTCTATGGTCATACATATCCGGCTGTCTTTGGTCATACATATCCGGCTGTCTATGGTCATACCTATCCGGCTGTCTATGGTCATACATATCCAGCTGTCTATGGTCATACATATCCGGCTGTCTATGGTCATGTATGTCAAAGACTAGAAGAGTAAAACTGCCCGGATCATGGGGGGCTGCATATGGGTCAAGTTGGTCACTAAATATATAGAATATATAAACATTTTAGTAACCCCCATTAGTAGAATTTTTCTTACCTATGGCCCAAATAGTGACTGCAATTCCAGCCAGAGAGATGATAATACAGACAGTCACTCCCAAAATCCTCATCGGGGTCCAGTGACAGCCTTTACCCACTGCACCGAAGAACACCGCAAAATACAACGTTATAGAATGTTACAATGTAAAAAGAGCAAATGCAAAAACCTTCCCTAATGAGAACACAAAGTCTTCACAACACGCCATAAAGCAAGAGGGTTTTCCAAGGAAAGGAGTTGATTGTGCTGCCATCTAGTGGACAATATGACACCTGCAATCATTCTTATAAAGTAAAACATATATAATAATACATATATTATAAATATAATTTTATTATTTTTATTATTACTAATTATTTTATTATTATGTATTATTAATTGATATTAGTAGTATAATTATTCATTATTTCTGTAATTATTATGTATTATTAATTAATTTATTATTATTTAGTAGTAGTAGTAGTAGTAATATTATGCATTAATTATTTTATGTGTTATGTATTATTATTAATATTAACAGTTATTAATGTATCATTTATTATTTTCTATTCTAATATTTATGATATTTATTATTATTATATAAAACATATAAAATAAAACAAAAAATTATAACAGACTAATTCCCATTTATTATTTTTATTGTATTAATTATTATTATTATTTTATTATTAAATACAAAGCAAATAAAATAAAATAAAACTAAAAGTAATAACAGACTATTTCCCATTTATTATTTTTATTTTATTAATTATTATTATTATTATTATTATTAATAATACAAAACAGATAAAATAAAATAAAAATAATACCATACTATCTCCCATGTACTTACCGTCCTTCTGTACCATTTCTGAGGAGCAGTCAGGTAGGCTCACAGGAATGTACAATCTGTCCGCCTGGATGTCCGGACACCCTGAAACCAAGACAGGAGTTATCTGTTCACCTGCCGAGCCTCCATAAAGGAGCCTTTGTCTTATGTCGGGCACAAATTAATGACACGGTGGCTCCGAATATTCATCCCATAGTCATAAAATTAGGATCTAGAGACAAAGCTCCCATGTATTAGGCAGCAAGGATCAACCTGTAAGGAACCTTGGACTTAAGAAAGTGATTGAAGCTTAAGATGTTGTGTTTCCTCTACAGTAGAGTCACTCTGTCTCTGATTTATCCTACACTTTCTACCAGTTTTTCCCTTAACAGTCTCTATTTTCAGTTGTCTCTGAGCTGGTGGGTGGAGACTTGCTGATATGATATCTCCTATAGACTGCACACACAGGGGTGAGGGATTCCTGCTCTCCTCTCTCTATATAGCACATGTTCAGAAGCAGCAGGTTCATGTAGGACATTATACAGCAGCACTGAGCAGTGTAGCTGTGAATCTAGCACTAGGGTGAGGAAAAAAAACACTTACTAAAAAGCTGCAGCATGGAGATTAAAGAGCAATACTGAGCAGTGTAGATGTGAATCTAGCACTAGGGTGAGATAAACACTTACTAAAAAGTTGAAATGTGGAGATTATATAGCAGTACTGAGCAGTGTAGATGTGAATCTAGCACTAGGGTGAGATAAAACACTTACTAAAAAGCTGAAGTGTGGAGATTATATAGCAGTACTGAGCAGTGTAGATGTGAATCTAGCACTAGGGTGAGATAAAACACTTACTAAAAAGCTGAAGTGTGGAGATTATATAGCAGTACTGAACAGTGAAGCTATCAATCTAGCATTAGGATGAAATAAATCAGTAGGAAGATGCAGCATGGAGATTTTACAGCAGTACTAAGCAGTGTAGATGTGAATTTAGCACTAGGGTGAGATAGAACACTTACTAGAAAGCTGCAGCATGGAGATTATACAGCAGTACTGAGCAGTGCAGCTGTGAATTTGGCACTAGGGTGAGATAAAACACTTACTAGAAAGCTGCAGCATAAAGATTATACAGCAGTACTGAGCAGTGTAGATGTGAATCTAGCACTCGAGTGAGATAAAACACTTTACTAAGTAAAGCGTCTTGCATGGAGCTTATATAGAAGTACTGAGCAGTGTAGCATTAAATCTAGTAATAGGGTGAGATAAATCACTTACTAGAAAGCTGCAGCATGGAGCTTATATAGAAGTACTGAGCAGTGCAGCTGTAAATCTAGCACTAGGGTGAGATAAAACACTTATTAGAAAGCTGCAGCATGGAGATTATACAGCAGTACTGAGAAATGTAGCTGTGAACCTAGCCCTAGGATGAGATAAATCATTTACTAGAAAGCTGCAGCTAGAGATTATAAAGCAGTACTGAGCAGTGTAGATGGGAATGCAGATATGGGCTGAAAGAAACAATCTAAAGCAACAACATGGAGGAAATCATATAGCAAAGCTGAGCAGTGAAGATGTGAATCTAGCACTCAGGTGAGATAAAACACTTAGTAGAAAGCTGCAGCATGGAGATTATACAGCAGTACTGAGCAGTGAAGATGTGAATCCAGCACTGGGGTGATATAAACACTTACTAGAAACAACAGCATTCAAGATAACAGAATTGAGCTGTGTCTCATGTATCCTTTGTTAGGTCTCCTGTGTATACGCAATAAACATTCAAGTTTGGAATAACTCTAATAAAAAGCTTCATATAATATCATTAATGTTATCACCACAATTGTAATGTCCATAGACTCATAGACTGCAGGTCACAACTAAGACCCTGATAGAACATAAGGGGTTAATAGTCACACCCTGTGCCCCCTCCGCTAAGGATTGGGGTGCACCTGCCATTAAACATTGGGGCCACGTTACATTTTTGTAGACTTTTCTGTGGCTTCATGGTGACAACATTATTTATAAACATTGTATCATTGTGAGGCGTCAATAGAGAGTGATCTCCTACCTTACTGGATCTCTGCGGCCTGAACCCCCTCAAATCTCAGGCGAGGAGGTCGGGGGGCGGAGGAGACCATTCCACTGGAAAGACAGAAGGACACAAAGACCATAGAGTTATAGGGGAAACACTGTATGTAGGGACAATGGAAAAGAAAGGGGGATGACAGAGGAGATGGAGAAAATAGGAGGATAAAGGGGATAGGGAGAAAGAAGGAAGGAGCCAGTATAGAGAAGGAAGAAAAGGGAAAGAAAGTGAAGGAAGGAAATAGAGTAAATAGAGAAGGAAGGGAAGAAGAAGGAAAAAAAGTGAGAGATTGGGAAGACAATGGAGAAGGGAGAGAGAGAAGGGGGCAGCGGAAATAGAGAAAGAAGGGTAAAGAGGAGATGGAGAAAAATAGAGGATAGAGGAGATGAAGAAAACAGGGAAGGAAACAGCTGATGTAGAGAACAGTAGATTGAGAAGGAAAGAAAGTGAAGGAGAAGGAAGGGAAGAAGGGAGATGTAGAAGGAAGAAAAGGGGGAGACTGGAAAGACTATGGAGAAGGGAGATAGAGAAAGGGGCAGCGGATATATAGAGAAAGAAGGGTATAGAGGAGATGGAGAAAAAAAAGAGGATAGAGGAAACGGAGAAAAAATGGGCATAAAGGAGGTAAAAGGAAGGAAACAGCAACTGTAGAGAAGGAAAAATAAGGAAAGAAAGTGAAGAAGAAGGAAGTGAAGGTGGGAAATGTAGAAGAAAAAAAGGGGGAGACTGGGAAGAGAATATGGACAGTGGATATAGAGAAAGAA
Source organism: Allobates femoralis (assembly GCA_033576535.1). Taxonomy (NCBI): domain Eukaryota; kingdom Metazoa; phylum Chordata; class Amphibia; order Anura; family Aromobatidae; genus Allobates; species Allobates femoralis. The sequence continues at coordinate 55,400,661 of JARQOC010000009.1, forward strand.
GGGATTAGAGGAGATGGAGAAAGAAATGTGAACAAGGAGATAGGGAAGCTGAGGAAGACGGAAGGAGAGACATGATCTTAAGAAGGACAGAAAGTGAAAGGGAAGAAAAGGGAAAGAAAATGAAAAAAGGGAGAGAAGGAAGAAAGGGGGAGACTGGAAAGACAAGGGAGAAGAGAGACAGAGACATGGCAGCGGATGTAGAGAAAGAAGGGGGACAAAGGAAATAGGGGGCGAAGGGAGACAGAGGGAAGGAAACAGCCGAGGTAGAGAAGGACAGGAGACTGAGAACGAAGAAAGGGGAAATAAAGGAAGGAAAGAAGGGAGATGTAGAAGGAAGACAAGGGAGACAAAGAAGGAGTAAGCAGATATAGAAAGAAGGGCGGATAGGAGAAGGCGAAAATGGGATAGAAGAGATACAGAAGGAAAGAGACAGATGAACAGAGGACAAGAGACTGAGAAGGAAAAGAGGGAAAGAAATTGAAGGAGATGGAGAAGGAAGGAAAGAAGGGAGATGTAGAAGGAAAAAAGGGGAAGACAAGGGAGATAGAGACAGCAGATGAAGAGAAAGAAGGGGATAGAGGAGATGGAGAAAGGGAACAGCGGAGAAGGGAAGAAAGGGAACAGCGGAGAATGGAAGAAAGGGAACAGCGGAGAAGGGAAGTGGAAGAAAAGTCATGAAAGTTTGTAAAACTTCGTGAACAAAGAGGATGTAGAACCTGGAGGTAGAGAGTGAGTGTGAGGAGACAGACAGGTGCCTGTGTCCTGGAGGGATCAGGTGAGGAAGGAATGTGTCTATGGAGGGGGCGATGAGAGGCGGCACCACCGGGGAGGGGACAGCACACCTTGGTCCCGGCCCCCTCGTCCTCTTAGAGGGGATTCACTTCCCGGTTATCAGTTATCACAGGAGACTTCCTGATCCTGCCGGATCCCCCCCCCCCCCGCCCCAGTGTGTGGATCCTATCTGGGGATCTACCCCAAATTACAAAGAGGATTCCCTTCTCTTCAGTGAAGCTGAGCCACAGATGGACGCCAAGTTCTCCTCCAATACTGAATGGTGGCTCTATTGGCATGGCTGAGACTTGTAGTTCACCTTCCTCCATGCAGTTGTTCTCAGGACATGCTGGAACCTGTAGTGCCATCACAGTTACTGTTGCTCTATTTCACTACATCAGGACTTGCTGAGACTTGTAGTTCCTCCTGACATGATAAAGTTCCATCAGGAGAAGGAACATTAGGACAAAGGTTTATTGTGCGGAGGAAGATGTCGCTCACTGAGCAGATCGCAGATTCCCCTTTGTGTTTGGGATCAGTTAGAGAACAGATCTGCTCCCGCACTCACCTATCACAGGCAGCCGAAGGCTGAACTTACTGACATCCAACCAGGGGCTGCAACCGCACCCGGGCCCCGGAGCCTAGGGGGCCCCAAAAGTCCCTTTGACTGATAGAAAAAGACTAATGCTATTAAAGATTTGCAATAATTGGGGGCCCCGTTGGAGCTTTCCCATTGGGGCCCATGAGCTTCGAGTTGCTCCACTGCATCTAATATTAACTGACAAGTTCATATATGTCTAATACAATAGCAAAATGGCAATAAAAAGATATAATAAAGTTTCAGGGTGGAAATTGAATGAAAACATATGAGGGGGGGGGGTCCCAGAAAACACACCCCAACTGTGACAGGTTTCTATGATAAACCCCTTTAATGAACTATGGCCACTTAGTGCTTTGATACAGTTAGATGCATGTTTTTATTGCCATCTGGTGGTTGAAGGTGATATTACACTTGTGATTCTCCTGAATACCTGATGAAGGTGGTGAACTGCTGAAACATGTTATTATTATTATTATTTATTTATATAGCGCCATAATATTCCATGGGGCTTTACATGTTAAGAGGGCAGACTAGGTCAAGTAACATAGTAACAATACAAGTAACAATAAATGTGGACAATTCTAACGTACAGATACAAGAGGGGAGAAGATGTTGTGACGCCTACGCATGAATAAAGAACATTTGCTCCAAATAATTCCCTCTTCCTTATCTGCTATCATCTGCGAACTTCACTGCTTATACTTGTTATTGCTGGACTTAAGAAAACTATGTACACAGTGCATTGATAGATGTACATTGGTGCTGCCATCTGGTGGTAGAAGGTGATATTACACTTGTGATTTCTCCAGATTCAGGGGGGGCTCCACCAAATCATTAAACAGGTGCTGCATTATAATGTTACATCCTGTATTAAAACACTTGTGATTCTGCATGTTATTAAAGAATACGAACCACTTTGTGGGCTTATTTTCCATAAATGTGTAATTTTTGCATTCAGGTTTCCTATAATTTTTGCATTCAGGTTTCCTATAATTTTTGCATTTAGGTATTATTATACAACGTCATGGATCGTGTCTCCGATGCAGCGCTCACATCAAACTCCTGACATCTGACATTTTACCATACAGTGAACATGGCGACTAAAAAACCCAAAAAACAAACGTGTAATTGTACTTTTTTTGCAATTTCACCGCACTTGGAATTTTTTTGCAACTTCACTGTACACTACATGGTAAAAAAAATGATTGCATCTAAAAGTACAACTCGTCCCGCAAAAAACAAGCCGTCATATGTCTATATTGACGGAAAAATAGAAAAGTTATGGCTCTTGGAAGCGGGGAAGCAAAAAAACAAAAAACTACAAATTCCTGGGACGTGAAGGGTGCAGGGCTGGAGATGAGGACCGTTTCTTAGGATCCATCATCAACATTAGATCAGTGACTGTCCGATTCCTGGAACTGCGTCCCATCTAACAGGTCATCGACACAACAGCGCCATCCACTGTGTAGTGGCCGTTCCCAGTACTGCAGCTCCTATTGAAGTGAATGGCAGCTAAGCTGCAGTACTAAAAATGGCCACTACACAATGTATGGCAGTGTTGTGACAGCCAATCAATTCATGTTCATGTACCGTCAACAATCTGATATTTATGACTTATGAAATGGTCGTCGTTATTTAAGCCCTGGACAATCCCTTTAATTCTGCTCAGGGGCCGCATTGTTTTCCCAGTGTCACATTAGTCCAGACAGACGTCCGCACCGACGTCCAGCTCCTCTATGGGTAATTATTAGCTTAAGGCGAAAACTTTCTGTAAGGACTTTACCCTCAGAGCGGTCACTCTGCCATATATCCATGATCACAACATGTCACCCCACACCGAGCTCAGACACCCAGGATACAGATACATGTGGTGACAATCATCAGCAGAATAGTGAGTGCAGCTGTGGAGTATAATACAGGAGGTAACTCAGGATCAGTAATGTAATGTATGTACACAGTGACTGCCCCAGCAGAATAGTGAGTGCAGCTCTGGGGTATAATACAGGAGGTAACTCAGGATCAGTAATGTAGTGTATGTACACAGTGACTGCCCCAGCAGAATAGTGAGTGCAGCTCTGGAGTATAATACAGGAGGTAACTCAGGATCAGTAATGTAATGTATGTACACAGTGATTGCACCAGCAGAATAGTGAGTGCAGCTCTGGGGTATAATACAGGAGGTAACTCAGGATCAGTAATGTAATGTATGTACACAGTGACTGCACCAGCAGAATAGTGAGTGCAGCTCTGGAGTATAATACAGGAGGTAACTCAGGATCAGTAATGTAATGTCTGTACACAGTGACTGCACCAGCAGAATAGTGAGTGCAGCTCTGGAGTATAATACAGGAGGTAACTCAGGATCAGTAATGTAATGTATGTACACAGTGACTGCACCAGCAGAATAGTGAGTGCAGCTCTGGAGTATAATACAGGAGGTAACTCAGGATCAGTAATGTAATGTATGTACACAGTGACTGCACCAGCAGAATAGTGAGTGCAGCTCTGGAGTATAATACAGGAGGTAACTCAGGATCAGTAATGTAATGTATGTACACAGTGACTGCACCAGCAGAATAGTGAGTGCAGCTCTGGAGTATAATACAGGAGGTAACTCAGGATCAGTAATGTCTGTACACAGTGACTGCACCAGCAGAATAGTGAGTGCAGCTCTGGAGTATAATACAGGAGGTAACTCAGGATCAGTAATGTAATGTATGTACACAGTGACTGCACCAGCAGAATAGTGAGTGCAGCTCTGGAGTATAATACAGGAGGTAACTCAGGATCAGTAATGTAATGTATGTACACAGTGACTGCACCAGCAGAATAGTGAGTGCAGCTCTGGGGTATAATACAGGAGGTAACTCAGGATCAGTAATGTAATGTATGTACACAGTGACTGCACCAGCAGAATAGTGAGTGCAGCTCTGGAGTATAATACAGGAGGTAACTCAGGATCAGTAATGTAATGTATGTACACAGTGACTGCACCAGCAGAACAGTGAGTGCAGCTCTGGAGTATAATACAGGAGGTAACTCAGGATCAGTAATGTAATGTATGTACACAGTGACTGCACCAGGAGAATAGTGAGTGCAGCTCTGGAGTGTAATACAGGAGGTAACTCAGGATCAGTAATGTAATGTATGTACACAGTGACTGCACCAGGAGAATAGTGAGTGCAGCTCTGGAGTGTAATACAGGAGCAAGTATTGGTTCAACCAAACAGCACACCAGACACCAGAGTCCGTGCCTGCATTAGAGCTATACACCCAGCAGAGAATACCGGTCTACCGTGGAGAGAGAAACGGCGGTAGTCAATAGAGGGTGTCCCATCGACAGCACAGGTGAAGGGAGAGTAGAGGAGGCCAGCCAAGTTTCACACGGGGCAGGGGCTTCAACACAGGGAAAATAGAACAAGGAGGCCTTACACCCACTTGCTGTGGAGATCCAACTGTGTTTCCTGGCTACCCAGCACTATTCTGGACTTTTACCTGCAATACCACCAGTAAAAGGTAAAGAGACATCCAGCGGTGTGTGTGTCCGTTCTTCACCTCTGTCCCTGTCCTCCGCAGAGACTGTCCCGTTGATCAGCAGCCCCGCTAAATCCCTGCTCCATTCATCACCAAATACCCCAGGGATCCAGCTCCGCCTGTGGGGAACTTCAACACCTAGCTGCTCAGTCATCATCCCTGGGGGCCTCACGCAGCGCTGGTGTAGTCACCAGGTACCACAGGTGGCGTCACGAGACTTATCTCTTGTATATAAAAACCCCTTCTTTTAGGCTGTCCCTGGTTGGTAGTCCGTGGCTGCTACATCAGAGAGGTGTGAACTTCCTTGGCGCCTCTTTTAATGTAACGCCTTTGTCACCCTACAATAAAATGATGTCATGGGGTCTACTCAACAGGGGAGCCTAAGGGGATGTCGGTAAATAGGTGGAGGTTTACAGAGCTCTACTGACGTGGCAACTTGATCAGAGTCCGGTGAATCTCTTAGGTCAACCCTAGTATTTATTTTAATGGCCACAATATAGGGCTTCATGGCTGCAGGACAAATATCTAGATGGTTGAGGATTTTCTCTGATTTACCTTTTGGCTGTCTGGGGTGTCAAGAGCAGGGTCGTATTTAAAATAGTTTATCTCACTATTCTATGTGATAATTGAAACATTGTATACAATTCTTCATTGCCAAGTATTGACCATTCTGTGATTCAGAGTTGAGGCAATCCCAAGGATTTTCCCTAAATTACCTTTGGGTTGTCAGGGGTGTCAAGAGCAGGGTCCCATTTAAAATGGTTCATCTCAGTTAAGACAACCACTCTATGAGATAATTGTCATATTGTATAACGTTCTTTATTGTTATATCTTGATCCACTTGGGATTCAGAGTTGATGTGATCCAGAGGATTTTCCCTAATTTACCTTTTGGTTGTCAGGGGTGTCAAGAGCAGGATCACAGTTATATGGTTTTCCTCAATAGAGACAACCAATTCCTGTGATAATTGGTATATTGAGTGTAGCACCTGCTGTGGAAGCTAAGTATAGAGTACCACACACATTCACCTCTACAGATATTGATTCTTTTGCTGAACTGCCCAAAACTACAATTCTCAAGGTGCCTTGTTTATCTCAACAATATGAGGGATGAGTGGGAGCAGCAGAAAACAACAGGAGGAATTGGCTAAATGTGCTGAAGAAGAAATAAGGAGGGGATGGTACTGATGTGTGTGAGGGATTTCAGCCATGTTGGAGCAGGGATAATCAGATGCTGAGAACTGAAGATGCTGCTTCGTGTGACGATAGACTAATTTCTACAGCTGCAGGACAAACTGCAGACAGGAGCTGTCCTCCTCCAGGTTTCCCACTTAAAAGAAGGATTTTGCCTGCTGTTCCCCTCCTTTACAAACAACTGAACCCTGAAGCTCCAGTCTGGAACTCTGGGAGAACAAAGATCTGCTAAAAAAAATGAGTAGCATTGCTGGGACTTGTAGTTCTACAGCTGGAGAAGTGTACTGCAGTTATTTATTAAGGAGCATTACTGGGACTTGTAGTTCTACTCTGGAGAAGTGTATGACTCACCCCAGTGGGGGTCGTGGGATGTCACGGTGGCGTGTCCCGGTCCGTGGCCACCCGGATGGGCAGTCAGTAAAAAAAGGGCAAAAAGGTAGAAATAGAAAGAAAAACAAAATAATAAGAGTTTGTCGTGACACCACCTGTGGACGGCAGCCAATAGGGGCTGATGCTGTGGTTCAGGACCTCTGGGGATGATGGAGCTGCAGCTGTGATGGTTTAGTTCCCCACGGGAGGAGCGGATCCCCAGGGCATCCGGTATGGAAGGCAGTTGTGGTAATGGAGGGCCAGCGAGGCAGAGCTGGCTGCTGGTAGGGTCTGGGAGGTTCATCGGCTGGGCCCTGCAAGCTGTGCGGTTTGGCAGTCTACCGCTCTCCAGGCGGGTGGATCGCTCACTGCCTGTGCCCCTAGGACTCCCTCTGGCCTCTCGCGGTCTGTAGCCCCGGGACCGGCCTCATCTTGGTTCAAGGCCTCCGGGTCTGTGCTCTTTGTCTTCTCCCTTCGATGACCTCCGACTGACCACCCACTTCCCATGATGTTTTTCCTATGTCCCTATCCTTTCCCTGACTACTTCCTTCTCACCCACCACCTGCCTCTGCCCCGCCATCCCACAGCCGCCTGAGCTGTCCCACTACCTAGGTTCACCCGCTGGCCCTGGGACCGGGTGTGTTGGGTGTGTTTGTGGGTGACTGGACTTACCAACCCCGGTTGCCGCAGACTGGTAGTGATGATCGGACTGCAGAGGTGCCACATGTACTGAAGCGGTCTATAAGAGAGTGTGCCTAGGGCTTGTAGTTCTACCATTTGAGAAGTGTGCAAGGTTGGGCTAAGTGGAATTTTGATAGCACTAACAAGGGATTTATATATAACCAGCCCTGGAGGGAATATTGCTTTCATTACCGTAAGTGCACAGTGTACGGAGCGTGGATAGGGGTTTCCCGAGTCTACCCCTAGCAGAAGACAAAGACCCAAGATTCGGCTAGAGACACTGTGCCATACCAAGGTGAGACCTACCGAACACCCTACCCATAGCAGCGGGTTAAAGGGGTGTTACATGTATAAAGTTCTTCATTGTTAGGTCTTGACCCACCTGGGATTCAGAGTTGATGTGATCCAGAGGACCCGGTGTCATCTTGCACCCCGATGCTTCATCGTAGATGGCTCCTATGTGCGCTGACTGTCAAGTTGTATGAAGTCTAGAGAAAAAACAAGAGTTTTTATTAAAGTAGAGACCCAAACACCAGAAGGTATTGGGAAGAAGACTATTCTGCTTGTATCCGAATCTCCTCCAGGTTCCCAGTCATCCTTCATTTGTCACATTTATCAACCTCAAATCATCCTTAGAAATGGCCTTCAGTCAAGACTTGAAAGGTTGTAAAAGAAACTCAGTATTCCAACCCAAGACATTTGGGAATCTGGACAAAAGACCATCAAAGCTATGATTATTGGGAATTATTGGTCTAAACTTAAAGAAATAAAACCAACCATGGATATAACACGTCTCCGATAAACCGCAGAGCGTTCAGTTAGATTTCATTGAGTCCTCATCTATGTCACTTTGCAGTGGTGAGAATGGAATTATTTTTTGTGAAAACCAATTAAAGACGGATGTTAGACATCACCCAAGATGTCCGATACCTGGAAACCTGGAACCAGTTTAAAGATGGAAGAAGCCAAGGGTGATCAACCTCTGTCTGGGATGATTTAGTGAATCCTGCTTTGAGCAGAGGGTTGGACCAGATGACCCAGGAGGTCACTTTAGATGATGACCCAGGAGGTCACTTTAGATGATGACCCAGGAGGTCCCTTCACACAATGACCCGGGAGGATCCTTCACATGATAACACAGGAAGTCCCTTCATACGATGACCCGGGAGGTCCCAACACATGATGAACCAGGAGGTCCCTTCATACTATGGCCCAGGAGGTCCGTTTACACTATGACCAAAGAGGTCCCTTCACACAATGAGCAGGGAAGTCCCTTCACATGATGACCCAAGAGGTCCCTTCACATGATGACCCAAGAGGTCCCTTCACATGATGACCCAAGAGGTCCCTTCACACGATGACCCAAGAGGTCCCTTCACATGATGACCCAAGAGGTCCCTTCACATGATGACCCAAGAGGTCCCTTCACATGCTGCCCTGGGAGGTCCCTTCTAACTCTACCATTCTATGATTCTAAGTCTGTTTTGAGGTTGGAACAAAGTTCTACATAAGTCGATGTCCAGTGAGTTTGGTCGGAGAAAGCCAAAGTTCAACTTGGCCAACGAGCTCTTCAGTCCAAGGCACGAAACACAATCTTTCGAGCAGTAACCAGGAATGGTCTCCGCTTGAGACAGGAGGTCATTGGCCCTCTAACCGCTGCCTTTTCTGTCCCTCTACATGTACTGATCTGGTGAACTACAAGTCAAGCAGCCGATACATCTAGAGATTTGAGTCAAAGTCTTTGGGTTCTTCCTACTCAGATTCCAACAGCGGTATGCGGGGGATGAGTCGCATACGTCATGAGTACAACCAAAAATAATGACCAAACCAAAGATCTTTAGATTTGTGGACTGTTCCTTACCTAGAACCCCAAAATTACCACCAGAAGGGTAACAAAAATGGCAACATATCCCTCAACCACCTCACATTGGTGCTTTCCTATGTGGAATAAGGGCTCGAACAAGCTACAAGGTCCAGTTGTGACTCCTAAAACTTCATTAGCCTCGGGCTGCCATTGGAAAAACAATTTTGGGGAAACAAAAATCCAAAATGTAGTAAATTAACTCTTTAAATGTTATGTCCAGTGCAGATTGATGGGACGGATAGAGGCAAACAGCTCCCTGGGACACTTCATAGCCATCATGCCTCCTAAATGTATGACGTCATGTAGATACATTTCAGACATTTTTCCATCAACCGGTTAATGTTTACTGGTCTATATATGGTAAAATGATAATGTGGAGATCTGTTACTTACCACGAGGGTCTCCAGTGAATTTGGGAGGGTAAATCAGGAATATTCGGGCAGGTGTTACGCAGATATTCTGTTCCTCTCGAGAGGGTTTGGTAAGTCTGATGGGAAATCAGAGATGACCCTTCCACTGGACTCTGTCACTCATTAACCCGGTGGAGGTACAGTCAGTGTTCTCTGTGCTTCCTAATTTTCTGGCTAATCTTTAAAAGGTTCATGTAGGAGACTTCAAAGCAAAGCGCTGCCTTCAAGACAAGCGGTCTTTGATGGTCAATGGTTTTGAAGTGCTTCTCTCTCTGTTGAGTTCACTTTGCCTATGACTCTCTATAGGTCTTGTCACGTACCCGCTTCTCAGCACGTGACTTGAAGTTATGCCATGCAAGGGTTAATCTATCTCCTCTCACTCAACTTCTGTCCTAAACCATCCCCAGACAACCGACGGGAGACCTCAGCTACACGTTAGGGTCCCTACCCCAAAGGACAGGCAGCTCAGTAGCGTCACGACTGACAATCCCCTTTCATTTGCTAGGGCCCGGTACACAGTCCGGACCAGGACCACCCGTGACTTCCCCAGCAGCAGACCCGGTCCGGTACCGAGTACCCTCGTTCCAGTGGGCTCGACATATATATATATAAAATGTTTTTAAAAGTATAACAATATTACGAAAAAAAAAAAAAAGATGAAATCACCCCCCTTTTGTGCCACTAAAAAGAGAACTATTAAATCGCCGCATTCAGAAATGCCCGATCTATGAAGAGATAAAATCAGTTCATCAGATCTGTAAACTGTGGAATGGAGAAGTCCAAAAGCCAAAATTACGCTTTTTTGGTCGCCACAACATTGTAATAAAATGCAATAACAAGTGATCAAAGCATCACATCCACCCAAAAACATCAATTTTTCTTTTCACCACTTAGATAACAGTAACATGTTTGATGTCTACAAACTCATACTGACCCCAGACATCATACCGACACCTCAGTGTTACCATATAGTACTGACCCCACATATCATACCGACACCTCAGTGTTACCATATAGTACTGACCCCAGACATCATACCGACACCTCAGTGTTACCATATAGTACTGACCCCAGCCATCATACCGACACCTCAGTGTTACCATATAGTACTGACCCCAGACATCATACCGACACCTCCAGTGTTACCATATAGGACTGACCCCAGACATCATACCGACACCTCAGTGTTACCATATAGTACTGACCCCAGACATCATACCGACACCTCAGTGTTACCATATAGTACTGAGCCCAGACATCATACCGACACCTCAGTGTTACCATATAGTACTGACCCGAGCATCATACCGACACCTCAGTGTTACCATATAGCACTGACCCCAGACATCATACCGACACATCATGTGTTACCATATAGTACTGACCTGAGACATCAATACCGACACCTCAGTGTTACCAATAGTACAGACCCCAGACATCATACCGACACCTCAGTGTTACCATATAGTACTGACCGAGACTCATACCGACACGTCAGTGTTACCATTAGTACTGACCCAGACATCATACCGAACATAGTGTTACCATATAGTACTGACCCACATCATACGACACCTCAGTGTTACCATATAGTACTACCCCAGACATCATACCGACACTCAGTGTTACCATATAGTACTGACCCCAGACATCATACCGACACCTCAGTGTTACCATATAGTACTGACCAGAGACATCATACCGACACCTCAGTGTTACCATATAGTACTGACCCCAGACATCATACCGACACCTCAGTGTTACCATATAGTACTGACCCCGGACATCATACAGACACCTCAGTGTTACCATATAGTACTGACCCCAGACATCAACCGACACCTCAGTGTTACCATATAGTACTGACCCCGACATCATACCGACACCTCAGTGTTACCATATAGTACTGACCCCACCATCATACCGACACCTCAGTGTTACCATATAGTACTGACCCCAGACATCATACCGACACCTCAGTGTTACCATATAGACGACCCCACTACGACCCCAGACAAATGCCTCATACCGACACCTCAGTGTTACCATATAGTATGACCCCAGACATCATACCGACACCTCAGTGTTACCATATAGTACTGACCCCAGACATCATACCGACACCTCAGTGTTACCATATAGTACTGACCCCAGACATCATACCGACACCTCAGTGTTACCATATAGTACTGACCCCAGACATCATACCGACACCTCAGTGTTACCATATAGTACTGACCCAGAGCATCATACCGACACCTCAGTGTTACCATATAGTACTGACCTAGACATCACCGACACTCATGTTACCAATGACGACCCAGACATCATACCACCTCAGTGTTACCATATAGTACTGACCCAGACATCATACGACACCTCAGTGTTACCATATAGTACTGACCCAGACATCATACCGACACCTCAGTGTTACCATATAGTACTGACCCAGACATCATACCGACACCTCAGTTGTTACCATATAGTACTGACCCCGAGACATCATACCGACACCTCAGTGTTACCATATAGTACTGACCCCAGACATCATACCGACACCTCAGTGTTACCATATAGTACTGACCCCAGACATCATACCGACACCTCAGTGTTACCATATAGTACTGACCCCAGACATCATACCGACACCTCAGTGTTACATATAGTACTGACCCGAGACATCATACCGACACCTCAGTGTTACCATATAGTACTGACCCAGACATCACACCGACACCTCAGTGTTACCATATAGTACTGACCCCAGACATCATACCGACACCTCAGTGTTACCATATAGTACTGACCCCAGACATCATACGACACCTCAGTGTTACCATATAGTACTGACCCCAGACATCATACCGACACCTCAGTGTTACCATATAGTACTGACCCCAGACATCATACCGACACCTCAGTGTTACCATATAGTACTGACCCCAGACATCATACCGACACCTCAGTGTTACCATATAGTACTGACCCCGAACATCATACCGACACCTCAGTGTTACCATATAGTACTGACCCCAGACATCATACCGACACCTCAGTGTTACCATATAGTACTGACCCCAGACATCATACCGACACCTCAGTGTTACCATATAGTACTGACCCTAGACATCATACCGACACTCAGTGTTACCATATAGTACTGACCCCAGACATCATACCGACACCTCAGTGTTACCATATAGTACTGACCCCAGACATCATACCGACACCTCAGTGTTACCATATAGTACTGACCCAGACATCATACCGACACCTCAGTGTTACCATATAGTACTGACCCGAGACATCACACCGACACCTCAGTGTTACCATATAGTACTGACCCGAGACATCATACCGACACCTCAGTGTTACCATATAGTACTGACCCCAGACATCATACCGACACCTCAGTGTTACCATATAGTACTGACCCCAGACATCATACCGACACCTCAGTGTTACCATATAGTACTGACCCCAGACATCATACGACACATCAGTGTTACCATATAGTACTGACCCAGACATCATACCGACACCTCAGTGTTACCATATAGTACTGACCCCGACATCATACCGACACCTCAGTGTTTACCATATAGTACTGACCCCAGACATCATACCGACACCTCAGTGTTACCATATAGTACTGACCCCAGACATCATACCGACACCTCAGTGTTACCATATAGTACTGACCCCTAGACATCATACCGACACATCAGTGTTACCATATAGTACTGACCCCAGACATCATACCGACACCTCAGTGTTACCATATAGTACTGACCCCAGACATCATACGACACCTCAGTGTTACCATATAGTACTGACCCAGACATCATACCGACACCTCAGTGTTACCATATAGTACTGACCCCAGACATCATACCGACACCTCAGTGTTACCATATAGTACTGACCCCAGACATCATACCGACACCTCAGTGTTACCATATAGTACTGACCCAGACATCATACCAACACCTCAGTGTTACCATATAGTACTGACCCCAGACATCATACCGACACCTCAGTGTTACCATATAGTACTGACCCAGACATCATACCGACACTCAGTGTTACCATATAGTACTGACCCCAGACATCATACCGACACCTCAGTGTTACCATATAGTACTGACCCCAGACATCATACCGACACCTCAGTGTTACCATATAGTACTGACCCAGACATCATACCAGACACCTCAGTGTTACCATATAGTACTGACCCCAGACATCAACCGACACTCAGTGTTACCATATAGTACTGACCCCAGACATCATACCGACACTCAGTGTTACCATATAGTACTGACCCCAGACATCATACCGACACTCAGTGTTACCATATAGTACTGACCCCAGACATCATACCGACACCTCAGTGTTACCATATAGTACTGACCCCAGACATCATACCGACACCTCAGTGTTACCATATAGTACTGACCCCAGACATCATACCGACACCTCAGTGTTACCATATAGTACTGACCCCAGACATCATACCGACACCTCAGTGTTACCATATAGTACTGACCCCAGACATCATACCGACACTCAGTGTTACCATATAGTACTGACCCCAGACACCATACCGACACCTCAGTGTTACCATATAGTACTGACCCCAGACATCATACCGACACCTCAGTGTTACCATATAGTACTGAACCCAGACATCATACCGACACCTCAGTGTTACCATATAGTACTGACCCCAGACATCCTACTGACACATCAGTGTTACCATATAATCCTGACCCCAGACATCATACCGACACCTCAGTGTTACCATATAGTACTGACCCCAGACATCATACCGACACCTCAGTGTTACCATATAGTACTGACCCCAGACATCACACCGACACGTCAGTGTTACCATATAGTACTGACCCCAGACATCATACAGACTCCTCAGTGTTACCATATAGTACTGACCCCAGACATCATACCGACACCTCAGTGTTACCATATAGGACTGACCCCAGACATCATACCGACACCTCAGTGTTACCATATAGTACTGACCCCAGACATCATACAGACACCTCTGTGTTACCATATAGTACTGACCCCAGACATCATACCGACACCTCAGTGTTACCATATAGTACTGACCCCAGACATCATACAGACACCTCTGTGTTACCATATAGTACTGACCCCAGACATCATACTGACACATCAGTGTTACCATATAGTACTGACCCCAGACATCATACCGACACCTCAGTGTTACCATATAGTACTGACCCCAGACATCATACCGACACCTCAGTGTTACCATATAGTACTGACCCCAGACATCATACCGACACCTCAGTGTTACCATATAGTACTGACCTGAGGCATCATACCGACATGTCAGTGTTACCATATAGTACTGACTCCAGACATCATACCGACACATCAGTGTTTCCATATAGTACTGACCCCAGACATCATACCGACACCTCAGTGTTACCATATAGTACTGATCCCAGCATCATACCGACACCTCAGTGTTACCATATAGTACTGACCCCAGACATCATACCGACACCTCAGTGTTACCATATAGTACTGACCCCAGACATCATACCGACACCTCAGTGTTACCATATAGTACTGACCCCAGACATCATACCGACACCCCAGTGTTACCATATAGTACTGACCCGAGACATCATACCGACACCTCAGTGTTACCATATAGTACTGACCCCAGACATCATACCGACACCTCAGTGTTACCATATAGTACTGACCCCAGACATCATACTTACACATCAGTGTTACCATATAGTGAACATGGCGAATAAAAAACCCAAAGAACAAAATAAATTGTAATTGCACATTTTTTTGCAATTTCAATGCTCTAGGATTTTTTATTTTCCATCTTCCTGTACACTATATACTAAAATAAATGATTTCACCAGAATGTACAACTCGTCCAGCAAAAAACAAGAGCTCATATGTCTATAGTGAGGGAAAAATAAAACCGCTATGGCTCTTGGAAGAAGAGGAGGAAAAAATGAAAAACGGAAAACAGAAAATCCCCACGTGGTGAAGGGGTTAAGGCGAGAGAAAGATTGAAGAAGGTTTTGATCCTAGATGTGATCGATGCCGCGCGTTCATCACGGTGGTGACTTCCTTGGACCATCGGAACACTGAGTGTCATAAAGAAGAGGACACCTTCCAGATGAGAGGTCCAGAGCGAATGTCAGACACCTAGGAACATCCACAGAACGGGTGAGATTGTCCCTATATCTACTGTAGATAGGAGTAATTACCACCAGACCGTTATACCTCGCTTAGTTGGAGGTCATTGGTAAGGTGATACCCTAACTTTTTAAAAGGGCAGCAACCTGTTGTTTTCTTGGGTCTTAAGATTCAGCTAGGGCTGGCCCTCACTGTTTTGTTGCACTTGATTGTACTGTGGCTTTCAAGCCTTTTTAAGTCAGTACTGAGTAAAAGTTACGTTT
The DNA here is from genome assembly GCA_033576535.1 of Allobates femoralis. NCBI lineage: Eukaryota > Metazoa > Chordata > Amphibia > Anura > Aromobatidae > Allobates > Allobates femoralis. The sequence continues at coordinate 55,416,563 of JARQOC010000009.1, forward strand.
TAGGTCTATTTTATGCACTACTATTACCATTATTTTGCTGTATTGTACAAAAATTTGCCAAATTAGATATTGACAAGCCACAAAGCTCCTGCGAGAATGTCCTATGGTCAGATGAGACAAGGTACATCAGCTTTATGTTCACAGATGGAAAAATGAAGCTTTTAAGAACACCTTTCCTACTGTGAAACATGGAGGAGGCTCTGCTATCTTCTGGGGCTGCTTTGCTGCATCTGGCACAGGGTGTCTTGAATCTGTGCAGGGTACAATGAAATCTCAAGACTATTGTAGAGAGAAATGTGCTGCCCAGTGTCAGAAAGCTTGGTCTCAGTCGCAGGTTATGGGTCTTACAACAGGATAATGACCCAAAACACAGAGCTAAAAGCACCCAAGAATGGCCAAGAGGAAAACATTGGACTATTGAGAAGTGGCTTCTATGAGCCCTGACCCTAAATCCTATTGAGCATGTTTGGAAAGAGCTGCAACATGGACAAGGCAACAAACACCACTGGAGCAGTGGAGGAGGAGTGGGCCAAAATCTCTGTGGAGAGGAGCAGAAGTCTCATTGACAGGTACAGGAATCGTGTGATTGCATTTTCATAGATTTGTTATTTATTATTACCTGTATCAGATTCAAGTAATTTCTGTGACCACCGAGTTCTTCTTTTATTAAACGAGAGGGGACAACAATTTTGACCACGTGTGTATCAGACCCCTCCCTAACCTGACTCTGCTTTATGTCACCTGTCGTATTTACCACAGCTTATAACACTGTTTTTTTCTTTTGCTTATGTATAAATGTATGTGTCTTCAGAATTTGTGCCATTACCATCCTGACGAAGGGCCTTAGTGTCTCGAAAGCTTGCTATGTTTACCATCTTTTCAGATCGCCATTAAAAGGTATCAACCACTGAGGACTCTCAGATTCCATTACTTTTCTATCTACTGGCTAACAGTACACACATTTTTTACCTTATCAGACCTTAATGGCATTTGACGTGGACATGTCATAATGGTCCGAGATATGAAATGGACAACAAAACAAAATAACACAAAGAAAAAAAAAACTGAACTTTTTATTTTAATAAATAGTTAAAGGATTTTATTATGTTAAACAGTAAAAAAAACAAACAAAGGAGGTATCAAACTTGCAATACCACAAGCAACAAAACAATTATGTAAATAAAGGACATTCCAACAGTATAAGGCAGAGGTCCCCAGCCTTTATGACCTTGAGATTCACAATCAGCAATAAAAGGAGGGTCACGATCCACATCTAGCTCTATTAGAGGGTCGTGAGCCACATCCAGCTCTGAGAGAGGGTCAAGAGCCACATCCAGCTCTGAGAGAGGGTCGCAAGCCACATCCAGCTCTGAAGAGAGGGTCAAGAGCCACATCCAGCTCTGAGAGAGGGTCATGAGCCACATCCAGCTCTGAGAGAGGGTCATGAGCCACATCCAGCTCTGAGAGAGGGTCGCGAGCCACATCCAGCTCTGAAGAGAGGGTCACAAGCCACATCCAGCTCAGAGAGGATCACGAGCTACATCCAGCTTTGAGAGAGGATCACTAGCCACATCCAGATCTGAGAGAGGGTCATGAGCCACATCCAGATCTGAGAGAGGGTCATGAGCCACATCCAGCTCAAAGAGAGGGCCACGAACCACATCCAGCTCTGAGAGAGGGCCACGAACCACATCCAGCTCTGAGAGAGGGTCACGAGCCACATCCAGCCCTGAGAGAGGGTCACAAGCCACATCCAGCTCTGAGAGAGGATCACGAGCAACATCCAGCTCTGAGAGAGGGTCACAAGCCACATCCAGCTCTGAGAGAGGGTCATGAGCCACATCCAGCTCTGAGAGAGGATCACGAGCTACATCCAGCTCTGAGAGAGGGTCACCAGCCACATCCAGCTCTGAGAGAGGGTCATGAGCCACATCCAGCTCTGAGAGAGGGTCGTGTGCCACATCCAGCTCTGAGAGAGGGTCGTGAGCCACATCCAGCTCTGAGAGAGGATCACAAGCCACATCCAGCTCTGAGAGAGGGTCGTGAGCCACATCCAGCTCTGAGAGAGGATCACAAGCCACATCCAGCTCTGAGAGAGGGTCACGAGCCACATCCAGCTCTGAGAGAGGATCACAAGCCACATCCAGCTCTGAGAGAGGGTCGTGAGCCACATCCAGCTCTGAGAGAGGATCACGAGCCACATCCAGCTCTGAGAGAGGGTCACGAGTCACATCCAGCTCTGAGAGAGGGTCATGAGCCACATCCAGCTCTGAGAGAGGATCACGAGCTACATCCAGCTCTGAGAGAGGGTCGTGTGCCACATCCAGCTCTGAGAGAGGGTCACGAGTCACATCCAGCTCTGAGAGAGGGTCACAAGCCACATCCAGCTCTGAGAGAGGGTCACAAGCCACATCCAACTCTGAGACACGGTCACAAGCCACATCCAGCTCTGAGAGAGGATCACGAGCTACATCCAATTATGTAAATAAAGGACATTCCAACAGTATAAGGCAGAGGTCCCCAGTCTTTATGACCTTGAGATTCACAATCAGCAATAAAAGGAGGGTCACGATCCACATCTAGCTCTATTAGAGGGTCGTGAGCCACATCCAGCTCTGAGAGAGGGTCACAAGCCACATCCAGCTCTGAGAGAGGATCACAAGCCACATCCAGCTCTGAGAGAGGGTCACGAGCCACATCCAGCTCTGAGAGAGGATCATAGGCTACATCCAGCTCTGAGACAGGATCATGAGCTACATCCAGATCTGAGAGAGGGTCTCAAGCCACATCCAGCTCTGAGAGAGGATCATGAGCTACATCCAGCTCTGAGAGAGGATCACAAGCCACATCCAGCTCTGAGAGAGGGTCACGAGCCATATCCAGCTCTGAGAGACGATCATGAGCTACATCCAGCTCTGAGACAGGATCATGAGCTACATCCAGATCTGAGGAGGGTCGTGAGCCACATCCAGATCTGAGAGAGGGTCTCAAGCCATATTCAGCTCTGAAGAGAAGGTTGTGAGCCACATCCAGCTCTGAGAGAGGGTTGTGAGCCACATCCAGCTCTGAGAGAGGGTTGTGAGCCACATCCAGCTCTGAGAGAAGGTTGCGAGCCGCATTCAGCTCTGAGAGAGGTTTATGAGCCTCATCCAGATCTGAGAGGGTCACAAGCCATATCCAGCTCCCTTACCCTCACAGTGATGACACCCAGAGCCCTCATAACTGGTATAATGGCAGCCATAGCTTTTACACAAAAATCACACTGAGACAGTACACTAAAATCCAGGGGTTACCACAAGACCCCCATTCAGATCTGCTCTTCTGTACTTGGCTACTTACAGAAATCACCATCCGAGGACCTGCTCTTCATAGCTAATTGCTGTGCACCAAACTCTATAGCTTCTATACACGGAAAGATCTTTTACGTCAAAAGCAATTACAAACATTTTGAGAGGGTATGCCAAATGTAAAAGAAAAAAGTTAAAGATGCTATAGGATTCTTACAGGATGAACATGGTGAAGTGGTAAAGAATGAGGTTGAGAAAATTGAACTTTTAAATTCCTATTTTTTCTTGGTGAACAAGGGGAAGTCCCAGAGGACTGGAAAAGAGTAAATGTTGTCCCCATCTTCAAAAAGGGGAAGAAGGTGGATCCAGGGAACTATCGGCCTGTGACCTTGACTTCTATACCAGGAAACATCTTTGAACAAATTATTATTAAACAACATGTATATCACTGGAAAAGGAGTGCCGGCTGACTGGAATTTCCTTATTTCCCATCCTCTAAACAACATGTATATACTATAAGTACCTGAATGAGAATGAAGTGATTAACCAGAGCCAGCATGGGTTTGTTACTAATAAGCCATGTTAGATTAACTTAATTTCCTTCTATCGCATAATCACTGACTGGGTGGATCAGGGAAATACAGTAGATACAGTATATCTTAACTTCACCAAATCATTTCACAAGGTATCTCATATTATCCTTATTTAAAAAATGACCACATGTGGAATGCACAAGACAAATGTTAGGTGGATTCATAACAAGAAAAATGAAAAAAACATCTACAGAATGGGAGGAATAGGGCTAAGTAACAACACGTGTGAAAAAGACTTGTGTATACTAATAGATCACAGTCTTAACAGGAGTCAACAGTGATGCAGCAGCAAAGATAGGCAAACACAATTCTGGGATGTAGTAACAGAAGCATACGGTCTAGATCACGTGAAGCCATTATTCCCCTCTACTTCTCATTGGTCAGATCTCATCTGAATACTGGGTCCAGTTCTGGGCTCCACATTGTAAAAAAGACATCAACAAACTGGAGCAAGTTTAGAGAAGAGCGATCAGAATGATGACCGGTCTGTAAACTGTTTCCTATGAGGAACGGTTACAAGATTTGGGAATTGGGAGGTCCATTCACATGATGACCCAGAGGTCTCTTCACACAATGATCCAGGAGGTCTCTTCACATAATGACCGCGGTGGACCGTTCCCATAATGACCCCGGTGGATCGTTCACATAATGACCCCGGTGGACCGTTCACATGACGACCCCGGTGGACCGTTCACATGACGACCCCGGTGGACCGTTCACATGACGACCCCGGTGGACCGTTCACATGACGACCCCGGTGGACCGTTCACATGACGACCCCGGTGGACCGTTCACATGACGACCCCGGTGGACCGTTCACATTACGACCCCGGTGGACCGTTCACATAACGACCCTGGTGGACCGTTCACATAATGACCCAGGTGGACCGTTCACATAATGACCCAAGAGGACCGTTCACATAATGACCCAGGTGGACCGTTCACATAATGACCCAGGAGGACCGTTCACATAATGACCCCGGTGGACCGTTCACATAATGACCCCGGTGGACTGTTCACATAATGACCCCGGTGGACCGTTCACATAACGACCCCGGTGGACCGTTCACATAATGACCCCGGTGGACCGTTCACATAATGACCCAAGAGGACCGTTCACATAATGACCCAGGTGGACCGTTCACATAATGACCCAGGTGGACCGTTCACATAATGACCCAGGTGGACCGTTCACATAATGACCCAGGTGGACCGTTCACATAATGACCCCGGTGGACCGTTCACATAATGACCCCGGAGGACCGTTCACATAATGACCCCGGTGGACCGTTCACATAATGACCCAGGAGGACCGTTCACATAATGACCCCGGTGGACCGTTCACATAATGACCCCGGTGGACCGTTCACATAATGACCCAGGTGGACCATTCACACGATGACTCAGAAAGTCCCTTCATGATATGGATTAATGTTTTGAAATATTAATTAGTTGCCTGCTCCTGGCCTAATTGATATGGACTGATGCATGCGTGACAGATCCTATGGCTGTCCTCAACAGTCCCCCCTAAATACTTTATTAACCAGTCCTTACTAGATCCTATCACATCTGCCCAATGTGCCTCCAACTCTTTTGCATTGTCCATTACAAGAGCAATGCTGACCATTAGACCCTGCTTGGTACATTCTTCGCATATATGAACAATTTGACCCATCTACCCTACCTATCATAACTCGGAGGAGTGGGAGACTGTAAAAGACTGTAGAGGGCCTAGCTGTTCTATGTCTAAGGAATAACTAACCTCTTGAGCTAGGAAAGTGAGGACTGACGTTTCTACTCCTTTCCCAATCATACCCTTTTAGTATGAACAATTCTGGGTCCACCAGGAGGTATAAAGGATCGCGCTATCCGCGTCCTCGGGCGTTTCCTACCTGCTTCACCTCAGTTTCCTGCCTGGATACCCAGAATTGTATCACAACACTCATGGATGGCTCCTCCTGTCTCAGTGCCATATTCTACCATCAGGGATTATTTGGTAATGTTTCCCTTTACACATTACCTTGAAAATAACCTAAAATATTGCTTATTACTCTACATGTACATGTAGAGTAATATCAGTTATATACAGCGTTATCTACCCTTAAACTAACGGTTTGCTCAGGAAAGTGCTCGTTTATATCATGTTCCTGTAACCATTCCTGCCTTAGTTTGGATATTTCCTATATATCAGACATAATGTGGAGTTATAAGGTCATATACGGGACAATCTATCACTATGGGTGTAGGTGAGTGACTATCATTATCGGAGACCATCATTCTGCTGGTGGGGAGTCTCTGCTGTGTCCAGATGGGTTTTCCCTCAATCTCCGCTGAAGTTGGTGTAATTCAGAGGAGCTGGACCGGCCATCTAATCTCGGCTCTTTCTCGCATCTCTTCAGGATCACTTGTGTCCACATTTACTATATAGAAAATACAATCCTGTTGTAGGTGTTGAGCCGAGAATTATCTTATATCGAGACTTATTTACTAAGGAGGAAAATTAAAGAAAAACTAACATGTGATCTATGTCTTGCCCGTCTCCTCTACCTTTTACCGTCTGGATTATTAATGTTAATCTCCCATTCAGCTTGTCCACTGCTTTGTATATGATGAGGATTGTAGATAGCTGCTGATTCCCAGATACTGTAAAATACCCGTAATGACCTCCACTATAACATATGCACCTTTAACTCTTCAGGAGCCTCATTGTTACATTCCACCTTCATTGTGAGTTCCTCATTAGTAATGTAGTTTCTGCACCGGATCCTGGAAAGAAATTAACACAACAAGCACAACCCGCATACACCTAGTGTGTAGCTCAATGTGATCTATCTACAATCACTGGAATAGTAGAGCGGACCAGGGTGGGATAGTGTTTCTGCGGGGTCGTTACAGATTCTCCTACGGGTTGTATCAGTCACACATCATACAAGACTGGGTGTACCTGGCCACCTGGGTACTGAACCCTGGAGCCACCCAAACCTTGTCCACTAAAACACATATAGCCGTTAATGATAAATGAGTTTGTTCTTGGGTTACTTGAGCCATCATTGAGAAGAGAGTTGTGGCAGAGAAAGCTTACCGCCCGGTGTCTACAGACCTTCCCAAGTCCGCTGGCTCCCTGTGTCTCACACTCCTCTCCTGCTCAAGCACCTGTTTCTGTAGGGATTTAAGAACATCAGGAGTGACAGGGGCCCCTGGTACCCAGGTCTGCACTGGTGCCCGGGGTCTGCACTGGTGCCCGGGGTCTGCACTGGTGCCCGGGGTCTGCACTGGTGCCCGGGGTCTGCACTGGTGCCCGGGGTCTGCACTGGTGTCAGGGGTCTGCACTGGTGTCAGGGGTCTGCACTGGTGCCCGGGTCTGCACTGCTGTCAGGGTCTGCACTGGTGCCCGGGTCTGCACTGGTGCCCGGGTCTGCACTGGTGCCCGGGTCTGCACTGGTGCCCGGGTCTGCACTGGTGCCCGGGTCTGCACTGCTGTCAGGGTCTGCACTGCTGTCAGGGTCTGCACTGCTGTCAGGGTCTTCACAACCTCTATCAGCTGCATCAATGCAGGCATTACCTCTGGCTCGATGAGCGCCAGCTCAGGTGTGAGCTGTACCTGCACTATGCCAGGCTTATCTGATAACAGGAGAGCCTCCATACAGGCTCATACACTCCTCTGCGGTCTCTATAGGTTATTATGTGACTTTAAGTTTTGGGAAAGGAAGGTGTGTCACAGTCCGCGCTGCCACGAAATCCGCTCGTAATAACGCTAGTAGTCAGTATCCAAATTTATCCTCTTTATTCATCCAACGCGTTTCAACGCCCTCCTGGCGTCTTCCTCAGGGATGTTGACATCCCTGAGGAAGACGCCAGGAGGGCGTTGAAACGCGTTGGATGAATAAAGAGGATAAATTTGGATACTGACTACTAGCGTTATTACGAGCGGATTTCGTGGCAGCGCGGACTGTGACACACCTTCCTTTCCCAAAACTTCAAGTTCGTCTACCCTGAGTGGAGACCGGTGGAAGTCCAGCAGCAGCCATCCAGACACGTACCATATCAGGCCTCTGAACCAGTTGTGGGTGGCACAACTGGACTAGGTGAGTGAAACTATTTCTCACCTTAATTGTCTAGTGTCTAGTGATAAGGGCACTATTGCGCCTCTTGTCCCCCCCCCCTCTCTTGTCTTATTATGTGACTTTAGGAAAGATTCCCCGTCTATATACATCTTACCCTTGCGCTCTACACATTTCAGTGATTGAGATCTCCATCTACCTCCTGTGCTGATAGGTGAGGAGGGAGCGGTTCGGCTTTTATTACCTCCTGTTGTGTAATCACAGCACATCCAGTGCAGAATCCACCATCTATAAAATAACTCACAATCTGCATTCGTAATGAGCTCATCTGAGACATGTTCACACCCTGCTGATTCTTATGGGGCCGCCACGCGCGTCAATATCGCCAACGATCTCATCGCTGGTGACACTGAAGGCTGATCGCTGGTGAGCTGTCACCCAGGCAGACTCACCAGTGATCAATGGACCAACAACATGATTTAAATATTGTTTCCACGATGTCTTGCTCCCGCTGCCAGGCTGCGGTAAGCGGGAGCAGGCTGGTCTCCAAGGTAAACTGCGGGTATCTAGGCAGCGCGCGCTGCCTAGATACCCGATGTATACCTTGGTTACCAGCCTTCTCCACTCACCGGCTGGTATCCAAGGTACACAGCGGGTAACTAGGCAGAGCGCGCTGCCTAGATACCCGATGTAGACTTTGGTTAACAGCTTTCTCCGCTCACCGGCTGGTATCCAAGGTACACAGCGGATAACTAAGGTCCCTAGTCGCTGGCGACATTGAAGGTTGATCGCTGGAGAGCTGTCACACAGGCAGACTCACCAGCGATCAGTACCAGTGAGATCGCTGTTAACCATGTAAACAAGCAGGTAACTAAGTGCCGTTCGGTGCTTAGTTACCCACTGTTTACCATGGATACCAGCTCCCAGCGCTTGCTGAGAGGCACTAGGAGCTGACTTCTCGCTCGTCTCCTGGTGTCACGCGTAGCGACGCTGAGTGTCCACCGGCCGACCATCAACCAGCGATTTATCGCCCTGTCACACACGTCAATATCGCTGCAGCGTCATGTGCAGCAGCGATATTGCAAGCGATATTGACGCGTGTGACAGCCCCATTAGTGTATCAGAGCAATGCAATCACGAGGTGTATGTATGGTTGCTCTGTTTAAGACCAAATTATAAAGAAAACATTTAAAAATTTAAAACATAAAAAGTAAACTTCTTAAACTTCAACAATAAAAATTAAACAACGTGTGTAACACTTCTGAAGTCTCACCAACTTCGCTGCCTTCAAGATAGGAGTCCAGATTTGTGGCAAAATTGCACAACAACAACAACAAAAAACACAAAACACACATTAAAATAAAATGCACTATATGTACAAAGCCTATCATGCAGTGCGGCGGTGCTTGAGGGGCCCCCTACCCGGTCGGGGCCCTGGAGCAGCTGAACCAGCTGCACCACGGTAGGTGCGCCCCTGCTACCATGTTATGTGCAACTTTAATTAAGGATCCATTCTATGGACTTTTCAACCCCCCCTTCCCCCCATTGATGGGATCCTCTCCAGGTAGAGGTCTCTGCTGCAGTTACTCATAGTCTTGAGATACTTCAGGCCGCTGTATTTAAAAATGTATCTATACAATAAAGCAACATAAAATATGGGGAAGGAAAACAAGACTGTGCAGTGACCTGGAATAACAATGCTAATCACCATGAATTAATTTGCTAATTACGTAAACACAGCAGACGTCTCGCTCCAGTAACTACAGTATCTAATAATAAATAATATACATTTGGGCCAATAAATAATTGGGGTTGGAGCAGTAAAAATTAAAATCTATTGATAATGACTTTTACCAATACCCTAAGATGAGAGAAAAAAAAACAATCCAGAATGAATTAGATGTTAGAATGTAGGGAAACATTTTGCTTAAAAGATACATTGTGGCATGGCTGCCATTTTTAGTTGGGGGGGGGGTTCCCTCAATGAAGCTGGCTTTGTTCTCCCCCCCAACTCAATCCCTTTAGGGTATGTGCGCACTGGGCGGGTTTTCGGCGGTTTACCTGTGTAAACCGCCGTTTTGCATACATTAGTTTTATTTAAATTTATGTTAATCCAAACCGGCGTTTGGATTAACATTGAAACTAATGTAACCCGCCCAAGCCTGTGCACATACCGGCGGTTACCTAGCGTCATCCGTTGCTAACCTGCAGGTTTCCCAGCGGGTTAGCAAAGAATGATCATGTTCTAAAAAACGGCCGGTTCTGCAGCGGCTGCAAGCAGAATCATGTGCTGCTTCCAGCCGCTGCAGAATCGCCGCCGAGAACCCGCTGGGCAGCCGCCGGATACCGCCCGCACATACCCGCCAGGAAGCCGGTGCACGGCGCCGGAGCTTCCTGGCGGGACCCGCCAGCTGCCGCCGACAAACACGCCGGGTAAGTGTGCACTTACCCTTACAATTCATTCATCTTCCTAGCAGGCCTGTGAACCACATGTGGCTCTCATAGGTAAGAGCATACTGAGTCCATGTCCACTGTGGTCCACAGTATATCCAGAATGTCAGGGCTCCCGAGTCATTCTTCATATTGGCAGAGGGAGAAACTCACATCTTGTCCTCTTTGGTCCAGTTTTTGGAGCAGGATAATGCCTGTATATAACGGCGAGCAGCTGAAGCTCCATGTAAACCCATTCATATCCACTATTTACAACAGTGTTTAGTCCAGATCTGAACCCAATCTGATGGCCACTTTACACGTCCCGATATCGGCGTCCAACTCATGTGGTTGGTGCGTTGGCCCCGATATCGTTCGTGTGTTGTATGGTGTAAATGTCCAATACAATGCAAGAACGATATCGGGGATCGAATGAGCAGGCTCTCCAACCGCCCAATATTGGATGGGTGTTGTGGCCGGATCGTGCTGTGTAAAAGCCCAACAACGAGGTGGAGTACAACGTCCCCTATTCTCTCCCATGTTAAATGGTCGGTCCTGGGTCACCCGCACAAGGGGGCGTACACATCGTAGTGGCGTTGCCTGCCGATATCGCGCTGTGTAACATCTCCTATGCGATCTTGGAATTCTGCCCAAAAAGTGCACGCTCCCGCGTCGTCGGATCCAATATCAGACCGACGTTGGGACGTGTAAAGTGGCCATAAGGCTTCAGGAACCTGATGTAGAAAGTGCTGTTCAGTGGGAGGTTCCTTCATACATTCAGATCCTGGGGAGGGACGGGATGAAGATCTTCTCCGGAGTCTTATCTTCTTCACACTAAAACAATGAAGACAATGTATTACTATTGTAGAACTTTTTTTGCCTGCTTTAATTTCTTATACAGTTGCAATAAATGTATCACCCCAATGTAAGTTTGTTTTACTAAAATATTCTACAAACTTTCTGCTCCTTGCAATAAACCAATGAATCAAAAACAATGTAAAGTGCTGAACACAATTAATGTAACAAGTGGCTCCACTGCACTTCACTGTAGACATCACTGAGCCCCCACTGTGCTTCACTATAGATATTAATGAGCCCCCGCCGTGCTTCACTATAGACATCACTGAGCCCCCACCTTGCTTCACTATAGACATCACCGAGCCCCCGCCATGCTTCACTGTAGACATCACTGAGCCCCCGCCGTGCTTCACTGTAGACATCACCGAGCCCCCGCCATGCTTCACTATAGACATCACCAAGCCCCACCGTACTCTACTGTAGACATCACTGAGCCCCCGCCGTGCTTCACTGTAGACATCACCAAGCCCCACCGTACTCTACTGTAGACATCACTGAGCCCCCGCCGTGCTTCACTATAGACATCACCAAGCCCCACCGTACTCTACTGTAGACATCACTGAGCCCCCGCCGTGCTTCACTGTAGACATCACCGAGCTCCCCCTGTGCTTCACTGTAGACATCACCAAGCCCCCACCATGCTTCACTGTAGACATCACTGAGCCCCTGCTGTGTTTCACTATAGATATTAATGAGCCCCCGCTGTGCTTCACTGTAGACATCACCGAGCCCCCCCCATGCTTCACTATAGACATCACTGAGCCCCCGCCATGCTTCACTATAGATATTAATGAGCCCCCGCTGTGCTGCACTGTAGACATCACCGAGCCCCCACTGTGCTTCACTGTAGACATCACCGAGCCCCCGCCGTGCTTCACTATAGATATTAATGAGCCCCCACTGTGCTTCACTGTAGACATCACCGAGCCCCCACTGTGCTTCACTATAGACATCACCGAGCCCCCACTGTGCTTCACTATAGACATCACCGAGCCCCCACCGTGCTTCACTATAGACATCACTGAGCCCCCGCCATGCTTCACTGTAGATATCACCAAGCCCCCACTGTGCTTCACTGTAGACATCACCGAGCCCCACTGTGCTTCACTATAGACATCACCGAGCCCCCACTGTGCTTCACTATAGACATCACCGAGCCCCCACCGTGCTTCACTATAGACATCACTGAGCCCCCACCATGCTTCACTGTAGACATCACCAAGCCCCCACTGTGCTTCACTGTAGACATCACCGATCCCCTGCCGTGCTTCACTATAGACATCACCAAGCCCCCACCGTACTTCACTGTAGACATCACTGACCTCCCACTATGCTTCACTGTAGACATAATAATAATCTTTATTTATGTAGCGCGAACATATTCACAATTCAGAGGTTCACGTTATACAATCATAAGAAACAGTTATCAAAAAATACAATACAATACAAAAAACAATACAAAGCATAATACAACAATTAGAGCAAAATAATGACAGCCCTGCTCATAAGAGCTTACAATCTAACACTTAGGTGGGGGTGACACGGAGTACAGGAGTTTATTTACAATGATGGTATAGTCAACTTGAGGAGATGGGAAACAGATAGGAGTTGTGATCCACTTGAGACTGGTGGAGGCAATAGGTTATGTCTAAATGACTTTAACTAGGGATCATGATAGGCAACCCTAAAAAGATATGTTTTTAGGGATCGCCTGAAAATATGTAAGTTGTGGATACACCTAATTTCTTGGGGTATAGCATTCCAGAGAATTGGTGCAGCTCGGGAGAAGTCTTGGAGCCAGGAGTGGGAGGTTCGAACTAATACAGAAGTGAGTCTAAAGTCACTTCCAGAGTGAGAGAATGGGTGGGGTGCTGCACTGTAAAGAGCTTTGTGGGTGAGAACAAGCAGTTTGAATTGGATCCTATAGTGTATGGGCAGCCAGTGCAATGACTGGCATAGAGCAGAAGCATCTGTGTAATAGTAGACATCACCAAGCCCCACCGTACTCTACTGTAGACATCACCGAGCCTTCACCATGCTTCACTGAAGACATCACTAAGCTCCCACCATGCTCCACTGTAGACATCACCGAGCCCCCACCGTGCTTCACTATAGATATTAATGAGCCCCCACTGTGCTTCACTGTAGACATCACCGAGCCCCCACTGTGCTTCACTATAGACATCACCGAGCCCCCACTGTGCTTCACTATAGACATCACCGAGCCCCCACCGTGCTTCACTATAGACATCACTGAGCCCCCGCCATGCTTCACTGTAGACATCACCAAGCCCCCACTGTGCTTCACTGTAGACATCACCGAGCCCCCACTGTGCTTCACTATAGACATCACCGAGCCCCACCGTGCTTCACTATAGACATCACTGAGCCCCCGCCATGCTTCACTGTAGACATCACCAAGCCCCCACTGTGCTTCACTGTAGACATCACCGATCCCCTGCCGTGCTTCACTATAGATATTAATGAGCCCCCTCTGTGCTTCACTGTAGACATCGAGCCCCTGCCATGTTTCACTGTAGACATCACCGAGTCCCATCGTCCTTCACTGTAGACATCACCAAACCCCCGCCGTGCTCTTTTGTAGACATCACTAAGTTGTGCTTCACTACAGATATCTCCGAGTGCCCGCCATGCTTCATTTTAGACATCACCGAGCCTCCGCCATGCTTCACTGTAGATATCTCCAAGCCCCCGTCATGTTTTACTGTAGACATCACCAAGCCCCCACCGTACTTCACTGTAGACATCACTGACCTCCCACTATGCTTCACTGTAGACATAATAATAATCTTTATTTATGTAGCGCGAACATATTCACATATTCACAATTCAGAGGTTCACGTTATACAATCATAAGAAACAGTTATCAAAAAATACAATACAATACAAAAAACAATACAAAGCATAATACAACAATTAGAGCAAAATAATGACAGCCCTGCTCATAAGAGCTTACAATCTAACACTTAGGTGGGGTGACACGGAGTACAGGAGTTTATTTACAATGATGGTATAGTCAACTTGAGGAGATGGGAAACAGATAGGAGTTGTGATCCACTTGAGACTGGTGGAGGCAATAGGTTATGTCTAAATGACTTTAACTAGGGATCATGATAGGCAACCCTAAAAAGATATGTTTTTAGGGATCGCCTGAAAATATGTAAGTTGTGGATACACCTAATTTCTTGGGGTATAGCATTCCAGAGAATTGGTGCAGCTCGGGAGAAGTCTTGGAGCCAGGAGTGGGAGGTTCGAACTAATACAGAAGTGAGTCTAAAGTCACTTCCAGAGTGAAGAGAATGGGTGGGGTGCTGCACTGTAAAGAGCTTTGTGGGTGAGAACAAGCAGTTTGAATTGGATCCTATAGTGTATGGGCAGCCAGTGCAATGACTGGCATAGAGCAGAAGCATCTGTGTAATAGTAGACATCACCAAGCCCCACCGTACTCTACTGTAGACATCACCGAGCCTTCACCATGCTTCACTGAAGACATCACTAAGCTCCCACCATGCTCCACTGTAGACATCACTGAGCCCCCCATGCTCCACTGTAGACATCACTGAGCCCCACCGTACTCTACTGTAGACATCAATGAGCCTCCACCATGCTTCACTGTAGACATCACTGAGCCCCACCATGCTTCACTGTAGACCTCACTGAGCCTCCGCCATGTTTCACTGTAGACATCACTGAGCCCCCACCATGCTTCACTGTAGACATCACTGAGCCTCCACCATGCTTCACTGTAGACATCACTGAGCCTCCGCCATGCCCCACAGTAGATATCACTGAGCCTCCACCATGCTTCACCGTAGACATCACTGAGCCCCCACCATGCTTCACTGTAGACATCACCAACCCCCCGCCATGCTTCACCGTAGACATCACCGAGCCTCCACCATGCTTCACTGTAGACATCACCAAGCCCCCGCCATGCTTCACTGTAGACATCACCAAGCCCCCGCCATGCTTCACTGTAGACATCCCTGATCCCCTGCCGTGCTTCACTGTAGACATCCCTCAGCCCCCACTGTGCTTCACTGCAGACATCCCTCAGCCCCCACTGTGCTTCACTGCAGACATCCCTCAGCCCCCGCTGTGCTTCACTGTAGACATCCCTGAGCCCCACACGTGCTTCACTGTAGACATCACCGAGCACCCACCATGCTTCACTATAGATATCACCGAGCCCCCGCTGTGCTTCACTGTAGACATCACCGAGCTCCCACCATGCTTCACTGTAGACATCCCTCAGCCCCCGCTGTGCTTCACTGTAGACATCACCAAGCCCCCGCCATGCTTCACTGTAGACATCCCTCAGCCCCCGCCATGCTTCACTGTAGACATCACTGAGCCCCCGCCATGCTTCACTGTAGACATAACCGAGCGCCCGCCGTGCTTCACTGTAGACATCACTGAGCCCCCGCCGTGCTTCACTGTAGACATCACCAATTCCCCACCATGCTTCACTATAGACATCACCGAGCCCCTACCATGCTTCACTGTAGACATCACTGAGCCCCCACCATGCTTCACTGTAGACATCACTGAGCCTCCACCGTGCTTCACTGTAGACATCCCTGAGCCCCGCCATGCTTCACTGTAGACATCACTGAGCCCCCGCCATGCTTCACTGTAGACATCATCTAGGCAGCAGCAAGTTACATTGTTTTTGTCTCACTGTTTATTGCAAACAGCAGAAAGCATAAATGTTACTATTTACCCTAATGAATAATGTGGGGTGTGAATAATTTTGCCTGTAACTATACATCTGTGTAGTTGCGGGTTGCAGATTTTGCATATACTGTAGATATAATGCTACTTTCAATGTTATTCTCTCTCTAATAAGTAGAATATACAGCAGATGATCGATGGAACATCAAACCCACTGCCTGATACTGGATATGAGGCTAAGAGCAGGAATGGCTACAAACATGGAGCGTGTGAGTCTTACAAATCTACTTTTTGACCCTGTAGTTTCCACTCCTGATTATGATTTTCAGATTCTGATTTGTGAATAGACCCAAGAAAGAACATGAGCTCGCGATACATGTGAAACGCAATTTCTTCATCTAATCTGCAGCGTCATGTTCAACCACTAGATGTCAGCACTTGTACCATAAATGTGATACAAATGTAACAAACAATATTTAAACGCCATTTAAATTCTTTGTGACATATGATATGTCCATCCTATCTCGCCAGGGTCGGCATTAGTTGAGCTGGGGGCAAACTGGGCAACTGCCCAGGGCCCCGACTGTCTTAGGGGCACTAGCCAGGATTGTAATGATTGTGGTTGCAAAGGATTTTACTATAAGTGAGGGGTGGGCCTGAAAATGTCAGTGCCTATTTCAGCTGACTTTGCAACCGAGGGCGCACATTTAGCCAAAATTATTGCAGGGCTGAGACCGTATGCAGCCAATCAGAGGTCAGCAGCTGACGTCGGTAAGGGTGTGTATGGCAGTGACATCGAGAGTCACCATAGCAGGCACGCCAATGTCAGCTGCCGGCCACTGCGCTGACTACAGAGCAGGACACCACATGACGCGGGAGCAGGGGGAGGTGAGTAGAATGTATTGGCAGGATAGCTCAGAATGGGAGATATATATACCAGTAGGAAGGAACTCAGTATTGGGATAATAGATCGATATATATATATATCTATTCTATAATTGTCTAAGGGTTTTTTGAATGTGTCTGTCGCCGAAATCGCGCACCACACAGAGGCAGCTCATTGGTTGTCGCCGAAGGCGGCGACCAATGAGCTCAGACTATGCAAATAGTGCGTGCTGAACATTCGAATTTCGCGCCAATTTGCAACCCGGCGGAAGCTGCGCGTGGGCGTCGCTTCCGCAGGTATACACGGTTCGGTAGACAGTGGACCCAGCGCGCGCGAGCCATCCTGGAGACGCTAACCGGAGCTTAGACGTGGCTACCTGCGGCGAGCCAGCTGGGACATGACCCACGTCAGCCGGTCATTTCCAGGCTGGCGAGTCATCTCCGCGGCGACAAATTAGAGAGGTAGTGTGGCTTGGCGCGCGGTTTGAATGCCGCTCCTCTGATTGGTCGGCACATTCAGCGCCGACCAATCATAGAAGCGGCTCGTGCCATGGCGCCATATTGTATTTGTTTAAATACCGCTCCTCTGGTTGGTCGCCGCATTCAGCGCCGACCAATCAGAATAGCAGCGCGCGCCATGGCGCCATATTTCAAATACACTGTACTCGGTGTATTTGAAATATGGCGCCATGGCGCGCGCCGCTATCCTTATTGGTCGGCGCTAAATGCGGCGACCAATCAGGATAGCGGCGCTCAACACGACGCCATATTTAAAATCAGAAGTCATGGGTGAATTTTACTCATGGCACCGTGGCGCGCGCCACTATGCTGATTGGCCGTCCGCGTTCAGCGCCGACCAATCAGGATAGCAGCGCGCGCCATTGCGCCATATTTCAAATACACTGAGTACAGTGTATTTGAAATATGGCGCCATGGCGCGCGCCGCTATCCTGATATAGAATAAACATATCCTAGACTACCCGATGCTTTAGAATCGGGCTACCATCTAGTATAAGTACAGTCAGGTATTGACACCCCTGCCATTCTGTCAGTTTCTTCCTGAAAATGATTGCAATCACAAATTCTTTGGTATTATTATCTTCATTTAATTTGTCTTCAAGGAAAAAACACAAAAAGAATTGTCCTAAAGCCAAATTGGATCTAATTCCACCAAACATAAAAAAGGGGGTGGACAAAAGTATTGGCACCCTTAGAAAAATCATGTGATGCTTCTCTAATTTGTGTAATTAACAGCACCTGTAACTTACCTGTGGCCCTAACAGGTGTTGGCAATAACTAAATCACACTTGCAGCCAGTTGACATGGATTAAAGTTGACTCCACCTCTGTCCTGTGTCCTTGTGTGTACCACATTGATCATGGAGAAAAGAAGAAGACCAAAGAACTGTCTGAGTACTTGAGAAACCAAATTGTGAGGAAGCATGAGCAATCTCAAGACTACAAGTCCATCTCCAAAGACCTGAATGTTCCTGTGTCTACCGTGCGCAGTGTCATCTAGAAGTGTAAAGCCCATGGCACTGTGGCTAACCTCCCTAGATGTGGACGGAAAAGAAAAATTGACGAGAGATTTCAACGCAAGATTGTGCGGATGGTGGATAAAGAACCTCGACTAACATCCAAACAAGTTCAAGCTGCCCTGCAGTCCGAGGGTACAACAGTGTCACCCTGTACTATCCGTCAGCGTCTGAATGAAAAGGGACTGTATGGTAGGAGACCCAGGAAGACCCCACTTCTTACCCCGAGACATAAAAAAGCCAGGCTGGAGTTTGCCAAAACTTACCTGAGAAAGCCTACAACGTTTTGGAAGAATGTTCTCTGGTCAGATGAGACAAAAGTAGAACTTTATGGGCAAAGGCATCAACATAGAGTTTACAGGAGAAACAAAGAGGCATTCAAAGAAAAGAACACGCTCCCTACAGTCAGACATGGCGGAGGCTCCCTGATGTTTTGGGGTTGCTTTGCTGCCTCTGGCACTGGACTGCTTGACCGTGTGCATGGCATTATGAAGTCTGAAGACTACCAACACATTGTGCAGCATAATGTAGGGCCCAGTGTGAGAAAGCTGGGTCTCCCTCAGAGGTCATGGGTCTTCCAGCAGGACAATGACCCAAAACACACTTCAAAAAGCTCTAGAAAATGGTGTGAGAGAAAGCACTGGAGACTTGTAAGGTGGCAGCAATGAGTCCAGACCTGAATCCCATAGACACCTGTGGAGAGATCTAACAATGGCAGTTTGGAGAAGGTGCCTTCACATATCAGGGACCTGGAGCAGTTTGCCAAAGAAGAATGGTGTAAAATTCCAGCAGAGCATTGTAAGAAACTCATTGATGTTACCGGAAGCGGCTGATCGCAGTTATTTTGGCTAAAGGTTGTGCAACCAAGTATTAGGCTGAGGGTGCCAATACTTTTGTCCGGCCCATTTTTGGAGTTTTGTGTGAAATGATCAATGTTTTGCTTTTTGCTTCATTCTCTTTTGTGTTTTTTCATTGAAGACAAATTAAATGAAGATAATAATAGCAAAGAATTTGTGATTGCAATCATTTTCAGGAAGAAACTGAGGATTATCTGACAATTGCAGGGGTGTCAATACTTTTGGCCATGACTGACTGTCTGTCTGTCTGTCTATCTGTCTATCTATCTATCTAGAAGGTACCCAGCATTGTGCTGTATATATATATATACCAGGATGGGGCCTGGAATATGGGGCTGTAGTACAGGATTACTACATAACGGGGACAACATATAAGTACTTAAAGGATTTAGAATCCTACAAGGGCCCATACATCTGATCAACTGGCGTGGGGGTGGGGGGCAAATCCAAATCTTCCATTTGTGCCCCTCACACTCCCATATGTCACTGCTGCCAGTGTTTCTATTCCGGGGTGATGACTGCTTGAGGACCTTTGGGGATATCACGGGCGTGTGATCATGATGTCACCAAAGGTGCTTTCACTGCGAGAGTTTAGAACTATAGAGAAGACAGGCTGATATGTGCAGTGTGTATATACGTGTGTGTGTGTATGTGCACTGTGTGCACTGTGTATCTACATTTGTGTTTACGTGCTGTACGTATGCCTATCTATGTATGTGCAGTGTGTGTACATACATGTGTGTATGTGCTCTGTGCTGTTTGTGTGTACAAGTGTATGCTGTGTGCGTGTCTATTTACATATGTATGTGCAGTGTATGTATATCCATGTATGTGTGTGTACTGTTTTGTTGTTTTGTGTAGGTATGTGATGTGTGTATGTGCAGAGTGTGTGTATACATGTGTGTACTGTGTTATATACATGTGCATGTATGTGCATCTACATGTGTTTGTATATCTACATGTATATGTGTGTGCTGTGGATCTGCATGTGTGTTTATGTGCAGTGTGTGTATATACGTGTGTGTATGTCCTATGTGTATATGCGTGTGCTGTATCTACAGTTGTGTCTATGTGCTGTATGTACGCATATTTATCTACATGCAGTGCTTGTATGTACTCTCTTCTGTTTGTGTGTCCAAGTACACGTGTGTATGCTGTGTGTCTATATCCATATGTATGTGCCGTGTATGTATACATGTATATGACGACGCACATGGCACGTGTAAGGTTCCCTATGTAGTAAGTGGTGCGCACCTTTAAATGAATTAGCTGAACCTTACTACAGCCGTCCTGTTTATTAAGACTGTTAGTGAATCAGGCCCATTGTTCTCGGCAGCACATTGCCCCCGGGGGAATCAGGACATGTGCTGCCGATAACATGATCTGTGACACAATGATCTATTAGTGATCGTATTAACCCCTTGTGGAGAGTGACATGCCAGTAATGGAGAGGCTTTAGAGCCGCAATGCTCCTGTGGGAAATAAAATATGCAAATGATCTCTTTAAAGAGGACTTGATCTCTAGCGCCACCTATTGGAAGTAGCAATCCTAAAAGTCAATATTGACCCTCTAATGAGCCTTGACATATGGCCACAATCTCAATTTGCAGACATGGTGTTTCGGGGAATTGCTGAAATTCTGTGTCTGCAAATTGAGATTCTGTCATATGACGAGGCTCATTAGAGGGTCAATATTGACTTTTAGCATTGCTACTTCCAATAGGTGGCGCTAGAGTTCGTCTTCTTCCTCTCTGGTGGGTCGATATTACTACAACTTGTAAAACACATCAGTGGGGATGGAATAATGAACAGTTATGTCTGGTATCATTTATAAGGTCACACCAATAGCTGCCTGGAGACATTGTATCGACATCTCACTTCACCTCCGCCCTCGTTACTTACTCTCCGCTCCTCATAGGGATCCCTGGGGATGATCATCAACATCGATTTGTATCCCGTACCTCATCCGGATTAGGCCTGAAAGTGACAAATTGACACAAATTACTATTTGTTAGTTAATCCACTGGGACGTTTTCCCATCCTAGGGCTCTCTAGGGCTGTGTAGAGCATAATGGGAGTTGTAGTTAATTCTCAGGGGATATTGTGTGATGCTGCAACCAGAGACTGAAATAAAGTCACAGCAGCCCCATCCAGATCACTGAGGAAACTGCAGCTGCACTAGACTGGCTCTCATCCTGACTGTGATGTAGGGGCACATATGCAGTGTGTGTTTGTGTGAGTGTATGTAGCAGTGTAGTGTGTGGCAATAGTGCATTATGAGTGTGTGTGGGCAACAGTGTCGTATGAATGTGTGTATGCAGCAATGTTGTGTGTATGTTGGAGTGTGTTTGTGCAACAGTGCAGTGTGAGTGGTGAGCGTTTGCATAGCAGTGCAGTGTGAGTGTATGCAGCAGTCTAGTGTGTGTGTATGCAGCAGTGCAGTGTGAGTGTATGCAGCAGTGAGGTCTGTGTGTATGCAGCAGTGCAGTGTGTGTAACCAGTGGTGCAGTGTGAGTGTGTATGCAGTTGTACAGTGTGTATGCAGCAGTGCACTGAGTGGTGTGTATGCAGCAGTGTAATGTGTGTATGCAGCAGTGCAGTGTGAGTGGTCTGTGTGTAAGGCTGGGGTTACACATGAGCCCTCAGTCAGTTTTTGGCTTCAGTTTTGTCATTTTTTTTTTCTAAGTCCAAAAACTGACAGAAAAACGCATTGGGTGTAATAAACACCCTGTGCGTTTTTCTCTGGAGCTCAAAACATTGCCCTGTCCGTTTTTGAGCCAAAAACGCAGTAAACAGCGTTTTTGGCATCAGTTAAAAAACGCATGCGTTTTCATGCGTTTTTTTAACATGGGGCCCTATGGGAAACGCATGCGCGAACGCATGCCATATTTGGCACTTGCGTTTGCGCATGCGTTCGCGCATGCGTTTTTTTAATGAAAAGTCCAAAAACGTTCAGGAGTGCAGGAGACACAAAAAGCACCCTATAAAAAACGGATTGGTGATGAAAAGGACTTCCAAAAACGGATTTCTATGTGTAACCCCAGCCTGAGGTCTGTGTGTATGCAGCAGTGCAGTGTGAGTGTATGCAGCAGTGAGGTCTGTGTGTATGCAGCAGTGAGGTCTGTGTGTATGCAGCAGTGCAGTGTGTGTAACCAGTGGTGCAGTGTGAGTGTGTATGCAGTTGTACAGTGTGTATGCAGCAGTGCACTGAGTGGTGTGTATGCAGCAGTGTAATGTGTGTATGCAGCAGTGCAGTGTGAGTTGTCTGTGTGTAACAGTGCAGTGTGTGTATGCATTAGTGCAGTGTGAGTAGTGTGTGCAGCAGTGTGAGTATGCATTTGCGCAGTGTGAGTAGTGTGAGTGTTTGCAGCAGTGCAGTGTGAGTGTATGCAGCAATGCAGTGTGAGTGGTTTGTATGCAGCAGTGCCACGCGCGTGTCTACAACAGTGCAGTGTATGCAGCAGTGAAGAGCAGTATGTGTATGCAGCAGTGCAGAGCAGTATGTGTATGCAGCAGTGCAGAGCAGTATGTGTATGCAGCAGTGCAGAGCAGTATGTGTATGCAGCAGTGCATTGTGAGTATATGCAGCAGTGTAAAGCAGTATGTGTATGCAGCAGTGCAAAGCAGTATGAGGCTGGGAGCATATACCTCACTGGGGAGATTGAGGCTGGGAGCATACACCTCACTGGGGGGCTGAAGCTCAGAGCATATACCTCACTGGGGAGGCTGAGGCTGGGAGCATATACCCCACTGGAGAGGCTGAGGCTGGGAGCATATACCTCACTGGGGAGGCTGAGGCTGGGAGCATATACCCCACTGGAGAGGCTGAGGCTGGGAGCATATACCTCACTGGGGGGGCTGAGGCTGGGAGCATATACCCCACTGGAGAGGCTGAGGCTGGGAGCATATACCCCACTGGAGAGGCTGAGGCTGGGAGCATATACCCCACTGGAGAGGCTGAGGCTGGGAGCATATACCCCACTGGAGAGGCTGAGGCTGGGAGCATATACCCCACTGGAGAGGCTGAGGCTGGGAGCATATACCCCACTGGGGGGACTGAGGCTGGGAGCATACACCTCACTGGGGGGGCTGAAGCTGGGAGCATATACCTCACTGGGGGGCTGAAGCTGGGAGCATATACCCCACTGGGGAAGCTGAGGCTGGGAGCATATACCCCACTGGGAGGGCTGAAGCTGGGAGCATATACCTCTCCGAAGTAACGATTTACCCAGGTACAGGTTAGTTTCTTTGTACTTTTCTTTGTCATCTACAAACTTTTATTCTCACTGTATAAATAAAGGAAGTGAACAAAAACAATTGATGGCCATTACTTATTAAAAACAAGCATCACAGATATTAACATCATGACTGGGGGACCTATAGTTAGAATTAAAGGGTCCTGACAGTGTTTTTTTTCTTTTAAAGGGACACTGTCAGGTCATTTTTAGTATGATACTAATAGAACCCTTAAATAGTGCTCGAGCAGACCTTTCAGAATATGTAAAAATCATTACTGTACCCTTTGTAGTTCTCTTGCTATAAGCACCTGCACACCCAGCAGGCAGCTGCTGCACTAGGCCAGTCTATAACTTCCACTGACAAATAGTCCCGTAATAAAGGGAGATTACTCAGGGAAGAGCGCACTCATCAGAGCTGACCGGGGCAGAGTGAGGTACACAGGAAGCCCGAGACTATTTAGAGGCCTAGATTTGCAGGCCAGTCCCCAGGCTGTAGTGACCGGGCCCTCCAGAGGCCTCAGTCCAGTAAAGAAGGCAGCTGGGATGGGTCAACTGGGGGAAGGGGGGCTTGAATTGTATAATGAAGTCCAAAAACCACCCGAGGCCTGCGCCTCTGAGACAGTCACACTTGTGTTCGGGACACAGCGTATGCGAATGCAACCAAACGCATGCATACCGCATCACTATGCTTAACATGGGGACGCATGGTACCTGTGTTTGGCTGAGTTCGCATGCGTTGCATTGGGATGCACACACTCTCTGCGCCCTCCAGATGCAACATGTTGCATTTCTTCTGCGTCTCAGGAGGTTGGCTATGTATGCAATCGTCCTGAAGAGCAAAAACAATGCATGGCAGAGAAATATTCCACCTAGAGTTCTGCAAGCATCTTCTTCAAGTCCATCGGAGCACATCAAACAGCGCCTGCCGAGCAGAGCTGGGCAGACTCCCGCTACACCTCGAGATCCAGAAGAAGGCGCTGTCATCCAAGGCTCATCTACAGAGCAGTAGTCCCAACTCCTACCATCACAAAGCCCTCCTGCACCAGGAAGCCCCAGGAAGCCTCCCAACACCAAGTACCCAAAGCCAGCCTGACCAAGCCACCAACTCACATGGCCTGACAAAAGGCGAAATCCAGAAGATGGTGCACAAAGGCAAAGAGGAATATCTCAGCATCTGGAGGAACGACATAAACAAATCACAGAAACTGACGATATACCAGAACCTACAGAGAGAGTACAAACTGGCCCCATGTCTAGAGAAACTGGAGAACCCCAAAGAGCGACAGATCCTGAGCCGGTACAGACTGAGCGACAGATCCTGAGCCTGTACAGACTGATCGACAGATCCTGAGCCGGTACAGACTGAGCGACAGATCCTGAGCCGGTACAGACTGATCGACAGATCCTGAGCTGGTACAGACTGAGCGCCCACAGTCTACTCATCGATTCCAGGCGGCACCGACAGAACTACAAGCCCCGAGAGAGCAGACTGTGCCAGCAGCGCCCCCAGGAGGTCGTGGAGGATGAGGCCCACTTCTTGCTGAGGTGCCCTAAATACTCCGCAGTGAGGGACACTCACTTCAAGAGACTGTCTGATCTCCTCCCAGACTTCACCTCAATGGAGGAGGAAGAGAAACTGCCAATACTACTGGGGGAAGAGGAAAGTGCAGCGGCCATAGCGGCGCAATATGTCAGTGCCTGCCACAGACTAAGAGGAGACTGATATGCCATGGACTTCTATATCCCACCCTGGACGTGCCCCTACCCCCTAGAAGGATCCTGATATATCTTTACCTCTATATGCCTACCCACTCCACACTCCCGCCCCCCTATTTTTACCATTTGCTTTGGCAATGCTGATATGCACTTAGTCCTGCCAATAAAGCTCATATGAATTTGAACATAAGTGAGGGGACGGAGCGGAGAATATAACCTGGAAAGAACATTGTGATTAAAGGAGCAGACAAACAACTCCACCTGGTCTACTCTCAGGTCGGGGGGGAGGAGGGGGGGTGAGAATTGTAGCCCACCATACGAGAGAGCAACAGTAATAGAGGTGTGTCCGACTACTGGATCGAGGTCTCAGTAAGACCCAGAAGGTTAAGGGAATGTGAATGGAAGATGTCGTGAACATAGGAGAGTTTGTTACACGCTGATCAGGAGACATGAGAAGGGGAGCACTGAATGCTTATAGGATTAGGCAGGTTTCTCTGTGCAGCAAGAAGAGCGTTATATATACTACATTATTAATTTATCACCCAAATAATAAGGTATACCTACTATAGATAGAAAATATAAATAATAGTTGAAAAACACATGCAATAAAACTTGACTGCATTCTCATCTCTTGGCTTTATATAACTTAATGGCTAAACCTTTGTGCTGCCATGTAATGCCACCCTGTGACCAGCAGGTGGCGCCACATGGATACCTTATTTCCTAGCATGATGCAACAGGCTGAAAGCTGAAATGTTCTTTTTTGAAAGAATAAGGCCCCTTTCACATTTCTGCGTTTGCTGCGTTTTGCTGCGTTTTGCTTCATTTGCGTTTTTTTCGCGTTTTTACCGCTAAAAACGCATGAAAACGCATGCGTTTTTATCCCCATTGATTTTACTGGGGACGCATGAAAAACGCATGAAAACGCATGCAAAAACGCATGTACAAACGCATATGCGTTTGCAAAAACGCACAACGCATGCGTTTTTGCAAGCGCAGCTCAAAACGTGGCAAACAACGTTTTGGGCTGCGTTTGCAAAAACGCATGCGTTATGCGTTTTTGCAAACGCATATGCGTTTGTACATGCGTTTTTGCATGCGTTTTCATGCGTTTTTAGCGGTAAAAACGCGAAAAAAACGCAAATGAAGCAAAACGCAGCAAAACGCAGCAAACGCAGAAATGTGAAAGGGGCCTAAATCAGCCTGACCCGGTTTTGCCCCCATGTATCCCATCCAGTTTTGTGATCTTTCTCCCTGATCCGATTTTCCCCGGTTTTGCATATGACACAAAATCGGAGTCGGCATCATTTTTTGTGTCCAATGCAAAAAACGAACAAACCCAGATCCTCCTGGATCTGGGGCGATCCGGTGCCCATAACATGGGAGTCTATGGGAGCCAGATCTCCCGGGATCTTACAGAAAAATCCCAAGTCCCCAATGCCCTATCTATGCTTTGCCCCCCAGAAGTCTTGACTCTTCCCATGAGGAGAAAGTGGGGGGCACAAGATGGGCAAAGACACAATCACTTGGAGGCCCCATCATTATAATATGTCAGATGATCGGTCCGGGGATAATTTGGAGCTTATTAATTTTTTATTTTATTTAACGCCTTCAGATTGATCTTGAGCCCTGGCGACTTAATGGATGAATGCTCTGTAGGAAGATTGATCAGGATAGGCCCACCAGGGTCTTCTCCAAGCCTAGATAGGTCCACCAGGGTCTACTCCAAGCCTAGATAGGTCCACCAGGGTCTTCTCCAAGCCTAGATAGGTCCACCAGGGTCTTCTCCAAGCCTAGATAGGTCCACCAGGGTCTTCTCCAAGCCTAGATAGGTCCACCAGGGTCTTCTCCAAGCCTAGATAGGTCCACCAGGGTCTACTCCAAGCCTAGATAGGTCCACCAGGGTCTTCTCCGAGCCTAGATAGTTCTGCCAGTGTCTTTTCCAAGTCTAGATATGTCCAACAAGGGCTTCACCAAGCCTAGATTGGAGAAGATTGTAGGTCCACTAGGATCTTCTCCAAGCTTAGATCAATCCACCAGGGTCTTCTCCAAACCTAGATAAGTCCACTAAGATCTTCTCTGAGCCTAGATAGGTCCACCAGTGTCTTCTCCAAGCCTAGATAGGTCCACCAGGGTCTTCTCAAAGCCTATATGGGTCCACCAGTGTCTTCTTCAAGCCTAGATAGGTCTACCAGGGTGTTCTCCAAAATTAGATAGACCCACCAGGGTGTTCTCCAAGATTAGATACACTCACCAGGGTCTACTCCACCATTATCTTGATTGTATCAAGCCATCGGGTTGTTGGTCTTGCTCTTTTGCCTTTTATCCTATATTTGTGTCCATATCCCTGGTGGTGCCGTACACCCTGCACTGATTGTAGCAGAGGGAATCCCTGTGATAGCTGCCCTGGACCCTGGTGACTGAGCACATTCTCCAGACAGGATTTCCCTTCACTGGGATCAATGTCACATCTATAACATAACCAGACACTTCCCATTACAGGGCACTTAGCACATAAGTGGCCATTACAGGGCTGTAAACCTGTCATTACATGAAGCCTGGGGTTATTCCAGGCCTCTCTGCTGCTGACGGCTCATATACAGTATGTACACAGAGCTGCGTTATTTTAATGTTTTTTTTTACATTTAGGCTGCGTTCACACATCGCGTATTTTGCGCGTTTTTTTACGCGCGTATTTGCTCCAAAAACGCATGTGCGTCTGCGTTTTACAGCAAAGTGAATGGACATTCACTTTGTGCCTTGCAGACATCGCGTAATTAAACGCAGCGTTTTTGGAGCAAAAAACGCGCGCGTAAAAAGAATGAACATGTCAATTCTTTGCGTTTTTTTACGCGCGCGTTTCCATAGGCCCCATTATAAAAACGCGCGTCTAAATGCGCGATTGAAGTAGAAGCGAGGTGTTCTCTCGCGTATTCTTATCGCGTTTTTAAACACGCGTTTTTCCCTTGAAAAGACGCGCGTAAAAAAACGCGATAAAATACGCAAATGTGTGAACGCAGCCTTAGGTACATTTTTCTAATCTGCTTTTATATGGGATACATTCTGCTGAGCTGTGTATCTAATCCTCTCCTGTGTGATACTGTCTGCTGAGCTGTGTATCTAATCCTCTCCTGTGTCATACTGTCTGCTGAGCTGTGTATCTAATCCTCTCCTGTGTGATACTGTCTGCTGAGCTGTGTATCTAATCCTATCCTGTGTGATACTGTCTGCTGAGCTGTGCATCTAATCCTCTCCGGTGTGATACTGTCTGCTGAGCTGTGTATCTAATCATATCCTGTGTGATACTGTCTGCTGAACTGTGTATCTAATCCTCTCCTGTGTGATACTGTCTGCTGAGCTGCGTATCTAATCCTATCCTGTGTGATACTGTCTGCTGAGCTGTGTATCTAATCCTATCCTGTGTGATACTGTCTGCTGAGCTGTGTATCTAATCCTATCCTGTGTGATTCTGTCTGCTGAGCTGTGTATCTAATCCTATCCTGTGTGATACTGTCTGCTGAGCTGTGTATCTAATCATATCCTGTGTGATACTGTCTGCTGAACTGTGTATCTAATCCTCTCCTGTGTGATACTGTCTGCTGAGCTGCGTATCTAATCCTATCATATGTGATACATTTTAGGGAGCTGTGTATCTAATTTCATCATGTATGATAACATTTAGGGAGCTGTGTATCTAATCCTATCCTGTGTGATACCTTCTGTTCAGCTGTGTATCTAATCTTATCATGTACGATACCGTTTAGAGTGCTGTGTATTTAATCCTCTTTGGTCTATAGAAAAAGACTATTGCTATTAGAGATTTGCAATAATTGGGGCCCCGTTGGAGGTTTTGCTTCGGGGCCCCTGAGCTTCATGTTACTCCGCTAGTTAATCATAAACAGCCAAAACAACTCCCAGCTTCTCCATGCAGCCAATCCCAGTCAGTGCATGCTGGGAGTTGTAGTCCTGCAGCTCCTGTGTATCAGAGGCTCCAGCACTCTTGTGTATATATATATATACTGACCTGCACCTAATACATGGCCCTGGGAGTTTGGTGCTACCTTTTTCTTTTTATGTATCGGCCAATATGTGCACATTGCTTAAACTACAAGTGTCAGACTGGAAACCTCTTCCTCTTCAGGGCATCCTGCTGCTTCCTCAGGGGTTTTCCAGGGGAGTATGGCATTTCCTGATATTGTTTTGGAAGCACTTTTTTTTTGGACGTCGCCTTGTTGCAACATTTGTCATCAGAAGTCACTTTCACAGAAGTTATGTGTACTTTATTTTTCATCATTCCCCACCGGGAACACTAAAAAGACTGAATATACAAACAGCAGTGTTTCTCCAATTGTAATGAATGGAAGAGTCTTTTAAACATTTTCTTATTATTATACAATTTTGTTACATTCCAAAAAACGTCTGTGTGCCTGTGATGTACAGGGAGAAAGACAAAGTTGTCTTGGAGAGGGCCTTAGTTGAAATAATGCAAATTTACTCTTCAAGGAGGACTTGAACTCTAGCGCCACCTATTGGAAGTAGCAATCCTAAAAGTCAATATTGACCCTTTAACAACCCTTGTTATATGAGCAAGGATATAAGCCAAAACATATTCTCAAATTTTTTTATCGTTGGTGTCCCGCTGGGTGGCCAGCATCAGCGCGTGTGACAGCGGGAGACCAACGATCAACGACCTCCCAGCGCTGGGAGCTGGTAACCAGGGTAAACAGCGGGTAACTAAGTGCAGTGCTGTGCTTAGTTACCCGATGTTTACCCTGGTTACCAGCGTTCTCGCTGGTCCTGATCACTGATGAGTCTACCTATGTGACAGCTCACCAGCGATCAGATAACGATGTCCCAGCGATCCTGATCGTTGGTGGGATCACTGGAACATCACAGCGTGTAATGGGACCTTTAGACTGTGATCTAAGATACAATGTTTCTTCTTGTGGAGAGTGACATGCCACTAATGAGGAGATTTAAACACTTTGTAATTCTCCTCTGGGAAACATAACATGCAAATTGTCTCTTCAGAGAGGAAGAGGACTTGAACTTTAGTGCCACCTATTGGAAGTAGCAATCCTATAAGTCATTATTGACTATTTGACGAGTCTTAGGCGGCTTTCACATCGCGTAATTTTTCCTGTCCGCGGGATCCTACTTTTTGCAGCACCCCACAGACAGGAAAGGACACCTCGGAGGTGAGTTCCCGGGGCTATTTCTGTGCTCGGGTCTGTGATTTTCACGGGTCCTGGACACAGAAATGAGTATATATACATTGCAAAAGTGAAATTAGACGGGACACAGCAGTGTTAGTGTGGAGCATGCTCAGTACACTAAAATAGAGTCATGGACAGAGACAGTAGTGTTGCCCTTTGGAAACAGAAGCGGCGGGTGGGAGGAGGGGAGTGGTATAAACATAGCCGTCTGGAGAATTTGGCTTGTTAACCAGCCATGTAATCTAAAGAATGTAGTGGATTTCGCACTGTGACCGCATGAGTAATCCGATCATCATTACACGCTGATGTGGTGAAGGCGTCTGTCACATTGTAACCTACTAAGATACTTAACCTTATTATGTATTTATAGTGATATGTTTCACTCATTGTGTGTTTATAGTAATAATAATAACATTGTATCTTTTCATCGGTGCATTCAATGTGGCAGATTGATGTCTGGGTTCCCAAAATCTGATACGGCCTCTTTTCACCTCCCTACAAAGCATTGTCTATGGGGCTTTTATTTGCTATTTTAAAAGTAATCTGTCACCAGGTTTTTGCTACTTGGTCTGAGAGCAGCATGAGATTGTTGCAGAGACCCTGATTCCAGTGATGTGTCACTTACTTTACTGGATGCTGGAGTTTTGATTAAAAACTGCTTTATCTGCTGAAGATCTACCAGATCTCTGAATTTTGAGCCCTGTATAGCTTTCTGCCTATGCACTGTGTACGCAGAAAGATGCCGACAATGGTGGGGGTGTGGTTGAACTGCATAGCAGCAGGTCTCCTAGTTCACTATGTCACAAATCCTCTGCTCAGTGTGTCTTGGGCACAATGAGTCACAGTTTTCTTCACTATGAAATCAGTGCTATGCCGAGCTGTCAGTTTGATGAGTGACAGCTCAGTCATCCAATCTAGTCCTGAGGCGTGCTGAGCTGTCTGTGTGTTCATTGAAAGCTCAGCTATCCAATCTGAGCCTGTAAGGTGCTCGGCTTATTCCCTGTTCTCTTTGATTGCCCAGCTACTTAGCTGAGCAGTCAGTCCCAGATCACTGCCAGTTGTAGCATTTGCTCATTGGTGCATGTTGGCCTTGCTCATCTCTGCTCTGTGTTCTGACTTATTGCTACCAGACCTTGAACCTCCTCTGACCATCTATTAGCTTGTCTCTTTGCTCTGTTCCGCTATCCTCCTGATATTTTGATCCTGAACCGTGACCTGACTACATCTTTCTCTATCCCATTAGTCCATGACATGATCTTCTGGTATCTGACCCCGGTACGTTTGACTACTAGGGTCACACTCTAGTAATAACCTCCTGCTGATAAAACAGTGATTTTATAAAAACTACAGCAAGCAGCTCAGTAAGTGTCACATTGCAGGAATCAGGGTCTCTGCCAACAGACTCCCTTTAAAGTGAATTTCTCATATCAAAATCATTATTTAAAGTAACATATCATCCAAATCAGGGACTTGGCCACTACAACAAACCCCCCCCCCCTTCCCTTGGTGCAAAAAGCATTGCCTGGGTTGTGTATAAAAAGCATTTTGTCTAATATGCAAACTAAGGTGTTTGGTGCACCCGTAGGTGCTTAGTGCACTTGCAGATTGACTTGGCCAAGAAGCTCGGCTGTATCAATCTACTCGGGTAGAGGGGGCAAAGTGTGATAATTGAGAGATGGAATAGGCCGCTCCCGAGCAGCAAATCTGCCTAGATACACTGATACCCGGGGGATGGGATGTGGTTATTTTCACGAGGTTGTAGTTGTTCATAACTTACAGCTGCAAAATCATCTATTAATAGTTTCTGTTCTCGGAATGTGCAGCGTTACACAGGTCCCTGGTACATTACGTTTACCAAGTTTCAAGTTTCCTTTTGATGAGAGTAAGATCCTCTTATGTAACCTGATTTCTACAAGTCTCACATCCTCCCACCCGTGTAAATCAGCAAACCATCAAAAGTGACAAAATAAACTGATTGTTCTTATCAAAGGTCCCCTTTACAGGATATTGCAGGACCCGATGATGATTATGTCAGACTAGGGCCCCAAGGCTTAAAAGCTTTGGTCACCCTAAGTATCAAACTTTAAAAAGTTTGTCTGATAAATCCCAACTATCATCCGTACAGGCCCAGACTGGCAGGCAGGCATACTGGGCATTTGCCCAGTAGGCCTCAGTTAATTAGAAACGCTGTCCCCGCTCCTCCAAAAAGGAATTGTCACAGGGTGGTATAAGGGTAGGGAATCAGGAGGCAGGGTGTTCAGGTGAGCTAGTCTGATCTTGGACTTGTGGTCCCTGCAGGGGTGCATCAAGCATCCCTGCCGCCTAAGCCCTCCAGCAGCTGAAGTGAGGAGCAGGGGGGGCTGCTGTCACTCCACAGCACCGCCGCCCTCCAGCAGCCACCGAAGTGAGGAGCGGGTAGGGGGGGTGTACTGTCACTCCACAGCACCCCCGCCCCCCTGCAGCATTTCATTGCTTCTTACCTAGAGCAGCTGGCGGCGGTGCCGGGCACGCAGGAAGACGGTGTGTGGTGTTGGCGCCACCCCTTCTCTTCTGCCGTTCCCCCAGCCTGCCTGCCGCTTGATCCACAGGGCTCACACTGTCCTATGGACGGTGCGGCCCTGGGTCCCTGACTAGCCCTGTTCCTGAAGGTGAGGATGATTGGGTCGCCACCCTAGCACTGCGCTCCTGATTAGCCCTAGACTAAGAGCCCCTGCCTCCATCCACAGACTGGGAAACCCAGCAGCTTTAATGGAAGCCAACGGCAGCAAAAACACAGCACAGCACGACTTCACAGCACGGGTCCTAGAAGAAGAATGAACTCTTTCAGTGACACCTGGTGGAGGGAAGAGGAACTATTTTAAGGCTGAGGGAGTGGAAATCTGAATACTAAGACCCACCCCTCCACCTAAATGCTATGACTCCTCCACCTGCAGAGCTGCAGCACACAGCATAGACTACTGAAAAAAAAACAAAGCAGCACCACTCATGGATTGTAAAGCAGAAAGATGATTTTTTTTTTTTTTTTTTTAAACCTCCTCTCTGTTAGACAATCTAGGTAATCCGCTATCTTTTCGGAGGAGGGAGACATGACCTTTATAGATCTTATAATGAATGTATGATCCCTGACTGCAATGATGATCCAGAGGGGTCTAAAACCATCTGTGTGAGCGGAGCGTACTGAGCATGCGCGACCACCAATCCTGTATGCAGCTAATGGACAAGTGGCCGCACATGCTCAGTAATGGGATCAAGATACACAACTGGGATTGGATAGTTCTTGGAGCAAAAGTGATATCATTGTATTCCATTACATTATAAAAATACATCATATAGGCAAAAACATTCCAGGGAGACTAGTTCACAGTTCAGACCACTAAGTATGGAATGTGGGCAAACATTTATGTTTTGTTTCATTGTTGCAGGGAAAGAACATTTGTATCATTTGTTATTCACCTGCTGGTTGTTTCTTTTACTGTGGCAGTTATATAGACGACGTCCTTCTCGTGAGGGATTCACATCTGCATATTTTTCATATTTCCCATATGGAGAGAAGTCTAATCTGTGCCTTGATGTTTCCAATGAGGGGTGATATCATATGTAGAAGAACTACATGTACATTGTAAAAGAAAGTGATAATAGCATAATCGTTCTGCGTGCTTCCAGGTGGCATCCAAAGTACAGGATACTTTCCCATAAGGGGGCATATTGCATCTTATTATTGTCAGAACATGAATATATTTCCTCCAGACAAGTAGCCTGAGCCTGCAAAAGAAATAATAAGGCATGACGGACAGCAAATGACAGTTCTGTGGCTTTCACTATGTATTTTTGTTAAGAATATTATCGAATTGCAAAAATTATCCAAAGATTAAAAAAATAATAATAATAGTAAAACTTACTAATAAACCTTTAACGTTTTGATTTCCAACCCCCGTTGTTGGGGCTGTGATGAAGGGGACTGGCCTGTTTGAGCTAAACCAGCCCCCCCCTTTTTTTTGTCTTAGAATCAAATGTTATTAAGGAGGAAGAAAAAAATCCAATAGGTAAATGTTTAATTTGTAAATGGGTGATTAGCCCAAAAAGCACATTGTTGGGGTTAATATCTATTATATAATCACGAATGGGATTTTTTCCCCTTTTGAGTCCGCTCACGCTGCGAGTCAATGTCGTCATGTGGATACGCCCGAAGCATTGGCCGCACAGCGGCCATTGCGAGCAGTTCTAAGGCGACTCGCTATGCCCGCGCAGCGGGCATGGCGAGTCGCCTTAGCAGCGCGAAGCATTGGCCGCGAAGCGGCCATTGCGAGTCAGAGACTCGCTCTGCTAGAATCCCGATGCATGTGCATCGGGCACCCAGCTAGTAGATCCATATTAGCCACTCCAATTATATACATACATATATCTAATATATAAAGCTGTGTGTATGTATGCATGAGTGTATGTGTGTATGTATGTATGCATGAGTGTATGTGTGTATGTATGCATGACTGTATGTGTGTATGTATGCATGACTGCATGTGTGTATGTATGCATGAGTGTATGTGTGTATGTATGCATGAGTGTGTGTGAGTGTATGTGTGTATGTATGTGTGAGTGTATGTGTGTATGTATGTGTGAGTGTATGTGTGTATATATGCATGAGTGTATGTGTGTATGTATGCATGACTGTATGTGTGTATGTATGCATGACGGCATGTGTGTATGTATGCATGAGTGTATGTGTGTATGTATGCATGAGTGTATGTGAGTGTGTGTGTGTGTATGTGTGTGTGTATGTGTGAGTGTATGTGTGAGTGTATGTGTGTATGTATGTGTGAGTGTATGTATGTGTGAGTGTATGTGTGTATGTATGTGTGAGTGTATGTATGTGTGAGTGTATGTGTGTATATATGCATGAGTGTATGTGTGTATGTATGTATGTATGTGTGAGTGTATGTGTGTCCATTGAAGGAATTCGCACTGTCACATCAACAATCACGAAATTGTGATCACACACCCCATGTGAATCAGGGAACTTCATAGACTAGATATTGAAGGAAAATGTTATTCTCGCGCTTTACAGCCATTCACCAACAAAAAGGCCTATTCACTGTTTGTATGTGTCACATAATAGATACTGCATTGGCTGTTTTGACAGTTGGCCTGGGTATTCATCAGGTGGCCTATAGCAACCAATCACAGCTCAGCTTCAGATTGACTGCTGTAGGCAACAAAGGACATTCATAGTATAACACAGCTTATGCATGACTGTGAAACATTCAGGGAAGCTGCCGAGGACATCTGTAAAATGTTGCATACTGGGACATGACTCTCAGTGAAGCAGCAGCCATGCAAACCCAAAAGCAACTAAGAAGCTTCTCTGCTATTCTTCTATCAACCTGTAACATTTCACATCCCCTGGAGATTTGGGCAAAGTGCAAAACTGATCTCATTAAGGACGAGGGGCGAATTAAGAGTAGCCAGGGCCCGGGGCAGTTAATAAGACAAGGACCCCCCAACCCCAAGTATTATGTCACATCATTAACTTTTGATAGATCATGTGATAGGTCATGGGATTAGCTGCAAAAGTATACAAAAGTGCATATAGGGTCTTATCTTTGTGACACACTGCAATACACTGATACAAACCCTTTACATATGAATGAAAAGCCACACGCAGCGTTCAGCGCCGTCTTGCTTGTAATTATGGCTTAGGGCCTTTCGCTTTTCAACAAGCCGCACAATAAAGTGACTGTAAACCACTTCAGCCGGTAAAACGTCAATTATCCTTTAAGCCTCTGATTACACGATTATGGCTGTAAGCTGCTGGCGGCGGCCGGAGATTATATGTGGATGCCTCTATTATAGGAGACGTTTGTATTTATTGTCACATTTCAATGATCGGGTTCTTAAAACCAGAAGCAAACACCTTTGTTGTTTCTATAAAATGATTGATATAATAAATATATTCTTATTGATTAATAAATAATAGATAAAAACACAAGAACAATCAGGTCTCGGCACCGTTCACACAGGAGCATCGCTCATCCTCAGAGGATGTTTGCCCCGTCCCGATGCTCTGTGATACAATGTGTCCATTATTGAGGATCCTGGTTCCCGCGCACTCCTGATCAGTGCAGGGGACCAGTGATCGGGTCTAAATTAACCATTAATAAGGACCCTTGTCTTGGGGACAGGTTGCTCAATTTCAGTGTAACGTTGCAAATTTCAGGAATAATTAAACAACTCATTCATGATGGTTATTTCTCTACAATCGACCAAAACAGGATACCGGCAGATGCCACCATGGATGTTAGATTGCGTTTGTCAACCCAAGAGGCCTCTGTCATATCCCAACCAGAGTCTGCTTCTGTCACCGGGCACCGCCATATCCACACTGTAGGTGGCGCTGGAGATAGAGAAGACGTCACTGGCAGAATCTCTGGAGAGAGTAGACTTTGCCCATCCACTAAGGTTACAGTGGCTGAGACCCAGGGATGCCAATAGGAATTTCGGGGCCCCCCACTGGCAAACGTTTGGGGCCCCCGAGACTCCATCCAGCCTCCACCCATGCTCCACCTCCACCCAAACATACATTATACATATATACACACACGCATACTCTTGAAGCTGCTGTAGGCTGGGTACACAATAGCTGAATATGTCGTGGTCTTAGGGCCGTGGTACTCGACTATCCGGGGTTAGCAGTTCAGGAGTCACAGTGGTGGCCCCGGAGCTCGTGGTCCTGGATGGACATGTTGAGGGACTATTTACAGGGGAATTAGTAGTTCATGACGCCAACTGGAGTGTTTGGCCATAGGGGGCCAGGGGCAGCTGTGGGGGCTTCCAAGGGGCGATGGTGTGGCAGCCAGATGTTAAGCCCTCTCTAGTCAAGGCAGGGGGACCTTGGAAGGTGTTGAGGGTGGATCGATGGAATGGTGGATAGTGCAACAACACACAATCTTGCAGTTCTTACTTGTAGTTCAAGGATTACAACCCAGCCGGGGTACAGTATTCACTAGGATTGCAGCCTCGCTAGCCCAGAGGTATTCGGAGTCCACCTTGCTGAGACAAAGGGTATATAACCTTCCAGCTGCCTTTTCCCATTCTGACACTTGCTACCCTTGTCTTCTCCTAAGTGTCTTGCGGTTGCTGTTCCCTGCCAGGCAGATAGCTGCAGGTCCTACGAGCAACAGTCTTTAGTCCTCTGACCCTATATAGCCCCTTGAACCTTGGGGAGGTCTACAAAGTGAGTCGCTGTACTTGAAGCCCAGTAACCTTCAGTTTCACGATCGGTCCTGAAGTCTCCCTGGACAATTTGGGGCTAGTACCCCTGTTGCAGCTAGCTCATCTGTCCAGCTTTCACAGTTGGCAGCAAATTCATCTCACCAGGCTCTTTGCCTAGCACTTCACTCAAGCTCATTCCTCTCTGCCTCCCACCTCTAAACTATCTCTTCCCTCCAGACAGTAGTTGGGGACTGCCCTGAAGGTGGGTCTCTTCCGCCCAACAAATCCCTGACATGGAGTTCAGATAGTTCAGATGTGTTGGGAGTATTTGGAGGTCTCAGCAAAGTTTCCTCTTCTTACCTGCAGATCTGACACCACACAATAGAGACTTCTGCTGGCTGTATACACAATAGAGAATACACAATAGAGACTGGTGTTGACTATACACACAATAGAGACTGCTGCTGGCTGTACTGAGTAAAGGAGGGGGGAACCAGGGGTAAGGGAGGAAATACCCAGGGGTGTGAGCCCAAAGTACACCAAGTGTGATATTTATGTTATAAATCAATAAAGTGTTCAGAACACAAGCTGTGAGGAGACCCTGATCACGAATGAGACCTTCGCCCATCAGAGAAGCACTCACAGGTCTGTTGGAAAAAGATACCCAAGCTGAAATAATAGTTGCAGCTGAGCTGTGTGTAGCACACAAATTCTGATGAGTAGAGGCGTCATCAATAGCAGCCTGGGATGGCGGCGTGCCTCCAGCCTGGAGCGCAGACACCGGAAGTGTGCGAGTGAGAACATGGAATCAGACCAATTATCTGCTTCCAAATGTGGAAGTCCAGAGTGTGCCCCCCTCTGCTGCGGGACACAGCAGTGATGGACAGGAGGGGGGGCCCACTCAAGAGATTAGGTGGTGGGGCCTAAAGAAGATTGGCAAGAGAGGGGGCCTGTAGAAGAGGTGAGGGGATGGGGCCTGGAGGAGATCAAGGTCTCTCCCGTCTTCTCTCCTCCAGGCCTCCTCTGCCATCAGTCACCGCCGGGCCCCTCACAGCTGTCACAGTAGTCAGGTCTTGGCAGCGCAGTGTTACCTGTAGTATTTCACAGTCTGATAGAGTGTAGGTGTGTGTGCTGTCCAGCTAAAGTCATTAACTACGAGCTTCAGCCTATTGGAAAGAGCCACACCCTACTAATATCTTCAGCTTTCTACTGGAAGCTGCCAGAAATAGCTTTTGGTTTCCCTGACTTGTGTCCTGCTTTGCATTGGTGTTACCCTGTTTTACCCCAGCCCGTTTTTTGGATGCTTCTCCTCTCTTATGATTTTATACTTTGCTGCCATTTTGGTTTGGACCCGGCTCACTCGCTATAATGTATCCTGATTTTGTCCATTTCCTCCCGGCTTTGACCCTGCTTTGTGACTTTCCTCTCTCTGGACTGCAGCCTATAGGCAGTAATCCCCTGGACCCTGCTGTAAATCCAGATCCCTGTATAGGGGTTAAAGGGTGTCAGGGTTTCTCAAGGTTCCACCTAATGGAGCGCCTTGTGCCTAATCTGTCTGAGATACCCCTTTTGTAGCCTCGGGTGGACGTAACAGTCTCTTCCAATATATCTATTTGCTTTTTGGGATACATAGGGCTCCAAAGGTCAATGGACAAAGTCCTCAAATCCCATTGTAGAATCTCCATATCTGGACGACACTATTACACCTGATTTCAGGAATTTGTTGTCCAGGCCTTTGATCTGGGGTTTGGCACTGGTGGTTGATATGTCTGAACCAGAAGCTTGCCACCATCTATGGTGCGGTCCACCATGAAGGTTTGGCATTCGAGTCGGCCTTGGAGTCTCTGAGATATTACAAGTTGTAGATTCTTTGAGGCAAAGTGATCCAGATCCAAAAAGTTTGTTGAAATTCAAATCAGAATATGAACATCCCTCCATGGGAACAAGGAACAAATCAAGGAAAATCCCAGGACAGGTACACTTATGCTCTTCAAACACAACAGTCCTTAGTCATAGGTATGATCTCAATGATATCTATGACTAAGGATGTGTTCGAAACTCATCCTGGGATTATCCTTGTTCCCATGGAGGGATTTTAATGTTCCAATAAATTTAATTATATCCTATGTGATGCAGTGGCTAGCTGCATTGTGAATATGTATGCTGGGACTTGTAGTTCAGCAAGTTCTGCTCTGCAATAGAAACCCAGAAAGGTCACTACGGGACTTTTGGAGCCATAAGGGTTAAGTTTGCAATTTGCTGAGATTCAGGTGTGGCTCATAACTTATAATGTGTGAGTACGTGAGTTGTCAGAGAGACCACGGATGCCTGAGAGACTGCGCTGACCACCCTGCCCACCGCACTGCTGCGCTGACCACCCTGCCCACCGCACTCACTGCTAACCACTCAGCCACCGCGCAGTGCTAACCACTGAGCCACAGCGCAGTGCTAACCACTGAGCCACAGCGCAGTGCTGACCACTCTGCCCACGGCGCTATGCTGACCACTCTGCCCACGGCACTGCACTGACCACTCTGCCCACGGTGATGTGCTGACCACTCTGCCCATGGCGCTGTGCTGACCTCTCTGCCCACGGCGCTGCGCTGACCACTCTGCCCACGGCGCTGTGCTGACCACTCTGCCCACGGCGCTGTGCTGACCACTCTGCCCACGGCGCTGCGCTGACCACTCTGCCCACGCACTCACTGCTAACCACTGAGCCACCGCCCAGTGCTAACCACTGAGCCACCGCCCAGTGTTAACCACTGAGCCACCGCGCAGTGCTAACCACTGAGCCACCGTATACTCTGTTAACCACTGAGCCCCTGTATACTCTGCTAACCACTAAGCTGCCTTACAGTGCTCCATCCTCCCTCACCCCGCCGCTTTGTCCTCCATCCTCCTCCTCCCACCGCTCTGTGCTCCATCCTCCCCCACCATTGCCGCTCTGTCCTCCCCCTGCCGCTCTGTCCTCCCCCTGCCGCTCTGCCCTCCCCCTGCCGTTCCGTCCTCCCCCTGCCTGTGCCGCTTTATCCTCCTCCACCGCTTACTCTTCCTTCCTTTGTCCTCTTCACCTCCGCCACTCCATCCTCCGTCCTCCCCCTGCCCCTGCTGCTCCGTCCTCCCACACCTCGCCGCTTCATCCTACATCCTCCTCCCCCCCGCCGCTCTGTGCTCCATCCTCCCCCTGCCGTTTCTTCCTCCCCTGCCTGTGCTGCTACATCCTCCCACACCCCGCCGCTACCTCCTCTGTCCTCCATCCTCCTCCCCCCTGCTGTTATGTCCTCCCTCCTCCCCCCTGCCACGCCGTTCTTCCCCCACCGCTCTTTCTTCAAAGTTCCTCCCAATTGAGCCCTCACCGCCTTCCCCATGCAATCTCTATTTCTATATTCTAGAATACCCGATGCCTTAGAATCGGGCCACCGAGAGTTCCCGGACCCCATATTGGATCCAGTCCTGGGTGCGGCGACATGTCGGCAGAACGGAGGACTCAGGAAGACGCAGGCGGCAGGGAAGAAGCAGGAACGGTGGTAAATATATCGTAGTGTGTGTGTGTGTGTGTGTGTGTGTCCGTCCGCCCCACCGCTGACCACCATGCCCACAGCGCTGCGCTGACCACCCTGCCCACGGCACTGTGCTGACCACTCTGCCCACGGCGCTGTGCTGACCACTCTGCCCTCGGCGCTGTGCTGACCACTCTGCCCACGGCGCTGTGCTGACCACTCTGCCTACGGCGCTGTGCTGACCACTCTGCCCTCGGCGCTGTGCTGACCACTCTGCCCACGGCGCTGTGCTGACCACTCTGCCTACGGCGCTGCGCTGACCACTCTGCCTACGGCGCTGTGCTGACCACTCTGCCCACTGCGCTGTGCTGACCACTCTGCCCACGGCGCTGTGCTGACCACTCTGCCTACGGCGCTGCGCTGACCACTCTGCCCACGGCGCTGCGCTGACCACTCTGCCCACGGCGCTGCGCTGACCACTCTGCCCACGCACTCACTGCTAACCACTGAGCCACCGCCCAGTGCTAACCACTGAGCCACCGCGCAGTGCTACCCACTGAGCCACCTGTATACACACAATTAATTTCACCGCACTCCCCTAACTATTAGTAAATAAACTATATATGGATTCTAGACTACCCGATTCTTTA
Source organism: Allobates femoralis (assembly GCA_033576535.1). Lineage (NCBI taxonomy): Eukaryota > Metazoa > Chordata > Amphibia > Anura > Aromobatidae > Allobates > Allobates femoralis. The sequence goes on from JARQOC010000009.1 coordinate 55,458,292, forward strand.
GAATGGGGCCGCCATCTAGTGTATTAATAAACTCATGGACTTTGTTTTCCAGAAACATGTGCCTGTTTGCCTCCATTCCGCTACCATTGAGTATCCCCCAACACGCTCAGTGAGCAAATCACCACATTTACTATTTGGAGCTGGATCACATTTGCCTCAAATAATGTGCTGTATAATTTGTAGACACCGGCCTCGAAGACCCGTGCACCCACCTCGGAATTTGTGGGGTTTGTCTGGTATTGTGGTGAGCTGATATGTAACTGTTCCTCCTTAGATTGACTATTGCAGGTTGGCCAACACTCCCTCTGGTTACAGACCACTTCCATCACTCCCTCGGAGATGTTAGGGCCAAAGAGTCAAGTCTGGTGACTTCTCTCATTACAAGGAAGATAGATGCCCAGAACGCTCTGCGCGGTGACTACGTGTCCTTCTCATAGTCCGGTAATGGGAGGCTGATGGGACAAGACGTCTAATTTCAACATACTCATCCTGTGCTCTAGAAAGATGTACGTCCTCCCAGAAAACCTACGTGGGCTATAAATATTCCAGGAAGGCATTTTTTTCTTGTTTACAGTATGGGATCGCACCCTCTGCCGTGCACCCTTCCCCCACTAGCCACAAGGTGCTGTCGTCTGTTATCAGGTTCCTACTCGCCCATTCCAGGAGAGATTTTTATTACAGAGAAAGGCTGACACTTATAATACAGGTATAAAAGTAGGTTAGGACCCAGTACAGGGGACACGCCCTGACGTGGCTACTGGGCGGTCAGACAGATGGTCATGTGTAGTTTCTAAGTGTCTCTATTTTACATTTTTCATTAGCTGTTATGCAGTTCTATATTCGAATAAGCAAGTCTTAGCATTTGAGTGCAGCTGAAGTTTTAACGGATTCACCCAACTCTAGTGTGAAGTATGGAAACAATGTGTCCACTCCAAAGGTCCACCAACCTCAACATGGTTCAACTCGTAGTATACAGCAGGAGGCCACACACAGCACCCAGTATACAGCAGGAGGCCGCACCCAGTATACAGCAGGAGGCCGCACCCAGCCCCCAGTATACAGCAGCAGGCCGCACACAGCCCCCAGTATACAGCAGCAGGCCGCACACAGCCCCCAGTATACAGCAGGAGGCCGCACACAGCCCCCAGTATACAGCAGGAGGCCGCACACAGCACCCAGTATACAGCAGGAGGCCGCACCCAGTATACAGCAGGAGGCCGCACACAGCCCCCAGTATACAGCAGGAGGTCGCACACAGCCCCCAGTATACAGCAGGAGGCCGCACACAGCCCCCAGTATACAGCAGAAGGCCGCACACAGCCTCCAGTATACAGCAGGAGGCCGCACACAGCCTCCAGTATACAGCAGGAGGCCACACACAGCCTCCAGTATACAGCAGGAGGCCGCACACAGCCTCCAGTATACAGCAGGAGGCTGCACACAGCCCCCAGTATACAGCAGGAGGCTGCACACAGCCCCCAGTATACAGCAGGAGCCTGCACACAGCTTCCAGTATACAGCAGGACCGTGCACACAGCTTCCAGTTTACAGCAGGAGCCTGCACACAGCCCCCAGTATACAGCAGGATGCTGCACACAGCCCCCAGTATACAGCAGGAGCCTGCACACAGCTTTCAGTTTACAGCAGGAGCCTGCACACAGCCCCCAGTATACAGCAGGATGCTGCACACAGCCCCCAGTATACAGCAGGAGCCTGCACACAGCTTCCAGTATACAGCAGGAGCCTGCACACAGCCCCCAGTTTACAGCAGGAGCCTGCACACAGCCCCCAGTATACAGCAGGATGCTGCACACAGCCCCCAGTATACAGCAGGAGCCTGCACACAGCTTCCAGTATACAGCAGGAGGCCGCACCCAGTATACAGCAGGAGCCTGCACACAGCTTCCAGTTTACAGCAGGAGGCCACACACAGCACCCAGTATATAGAAGGAGGCCGCACACATCCCCCAGTATATAGCAGGAGGCCGCACACAGCCCCCAGTATACAGCAGGAGGCCGCACACAGCCCCCAGTATACAGCAGGAGGCCGCACACAGCCCCCAGTATACAGCAGGAGGCCGCACACAGCCCCCAGTATACAGCAGGAGGCCGCACACAGCCCACGGTATAGAGCAGGCGGCCGCACACAGCCCCCAGTATACAGCAGGAGGCTGCACACAGCCCCCAGTATACAGAAGGAGGCTGCACACAGCCCCCAGTATACAGCAGGAGGCCGCACACAGCCCCCAGTATACAGCAGGAGGCCGCACACAGCCCCCAGTATACAGCAGGAGGCTACACACTGATCCCAGTATAGAGCAAGAAGCTGCACAGCATCCTCAGTACAAAGCAGGAGGCTGCACATAGCCCCCAGTATACAGCAGGAGACCCCTTTTTTGTTTCATTGTTCAGGTGTTTGGTAGTTTGTCATCCATGTAGTCAGAAGCAAATAATCAAGGTATCCAGATGATTGAGCGCTCCCAAGGAGATTTACCTTATGATAAGGACACTGGCTCCTTTTTCCTTCTTGGAGATTTATTTCAAAAGGCTTCACAGTAGTAAACAGTCATAAATACCTGAGGAAGGCTATTTTATGACATTTATAGCCGAAACGCGTTGTTTTAATTATGCTTTTATGACTTTTTATGACTGTTTACTACTGTGAAGCCTTTTGAAATAAATCTCCAAGAAGGAAAAAGGAGCCAGTGTCCTTATCATAAGGTAAATCTCCTTGGGAGCGCTCAATCATCTGGATACCTTGATTATTTGCTTCATTCCACGGGCTCATAGCTGGGAGTTCCGCTCTCTGGAGGATAGCAGCAGCATACCAAGGAGACAAAGACCCCTGTAAGACCCCCAGTGGGTTGATATGCGAAGAAACAAGACACAATAAAGGTGAGTTCTCTTGCCCAGTGTGCTTCTGAGAAATATTATACTTTTACATTTAGATCTGCGCCTGTTTTCTCGCTCCCCACCCTTCTCTGACCTACAGCCTCGAGGTCTATTGTGTGCAATCCATGTAGTCAGGGAAGCTGATTTTTGTACCGGACGTTAATGAGTTTTTTTTTTTCTGGAAAACTTTACATTTATTTTATACACCAACAATAATTACAGGAGATGCCCTAGAACTTCTGCATCTGACTGCAGGGATACAATGTTGCCAAATCTTCCACAGCATAATGTATCTGGCTGTGACTTGTGTAATAAATGATACCTACCTGCCAATGTCACAGCAAACAATCGGCAGCAGTGAACTCTGGGCGGTGCCAGGTAGCGGCTCAGGGATCCGATTACTACAGAATTTGGCTGAGATTCTTGGCAGAGGAATAGCGCTCCTCTGTAATATATGTCATTTGCATTTCATAGCGGCCTCAGTAATCCGGTCTGTGCGGCTCATTGTCACTTTACATCAGATTTCTGTTGAGGAAAAAAATTTACAAATTACACCGCGCCCCATATCTGCATCTAATGGTGTGACCATTTTTTAATATAGTTCACCGCTCAAGAACTTTTTGGATAGTGAATACGCCTAACATATACAATAATTTAGGTCTGAAATTGGCAGTTTGACATCCTACCATGGAGCCATTACTGTCAGTGTCTGCAGTCCCCCCTTCCCCCACCAGGTAGCCACCAGTCACCGGGCCCCTGACAGGAGTTAGCACAGTCAGGCCCTGATGGCAGCCCTGGGGCCATATACATCTACTGGTACAGTTGTGGCCAAAAGTATTGACACCCCTGCAATTCTGTCAGATAATCCTCAGTTTCTTCCTGAAAATGATTGCAATCACAAATTCTTTGGTATTATTATCTTCATTTAATTTGTCTTCAATGAAAAAACACAAAAGAGAATTGTCCTAAAGCCAAATTGGATCTGATTCCACCATACATAAAAAAGGGGGTGGACAAAAGTATTGGCACTGTTAGAAAAATCATGTGATGCTTCTGTAATTTGTGTAATTAACAGCACCTGTAACTTACCTGTGGCACCTAACAGGTGTTGGCAATAACTAAATCACACTTGCAGCCAGTTGACATGGATTAAAGTTGACTCAACCTCTGTCCTGTGTCCTTGTGTGTACCACATTGAGCATGGAGAAAAGAAAGAAGACCGAAGAGCTGTTTGAGGACTGGAGAAACCAAATTGTGAGGAAGCATGAGCAATCTCAAGGCTACAAGTCCATCTCCAAAGACCTGAATGTTCCTGTGTCTACCGTGCGCAGTGTCATCAAGAAGTGTAAAGCCCATGGCACTGTGGCTAACCTCCCTAGATGTGGACGGAAAAGAAAAATTGACGAGAGATTTCAACGCAAGATTGTGCGGATGGTGGATAAAGAACCTCGACTAACATCCAAACAAGTTCAAGCTGCCCTGCAGTCCGAGGGTACAACAGTGTCAACCCGTACTATCCGTCGGCGTCTGAATGAAAAGGGACTGTATGGTAGGAGACCCAGGAAGACCCCACTTCTTACCCCGAGACATGAAAAAGCCAGGCTGGAGTTTGCCAAAACTTACCTGAGAGCCTAAAACGTTTTGGAAGAATGTTCTCTGGTCAGATGAGACAAAAGTAGAGATTTATGGGATAGTCGCTAGCACGTATACCTAACAGGTAATAACTGTATTTAATTGGACGGCTGCTGTATATAAACATCTTTTACAAGGTGTGTAACAATATGAGCCAGTTCTGACTGTGATTATGTTATTACACAACTGTTAAACAAATTTATATACAGCAGCCGTCCAATTAAATATAGTTATTACCTGTAATGGTACCTTTACACACAGCAACATTTCTAGGGTGGCTACAGGTAACTTACTGGCTGCAGTGAAATCATGGACACATTGTTCCATTTGTACACAGCAACAAGATAGAACAATGTGTCCATGATTTCACTGCAGCCAGTAAGTTACCTGTAGAAAAGCTAGAAATGTAGCCGCATGTAAATGTACCATTAGGTATACGTACTAGCGACTATCTAATCTTTGTATCTAATCCTCTCCTGTGTGATACTGTCTGCTGAGCTGTGTATCTAATCCTCTCCTGTGTGATACTGTCTGCTGAGCTGTGTATCTAATCCTCTCCTGTGTGATACTGTCTGCTGAGCTGTGTATCTAATCCTATCCTGTGTGATACTGTCTGCTGAGCTGTGTATCTAATCCTATCCTGTGTGATACTGTCTGCTGAGCTGTGTATCTAATCCTCTCCTGCGTGATATTGTATGCTGAGCTGTGTATCTAATCCTATCCTGTGTGATACTGTCTGCTGAGCTGTGTATCTAATCCTGTCCTGTGTGATACTGTCTGCTGAGCTGTGTATCTAATCCTATCCTGGTGATACTGTCTGCTGAGCCATGTATCTAATCCTATCCTGTGTGATACTGTCTGCTGAGCCATGTATCTAATCCTATCCTGTGTGATACTGTCTGCTGAGTTGTGTATCTAATCCTCTCCTGTGTGATACTGTCTGCTGAGCTGTGTATCTAATCCTATCCTGTGTGATACTGTCTGCTGAGCTGTGTATCTAATCCTATCCTGTGTGATACTGTCTACTGAGCTGTGTATCTAATCCTATCCTGTGTGATACTGTCTGCTGAGCTGTGTATCTAATCCTCTCCTGCGTGATATTGTATGCTGAGCTGTGTATCTAATCCTATCCTGTGTGATACTGTCTGCTGAGCTGTGTATCTAATCCTGTCCTGTGTGATACTGTCTGCTGAGCTGTGTATCTAATCCTATCCTGTGTGATACTGTCTGCTGAGCCTGTATCTAATCCTATCCTGTGTGATACTGTCTGCTGAGCTGTGTAGCTAATCCTATCCTGTGTGATAGTGTCTGCTGAGCTGTGTATCTAATCCTATCCTGTGTGATACTGTCTGCTGAGCTGTGTATCTAATCCTCTCCTATGTGATACTGTCTGCTGAGCTGTGTATCTAATCCTCTCCTGTGTGATCCTGTCTGCTGAGCCGTGTATCTAATCCTATCCTGTGTGATACTGTCTGCTGAGCTGTGTATCTAATCCTATCCTGTGTGATACTGTCTGCTGAGGTGTGTATCTAATCCTATCCTGTGAGATACTGTCTGCTGAGCTGTGTATCTAATCCTATCCTGTGTGATACTGTCTGCTGAGCTGTGTATCTAATCCTCTCCTGTGTGATACTGTCTGCTGAGCTGTGTATCTAATCTCTCTGTGTGATACTTCTCTGAGCTGTGTATCTAATCCTCTCCTGTGTGATACTGTCTGCTGAGCTGTGTATCTAATCCTATCCTGTGTGATACTGTCTGCTGAGCTGTGTATCTAATCCTATCCTGTGTGATACTGTCTGCTGAGCTGTGTATCTAATCCTCTCCTATGTGATACTGTCTGCTGAGCTGTGTATCTAATCCTCTCCTGTGTGATCCTGTCTGCTGAGCCGTGTATCTAATCCTATCCTGTGTGATAATGTCTGCTGAGCTGTGTATCTAATCCTATCCTGTGTGATACTGTCTGCTGAGCTGTGTATCTAATCCTCTCCTGTGTGATACTGTATGCTGAGCTGTGTATCTAATCCTATCCTTTGTGATACTGTATGCTGAGCTGTGTATATAATCCTATCCTGTGTGATACTGTCTGCTGAGCTGTATCTAATCCTATCCTGTGTGATACAGTCTGCTGAGCTGTGTATCTAATCCTATCCTGTGTGATACTGTCTGCTGAGCTGTGTATCTAATCCTATCCTGTGTGATACTGTCTGCTGAGCTGTATCTAATCCTATCCTGTGTGATACAGTCTGCTGAGCTGTGTATCTAATCCTATCCTGTGTGATACTGTCTGCTGAGCTGTGTATCTAATCCTCTCCTGTGTGATACTGTCTGCTGAGCTGTGTATTTAATCCTATCATATGTGATACTGTCTGCTGAGCTGTGTATCTAATCCTATCCTGTGTGATACTGTCTGCTGAGCTGTGTATCTAATCCTCTCCTGTGTGATTCTGTCTGCTGAGCCGTGTATCTAACCCTATCCTGTGTGATACTGTCTGCTGAGCTGTGTATCTAATCCTATCCTGTGTGATACTGTCTGCTGAGCTGTGTATCTAATCCTCTCCTGTGTGATACTGTATGCTTAGCTGTGTATCTAATCCTATCCTGTGTGATACTGTATGCTGAGCTGTGTATATAATCCTATCCTGTGTGATACTGTCTGCTGAGCTGTGTATCTAATCCTCTCCTGTGTGATACTGTATGCTTAGCTGTGTATCTAATCCTATCCTGTGTGATACTGTATGCTGAGCTGTGTATATAATCCTATCCTGAGTGATACTGTCTGCTGAGCTGTATCTAATCCTATCCTGTGTGATAATGTCTGCTGAGCTGTGTATCTAATCCTATCCTGTGTGATACTGTCTGCTGAGCTGTGTATCTAATCCTCTCCTGTGTGATACTGTATGCTGAGCTGTATCTAATCCTATCCTGTGTGATACTGTCTGCTGAGCTGTGTATCTAATCCTATCCTGTGTGATACTGTCTGCTGAGCTGTGTATCTAATAGTATCCTGTGTGATACTCTCTGCTGAGCTGTGTATCTAATCCTCTCCTATGTGATACTGTCTACTGAGCTGTGTATCTAATCCTATCCTGTGTGATACTGTGTGCTGAGCTGTGTATCTAATCCTCTCCTATGTGATACTGTCTGCTGAGCTGTGTATCTAATCCTCTCCTGTGTGATACTGTCTGCTGAGCTGTGTATCTAATCCTCTCCTGTGTGATACGGTCTGCTGTGCCGTGTATCTAATCCTATCCTGTGTGATACTGTTTGCTGAGCTGTGTATCTAATCCTATCCTGTGTGATACGGTCTGCTGAGCTGTGTATCTAATCCTCTCCTGTGTGATACGGTCTGCTGAGCTGTGTATCTAATCCTATCCTGTGTGATACGGTCTGCTGAGCTGTGTATCTAATCCTCTCCTGTGTGATACGGTCTGCTGAGCTGTGTATCTAATCCTCTCCTGTGTGATACGGTCTGCTGAGCTGTGTATCTAGAAATGAACAATATTCCCTCCCCATGGTGTCATTACTGAATTAAGTTGTGTTGGGGAGTGAATCTGTGATCTGGTTTCATCTAGATGTGATCTGTGCTGTATTTCTTACCCCGCGGCCTCGTGTAATCGTGTGTAGATCTTGTAGATCTCCTTTCTACATCTTCTCCTTTATTGCTCTTTATTCACACATTTGTATTTGTTCCTTGGAAAGTCGGTGACAACAACTTATTACTCCGAGTCTGCACCCGACATTGATGGAGCTCAGAGTCTCCTCACTGTGATCGGGGAACACATGGGGACATAATGGATCCAATTAATGATCCGGCAGCTGTGATCGATGCTCGCACTGCTGCTATAATCACCGAGATCTGAGAAATCCCAAATCATGGCTTTTTATTTAATTCCAGATAAAGTGCCACATCCGATGTGTGGCAGTGCCTGGTACTGCAGCTCACCCACAGTTGGGGATTATACGGTGTTGGGTCACAATTCATTGCAGGGGTGGTTGAGGGGGGTACAGTACGGTTATCATACTGTTCCAGGCTGGTTGAGGAGGGTACAGTAGGGTTGTCATACAGTGTCAGGGTGGTTGAAGGGGGTACAGTAGAGTCATCATACTGTGACGGGTTGGTTGAGGGGGGTACAGTAGAGTCATCATACTGTGACGGAGTGGTTGAGAGGGGTACAGTAGAGTCATCATACTGTGCCAGGGTGGTTGAGGAGGGTACAGTAGGGTCGTCATAAAGTGCTGGGGTGTTTGAGGCAGGTACAGTAGGGTCATCATACTGTACTGTAGTGGTTTTTGGGGGTATAGTAGCATCATCATACTGTGTTGGAGTAGTTGAGGGGGGTACAGTAGTGTCATCATACTGTGTCGAGATGGTTGAGGGGGGTACAGTAGGGTTATCATAAAGTGTGTGTGTGTGTGTAGGAATCACTGTGGGGAATCATGCAGTGTTTGTGGGATACTTTTGTAGCCATCACACTTTATGGGGGCAATGAAAGAGGAATCCAGGGGCTTCAATAGGAGGAAAATTACTTTGTAAGGGCTGAAACGTTATGAGATATGTTCTTAGGTGACACAGACAAATAATGGTTTTCTGAGCAGGGGGCAATTTGGGCTCCTGCTGTGGGGCCCCGTGATTTCTATGTCTGGTCCTTGTCCTATATACAAAAAAAATAATACCTTGTGCTGTAATCTCTTTTCACTTTAGTAAAATACTAGAGCTTCTCAATGAATTAAAATATTATCAAAAATCAATATCATATTGCCATGTGTCAGGGAGCCCTGAAACGCATTGACTAATGAATCAATATTATATTCACCCTTTGATGTCTGGTGGAATACGGCATCCTGCACAAACAAACAAACCCTTGCACGTCTAAAGGGGTGAAAAGATGTTTCTTCAAAAAAAGAGGATAGAAAATGAAATATTGCCTGGTCAGGAAGAGGTTAAACCCTTCCACTGTTAGTAAATATGAAGAACTTTCCAACTGTCTTGTGAGTTGGGCAGAAAAAGGCAGAAAGGCAGGATACACTGCTACAAACAAACAAAGCAAAAGGGCATTACACAAGTGAGGATATGACACGACGGCGGCGGCCATGTTTCCGAAGACATATTACACGTCCCTCAGTGTAAGGGGAGGGCGAGCAGTCAGAAGGGACGGGCACGGCGAGCAGCAGCGTCTCAGCACGGCGCGGACATTCTTTGTTTCCTGTAAGTATCCAGATTTCTTGTTAGTTTTATTTGTTACTTTAATTCCAGGGTGACAGAGAGGAGCTCGTTTTATTACCTAAACCTCAGACTTTCTCCATATCCCCCTCCTGCTCGTTCATTACTAGAAACGTGCACGAAAAAGTCACAGGAAATAACTGGAGGACGAGAAATTGTCAGTTATTTTGATACATTTAATAATGAGAGAAAAGAAACAAACACAGCAGTTAACCCCGAGTGTTTGGAGACAGGGGTACAGGGATACTTTATAGCAGGGGCCCCAACTTGTGGCTCGGGGGCCCCTGATGTGCAATCACCACTGTCTTCCAGCTTGGTGCATTAATGCCAGGTCTAGTAGACAGCTATGAAGGGCAGGTCTCCAGAGGGGGACGTTTGCAGGTCTAGCCCAAGATAGAAGAACAGATCTAAATGGGGGTAAGGTAGGGACCCCTGGATCTTGATATATGGGTTCAGTGTCATAGCTGAGAAACATTATACTGGTAATGAGGACTCTGGGTGCCACTACTGTGAGAAGGGGCAAGAGCTGGATGTGGCTAACGACCCTCTCTCAGAGCTGGATGTGGCTCGTGACCCTCTCTCAGAGCTGGATGTGGCTAACGACCCTCTCTCAGAGCTGGATGTGGCTCATGACCTCTCTCAGAGCTGGATGTGGCTCGTGATCCTCTCTCAGAGCTGGATGTGGCTAACGACCCTCTCTCAGAGCTGGATGTGGCTCGTGACCTCTTTCAGAGCTGGATGTGGCTCATGACCCTCTCTCAGAGCTGGATGTGGCTCCTGACCCTCTCTCAGATCTGGATGTGGCTCTTGATCCTCTCTCAGAGCTGGATGTGGCTCATGACCCTCTATCAGAGCTGGATGTGGCTCCTGACCCTCTCTCAGATCTGGATGTGGCTCTTGATCCTCTCTCAGGGCTGGATGTGGCTTGTGACCCTCTCTCAGAGCTGGATGTGGCTCGTGACCCTCTCTCAGAGCTGGATGTGGCTCACGACCCTCTCTCAGAGCTGGATGTGGTTTGTGACCCTCTCTCAGAGCTGGATGTGGCTCTTGACCCTCTCTCAGAGCTGGATGTGGCTCACGACCCTCTATCAGAGCTGGATGTGGCTCGTGACCCTCTCTCAGAGCTGGATGTGGCTTGTGACCCTCTCTCAGAGCTGGATGTGGCTCGTGACCCTCTCTCAGAGCTGGATGTGGCTGTACCCTCTCTCAGAGCTGGATGTGGCTTGTGACCCTCTCTCAGAGCTGGATGTGGCTCTGTGACCTCTCTCAGAGCTGGATGTGGCTCTGACCCTCTCTCAGAGCTGGATGTGGCTCTGACCCTCTCTCGGAGCTGGATGTGGCTTGTGACCCTCTCTCAGAGCTGGATGTGGCTCAGACCCTCTCCAGAGCTGGATGTGGCTCGTGACCCTCTCTCAGAGCTGGATGTGGCTCGTGACCCTCTCTCAGAGCTGGATGTGGCTTGCTACCCTCTCTCAGAGCTGGATGTGGCTCTGACCCTCTCTCAGAGCTGGATGTGGCTCGTGACCCTCTCTCAGAGCTGGATGTGGCTTGTGACCCTCTCTCAGAGCTGGATGTGGCTCACTGACCCTCTCTCAGAGCTGGATGTGGCTCGTGACCTCTCTCAGAGCTGGATGTGGCTCGTGACCCTCTCTCAGATCTGGATGTGGCTCACGACCCTCTCTCAGAGCTGGATGTGGCTCGTGACCCTCTCTCAGAGCTGGATGTGGCTCGTGACCCTCTCTCAGAGCTGGATGTGGCTCGTACCCTCTCTCAGCTGGATGTGGCTCGTGACCCTCTCTCAGAGCTGGATGTGGCTCACGACCCTCTCTCAGAGCTGGATGTGGCTCGTGACCCTCTCTCAGAGCTGGATGTGGCTTGTGACCCTCTATCAGAGCTGGATGTGGCTCGTGACCCTCTCTCAGCTGGATGTGGCTCGTGACCCTCTCTCAGAGCTGGATGTGGCTCACGACCCTCTCTCAGAGCTGGATGTGGCTCGTGACCTTCCTCTCTTTAGAGCTGGATTGGCTCACTACCCTCTTAGAGCTGGGATATGGCTCGTGACCCTCTCTCAGAGCTGGATGTGGCTCTAAGGTCAGAAAGATCGGGGACCTCTGATTTACAGGGTGTGGAGGACCCCGAAAACTGAAGTGGATCATGAGGGGAGAGTTAAATCTTTATTGCTCTTCATTGCAGCATGTAACTCGGCCTTTACAATTGTATAGTAAGAATAAAAGGATTTTTCAGTGCAAAGAATTGGTTAAAAGAGGTTGTCCTGGTTCACAATCCGACCTATCCTTAGGATATTTTTGCCCCAAGACTGGGACAATCCAATAAAAGACAAAAAAAAAAAATGTTTGGTTATTATGACCCAATTTGACTTAGTCCATAAGTGGTTAAAAAAATTATTTTTTTTGATTTGTGGTCATGCCTGCTGGTTATCAATCACTATGGGGCGGTGATCTGTGATTGTGGTTTGGCGATATTACTCAGCTATAAACATGGTGATAAAATGTGAGAGTACGGTGATATTAGTCACTTTGTGGGTATGGAAAGGTGATGTAACGCGAGTCACTACAGTAATAACTAGTCCTAGAAGTGGAGAGGTAACACTACAATCACCGATAGTAAAATTATAATAATACTACTTACCGGATAAGTAAAGGGAGGTCAAACAATCCGAGGTCAGGTCCATGAAATGCCGCAGTACAACAAGGGGTAGTCAGAGATGAAATCCACTTCACGGGCCAGGGTCAGGAAAATCAGAAAGACAAGACAGTATACAGGGAGTAGGCAAAAGAGTAGTCAGGTCACAGGCAAAGGGTCAAGGTAAGTGGATAAAGTCAGGCTGTGTAGGGAGTAGGCAAAAGAGTAGTCAGGTCACAGGCAAAGGGTCAAAGTCCAGGTAAGAGAATAAAGTCAGGCTGTGTCAGGCACAGAGAACAGAGAGATCAGTCCTACACAGGCAGCAGCAAGTGTACGATTAACACTGGATGGAGGATCTAGCATGCTTAAGTAGAGGCCTAATCAAGGGAAGTGAACACAGATGATTGCAGCACAGATCCTGCACAGACTGACAGCCTCCACACAATAGTAACATAGCGGACAAGGACAGTGTGAAGACCATCATAGATAGAGGAAAAAGTTTGCAGTGTTAGAGAAGCGCTAGAGCAAAAAGACAAGAGAATTTAAGCATTAAAAGCACAAACCTTTATTATAAATATGCTCTCTGACCCCACAAGACGTTTCAATAGCCACCGCTATCTTCCTCAGATGGTATCAGATTCCACCTGAGGAAGATAGCGGTGGCTATCGAAACGTGTTGTGGGGTCAGAGAGCATATTTATAATAAAGGTTTGTGCTTTTAATGCTTAAACTTTCCTGTCCTTTTGCTCTAGCGCTCCTCTAACACCGCAAACTTTTTCCTCTATTTGTGCTGATACAACTCCCTTCGGGGAAAGCGGTGGGAGCTGCTCTGAGCACATCTGCTAGACGAGAGGACCTGTTGTGACGTCACCGCGGAACGCCCCCAGTGATCACGCGGTCCGGTCACGTTACCACCGCCGGAGGATTCTCCCCGCAGCGTCTAGGTGGTCTAGTGGATATAATAGTCCCATATTATGAGGCACATCCCAGTATTCCGTGCATTAAATTAAACTTTTGATAAAATAAACTTTTAACTATTCAAAGAAATTGACCCTGTACTGGGGCTTTTAGAGGATGACCCACAAAGTTGCCCAGAAGCTGCTTTTCCTGGCAGAGAAAGGGTCTGAAGGTTAGTCAGTAAGGCTGGTTTCACACTTGCATTTTTTTGTCCAGCATCCTAATCCGGCCAAAACCATGTGGTACCTGATCAATCCGGTCACCATAGACTAAGGCTGGTTTCACACTAGCGTTTTTTGGAATCCGGGGGCATGAAGGAAAAGCCTACACAGCCCCAAATTCCCCTTCAATGATGCAACTGGATGCACTTGCACCCTGTCCCTGTGTTGTTTGCTTTAAAGTCAATGGGTGCTGCTGCTGGGCTTTAAATTGGGCCTTTCTTTTCCCTTAGTCTAAGCTGCAGCTTTGCAGGTGGAGGTAAAGGTGAAGGGGTGTGTCTGAGCTTTCTGTTTTCCACCCCCCCTCAGCCTTAAATAGTTCAGCTTCCTTCCACCAGATGTTGCTGATTGAGTTTCATTTCTCATCCAGGACCCGTGCTGTGCAGACGTGCTGCTGGAGCTGCTGTTATACCCTTCACTTGGAGTGGTGTCCTTTCCCTAATCTATGGGTGGAAGTAGGGGCTCTTAACTGAGGGCAGGTTGAGGATTTGAAAGATAGGGTGGCGGCCCAAACCTGCTCACCATTTGGGCTACCTTCAGGAACAGGGTGCAAGGTATACCGGAAATGTATATACACAGTGTGTATCGCACAGACAGAAGTCTGCTGCAATCTAAATCCAGCATAGATTGCTGGCATTTATTGTTCCACAGACCTGTATGGATGTAAAGCATGGTCAAGAAGTGAAGGGTGGCATTGACCATCATAGTTCCTCCCCATGGGTGTGTCAGATCTGATATAGTGGATTCCTTGATGATTACATGGGCTCTGATGTCGGACAGGTTCTGTTAGATCCAGTTTCCTGTTTGTTCCATGTGGCATTTGTGTATGCTGGAGAGTGAAGCTGGCCAGGGCTCCTTTAAGTGCAGGTGGTAATTTAGGCTCATGACAGGTGCTGATACGGAGCAAGTTCAAGGACCTGGTGAGTGATCCCCTTGTGCCACCTCCTGGAACACAAGACTGAATCCTGCTAAGCTGCAAGAGCAGGTAAACCCTGAATGGAACTTTGTGAGTTAACTGAGGTCAGTTTATAATTGTGTGCAGGCATAACTACTGAAGTTAAGGACTATATGCTATGTTCACATCCTTGTGTGAACTGTGGTCTCTGTTATCGACTACACAGCTGGTGTAGCAGTTTATGACATTTAATAAACTGATGGACTATCTTTCATAAACTGTGTATGTGAGCTAGAATTGCACAGCAAGTGAGTGACCCCCAATAGACTCTACCTCACAAGGGCTAGTCAAGGAACCCTAGTTCAGGGCCAGACTATCATCCCAGACACACTGTTGGCAAAAAACGGCAGTGTGAAAACCAGCCTAAGGCCAGGCCGCGGGGGTTGTGTGCCGGCCCGCGCCACCGCAGACCAGCACTACACATAGTGTGCTGAGCTCCGCGGCGGCTCTGAGCGGTGGATGCGGCCCGCCTCCCGTGGTGATGTCACCCCCCCCGCTGCTGCAGCATTACGTTGTCTCGGCTGTATGCATATATGTATGGGAAACGCTCTCGGCCCATCACAGTGCAGAAGCCGGGCCAATCACGGTGCAGCAGCTAGGCCCTGATTGGCTACTGGCTGTTGCACTGTGATTGGCCCGGCTTCTGCACTGTTATGGGCCTTGAGCTTCTCCCATACATCTATGCATACAGCCGAGACAACGTAATACTGCAGGTGCAGGGGGGACCGGTGACTGCTGATATGTGTGTGTGCTGGAGATGGTGGGGGCTGGAAGAGGATACTAGGGACTGGAAGAGCATGGTTGGGACTAGAAGAGGAGGATACTGGGGCTGGAAGAAGAGGATACTGGGGGCTGGAAGAGGAGGATGGTGGGGGCTGGAAGAGCATGGTGGGGACTAGAAGAGGAGGATGTGGGGGCTGGAAGAGGATAATAGGGGCTGGAAGAGCATGGTGGGGACTAGAAGAGGAGGATAGTGGGGGCTGGAAGAGAATGGTGGGGACTAGTAGAGGAGGATGGTGGGGGCTGGAAGAGCATGGTGGGGACTAGTAGAGGAGGATGGTGGGGGCTGGAAGAGGATAATAGGGGCTGGAAGAGCATGGTGGGGACTAGAAGAGGAGGATAGTGGGGGCTGGAAGAGGATAATAGGGGCTGGAAGAGCATGGTGGGGACTAGAAGAGGAGGATAGTGGGGGCTGGAAGAGGATAATAGGGGCTGGAAAAGGAGGATGGTGGGGGATGGAAGAGGTGGATGGGGGTTGCAAGAGGAGGATGATGGGGCTGCAAGGGGATTATGATGGGGGATATGGTATTGTGCGCTGCAAGGGGATGATGGGGGCTGCAAGGGAATTATGTGGATACCACATTGGGGGCTGCAAGGGGATGGAAAAATGAAACATCCGCTGAAAATAATACGTAACACATCTTTTGGGGGAATCAGGGTGGAAAAAAGCAGCATCAAAAATTCTTACCATCCATGCCATAGACAGAAACCAAATGCACTTACAGGACGCAGTCAGAGCCCAAATGTGAAGCAAGCCCAGCTGCAGGCTGATGAAATCACCTCTACCATCAAGATGTGGGAGGCGACCTGCCATGCATATACTAGGCCTGCATAGGACACCATTCACACTGATACATATGATGCAGAGTGTCTGAAAGCTACCCAACCGCTCCGCTGCCTGAGCATTGGGCCGCACAGAACGATGCTTCTGCACCACTAGATGAATGGCTCCCCTATGGGCCCAACTGCACCCTGGATGGATAAAAAAGTGCAAAAGTTTTTTATATGATAAATAAAAAACCTTTATAGATGGGATTTTGGTTCATGTATTGGCCCAAGACATTTAAGCTGATGACCCACGACAAGGGATCCCATGCTCACCAGTCCTAACAAAATTGTACAAAAACTACTAGAAAAAAGCAGCATCAAAAATTCTTACCATCCATGCCATAGACAGAAACCAAATGCACTTACAGGACGCAGTCAGAGCCCAAATGTGAAGCAAGCCCAGCTGCAGGCTGATGAAATCACCTCTACCATCAAGATGTGGGAGGCGACCTGCCATGCATATACTAGGCCTGCATAGGACACCATTCACACTGATACATATGATGCAAGAGTGTCTGAAAGCTACCCAACCGCTCCGCTGCCTGAGCATTGGGCCGCACAGAACGATGCTTCTGCACCACTAGATGAATGGCTCCCCTATGGGCCCAACTGCACCCTGGATGGTATAAAAAAGTGCAAAAGTTTTTTATATGATAAATAAAAAACCTTTATAGATGGGATTTTGGTTCATGTATTGGCCCAAGACATTTAAGCTGATGACCCACGACAAGGGATCCCATGCTCACCAGTCCTAACAAAATTGTACAAAAACTACTAGAAAAAAGCAGCATCAAAAATTCTTACCATCCATGCCATAGACAGAAACCAAATGCACTTACAGGACGCAGTCAGAGCCCAAATGTGAAGCAAGCCCAGCTGCAGGCTGATGAAATCACCTCTACCATCAAGATGTGGGAGGCGACCTGCCATGCATATACTAGGCCTGCATAGGACACCATTCACACTGATACATATGATGCAGAGTGTCTGAAAGCTACCCAACCGCTCCGCTGCCTGAGCATTGGGCCGCACAGAACGATGCTTCTGCACCACTAGATGAATGGCTCCCCTATGGGCCCAACTGCACCCTGGATGGATAAAAAAGTGCAAAAGTTTTTTATATGATAAATAAAAAACCTTTATAGATGGGATTTTGGTTCATGTATTGGCCCAAGACATTTAAGCTGATGACCCACGACAAGGATCCCTGCTCACAGTCTAAAATTGTACAAAAATCAGAAAAAGCAGCATCAAAAATTCTTACCATCCATGCCATAGACAGAAACCAAATGCATTACAGGACGCAGTCAGAGCCCAAATGTGAAGCAAGCCCAGCTGCAGGCTGATGAATCACCTCTACCATCAAGATGTGGAGGCGACCTGCCATGCATATACTAGCCTGCATAGGACACATTCACACTGATACATATGATGCAGAGTGTCTGAAAGCTACCAACCGCTCCGCTGCCTGAGCATTGGGCCGCACAGAACGATGCTCTGCACACTAGATGAATGGCTCCCCTATGGGCCCAACTGCACCTGGATGGATAAAAGTGCAAAAGTTTTTATTGATAAATAAAAAACCTTTATAGATGGGATTTTGGTTCATGTATTGCCCAAGACATTTAAGCTGATGACCCACGAGGGATCCATGCTCACCATCAAAATTAAAAATATAGAAAACAGCACAAAATCTACATCCATAGACAAACAATGCCTAACGCTCAAGCCAATGAGCAACCAGCTGCAGCTGATGAATCACTCTCATCAGATTGAGGCCGCATCTTCTAGCGCATAGACACATTCACACTGATACTATAGCAAGTGTCTGAAAGCTACCAACCTCGCCTGACATTGCGAAACGATGCTCGCACCACTATAATTCCTATGGCAATCACGATGATAAAAGTGCAATTTTATAATATAAAAAACTTTTAATGTTTGGTTATTATGCAGACATTAGTGATGACCACAAGACCCTTCACGTCAACAATTCAAACTACGAAAAACATCAAATCTTACATCCAGAAAACCAATCACTTAACGCCGAGCCAAGTAACACCATGCACTGATGAAATCACCTCTCACATGTGGGGGCGACTCTGCATATAGCGCTGACCATTCAGTAATATGTCAAGGTCTGAAGTACCACGCTCCGCTGCTGAGCATTGCCGACAACGATGCTCTCACATAGAGATGCTCCCCTAGGGCCCACTGCCTGATGGATAAAAGTGCAAAGTTTTAAATAAAAAACTTAATGGATTGGTCATTTGCCAGCTTAGTGATGACCACGACAAGGTCCATGCCACCATCTAACAAAATTGACAAAACTACTAAAAAAAGCGCACAAATTCTCTAGCATACAAACAAATCCTTACAGGACGTCACCAATGAAGCCAGTCAGGTATGATCACTCTCCTCAAGATTGAGCCTCATCATACTAGCCTCATAGGCCTCACGACTAGATCAGAGTGTCGAAAGCACCACGTCGCTGCGGATGGCCCACGACAGCTTTGACCAATGATGCTCCTATGCAACGCACCTGGATAAAAAAGTGCAAAGTTTTTATATAAATAAAACCTTAGAGATTTTGTTCATGTATGCCAGACATTTAAGGGAGACAAGGACCTCAAAAGGGATCCCATCTACCAGTCCAACAAAAGTACAAAAACACTAGAAAAGCAGCTCAAATTACCACCATGCCTAGCAGAAACAAATCACTTACAGGCGCAGTCAGGCCCAAGTGAACAGCCCACTGACTATGAAATCACTTCTAAAGTGAGCGCCTGCCTGCATATACTAGCTGCTGGACACCATTAATGTCTATGGCAGAGTCTGAGTACCAACGCCGTCTGAATTGGCCAAGAAGATGTTTGACCATGATGAATGCTCCCTATGGGCCCAACTGCACCGGATGGATAAAAATCAAAAGTTTTTATATATAAATAAAACCAAATGGATTGGTTCATGTATTGGCAAGACATTTAAGCTGATGACCCACACAAAGGGATCCCTGCTCACAGTCTAACAAAATTGTACAAAAACTACTAGAAAAAAGACAGCATCAAAAATCTTACCATCCATGCCATAGACAGAAACCAAATGCCTTCGGACCATCAGAGCCCAAATGTGAAGCAAGCCACTGCAGGTGATGAAATCACCTTACCATCAAGATGTGGAGGCGACCTGCCATGCAATACTAGGCCTGCATAGGACACCATTCACACTGAACATATGAGCAGGTGCTGAAAGCTACCCAACCGCTCGCTGCCTGAGATTGGCCGCACAGAAGATGCTTCTGCACCACTAGATGAATGGCTCCCCTATGGGCCCAACTGCACCTGGATGGATAAAAAAGTGCAAAAGTTTTTTATATGATAAATAAAAAACCTTTATAGATGGATTTGGTTCATGTATTGGCCCAAGACATTTAAGCTGATGACCCACGACAAGGGATCCCATGCTCACCAGTCCTAACAAAATTGTACAATAATACTAGAAAAAAGCAGCATCAAATTCTTCCCAAATCCTTTGCATAGACTGGGAAACCAAATCACTTACAGGGACGCAGTCTGGGCCCCAATGTGAAGCAAGCCACTAAGTGCGTTGATGAATCACTCTACCATCAAGATGTGGGAGCACCTGCCATGCAATACTGGCCTGCATAGGAACCATTCACCTGTACATATGATGCAGAGTGTCTAAGCTACCCAACCGCTCCGCTGCTGAGCATTGGGCGCACAGAACGATGCTTCTGCACCACTAGATGAATGGCTCCCTATGGGCCCAACTGCACTGGATGGATAAAAGTGCAAAAGTTTTTTATATGTAAAAAAAATTTATAGATGGGATTTTGGTTCATGTATTGCCCAAGACATTTAAGTGATGACCACGACAAGGGATCCTGCTCCTGTAAGGCATTTGGTTTCTGTCTATGGCATGGATGGTAAGAATTTGATGCTGCTTTTTTCTATGTTTTTGTACAATTTTGTTAGGATGGTGAGCATGGGATCCCTTGTCGTGGGTCATCAGCTTAAATGTCTTGGGCCAATACATTGAACCAAGAATCCATCTATAAAGGTTTTTATTTATCATATAAAAAACTTTTGCACTTTTTTATCCATCCAGGGTGCAGTTGGGCCATAGGGGAGCCAATCATCTCAGTGTGCAGAGCATCGTTCTGTGCGGCCCAATGCTCAGGCAGCGGTAGGTTGGGTAGCTTCAGGCACATCTGCTATATGTATCAGTGTGAAATGGTTTGTCTTATGCAGGCCTAGTATATGCATGGCAGGTCGCCCCACTCTTTAGATGGATGTGGTTATGTATTGGCCCAAGCATTAAGCTGATGACCACGACAAGGGATCCATGACTGCGTCCTGTAAGTGCATTTGGTTTCTGTCTATGGCATGGATGGTAAGAATTTTTGATGCTGCTTTTTTCTAGTAGTTTTTGTACAATTTTGTTAGGACTGGTGACATGGGATCCCTGTCGTGGGTCATCAGCTTAAATGTCTTGGGCCAACATGAACCAAAATCCCATCTATAAAGGTTTTTTATTTATCATATAAAAAACTTTTGCACTTTTTTATCCATCCAGGGTGCAGTTGGGCCCATAGGGGAGCCATTCATCTAGTGGTGCAGAAGCATCGTTCTGTGCGGCCCAATGCTCAGGCAGCGGAGCGGTTGGGTAGCTTTCAGACACTCTGCATCATATGTATCAGTGTGAATGGTGTCCTATGCAGGCCCTGTATAATCTTGGCCCAACTGCAGTCGCCTGAGTCTTAGATGTGCAAGTGTATTTCATCAGCTGCAGCTGGGTTGCAGCCATATTGGCGCTGCTCCCATCTTAGTGATTGGTTTTGCTCAGGCATGGATGGTAGATTTATGCACTTTTCTAGATTTTGACTTTGTCCTGTAAGTGCATTGGATCCTTTGGCATGGATGGTAGATTTTTGAATGTGCTTTTTTCTAGTAGTTTGAACAAATTTTGCTAGACTGGTAGGATTGATTTGTGTCATCAGCTTAAATTTTGGCCATACTTGAACCAAATCCCACATAAGGTCTTTTTATTAACAATTTCCACTTTGTTATCAATCCAGGGTGTCTTGGGCCCAAGGGAGCCATTCTCAGGTGCAGAGCATCGTTTTGGGCCCATGCTCAGCAGCTGACTTGGGTAGCTTCGACATCTGATCATATGTCTAGTGAAGGTAGTCCTATGCAGGCTAGTACTCCACATGTTGAGGTCAATCTTGATGGTAGAGGTGATTTCATCAGCTGCGCTGGCTTCATTCATTTGGGCTCTGACTGCGTCCTGTAAGTGCATTTGGTTTCTGTCTATGGCATGGATGGTAAGAATTTTTGATGCTGCTTTTTTCTAGTAGTTTTTGTACAATTTTGTTAGGACTGGTGAGCAGGGATCCCTTGTCGTGGGTCATCAGCTTAAATGTCTTGGGCCAATACATGAACCAAAATCCCATCTATAAAGGTTTTTTATTATCATATAAAAATTGAACTTTTTACATCGTTATGTTGGCATCAAGGGTGGGCCATAGGGAGTCATCTATGTGCGAGATGTCTGTGCGGCCAATGCTCAGGCGCGAGCAGGTGGGTAGTTTCAGCAGCTCTGCGTCACTTGTAATCATCGTGCATTATTATGCAGTGTAATGTTGTGCATGGCAGGCGCCTCACTCTATGATGGAGAGGCCTCATTCATAGCTGAGCTGGTTTGCTCACCTCATTGGGCTCTTGCACTGGTCCTGTGAAGTGCTTGGTTTCTGTCATGCTGGTTGGTCTAGAAGTTTTGATGGTGCTTTTTTTAGTAGTTTTTGTCATTTTGTAGTTTGACAATTGTTAGATGGGGCTGGATCTGCTGGGTCCTTCGGGGTTAATCAGCTTAATGCTTGGCCAATACATGAACCAAAATCCCATCTATAAAGGTTTTTTATTTATCATATAAAAAACTTTTGCACTTTTTTATCCATCCAGGGTGCAGTTGGGCCCATAGGGGAGCCATTCATCTAGTGGTGCAGAAGCATCGTTCTGTGCGGCCCAATGCTCAGGCAGGGAGCGGTTGGGTGCTTTCAGACACTCTGCATCATATGTATCAGTGTGAATGGTTGTCCTATGCAGGCCTAGTATATGCATGGCAGGTCGCCTCCCACATCTTGATGGTAGAGGTGATTTCATCAGCCTGCAGCTGGGCTTGCTTCACATTTGGGCTCTGACTGCGTCCTGTAAGTGCATTTGGTTTCTGTCTATGGCATGGATGGTAAGAATTTTTGATGCTGCTTTTTTCTAGTAGTTTTTGTACAATTTTGTTAGGACTGGTGAGCATGGGATCCCTTGTCGTGGGTCATCAGCTTAAATGTCTTGGGCCAATACATGAACCAAAATCCCATCTATAAAGGTTTTTTATTTATCATATAAAAAACTTTTGCACTTTTTTATCCATCCAGGGTGCAGTTGGGCCCATAGGGGAGCCATTCATCTAGTGGTGCAGAAGCATCGTTCTGTGCGGCCCAATGCTCAGGCAGCGGAGCGGTTGGGTAGCTTTCAGACACTCTGCATCATATGTATCAGTGTGAATGGTGTCCTATGCAGGCCTAGTATATGCATGGCAGGTCGCCTCCCACATCTTGATGGTAGAGGTGATTTCATCAGCCTGCAGCTGGGCTTGCTTCACATTTGGGCTCTGACTGCGTCCTGTAAGTGCATTTGGTTTCTGTCTATGGCATGGATGGTGGGAATCAGGGTGCTAAACTCCACCCCTTATCTATGGCCACGCCCCCATATGACCAAAGCCCCCCCTCCGGGCCGCTGACAAATGGTCTTGCATGAAGCCGGTCTCCGGTGCAAAAAAGGTTGCGCACCACTGCTATAGACCACAAAGCCGTCCTTTTCACTTCCTCCCCGGATGCACAATGTTGTAATTTTGTGGCTGGTTAAAAAAACAGATGTCACCCGATGCAGCGCACTTTGCCTAAAAATAGAATGGGCTTTCCCTTGGCATAGTTTGCAGGTAATACAATCAGTAAAAGTGACATTTTGTGCTGAAGTGAAAACACTTATTATTATTATAATAACACTTTTATTGTTGTAACACTTTTGTTCAAATATTTACTCGTTTCTTTACTGCAAACAGCGGAACACTTGTTTTACTAACATTTACATGGGTGAATGACCTGTAATGGTATGTGCACACACTGAGTGTTTGGTTACACAAAATCTGCACCTCTTGGCAGAAAAAAACACTATTTTCTGTGTCTTTGATGCATTTTTTTTATGTATTTTTCATTCAATCTGGGTGCAAGCACACTGCAAGAATTGACAAGGTGCAGGTTTATTTTTGCACCAAATCTGCACAGGTAAAATAAGCACAAAAGCTTAAGGCGGCCGTCAAACAGGTCGACATCGCCAGCGATATTGTTAGCGATCACGTGCACGCGCGATCGCTTACAATATCGCTCACATCGCTGGTGAGATGTCACACAGACAGACTCACCAGCGATGTGGATCCGCGATCTCGCTGGTTACTATGGTACACATCGGGTAACTAGGCGCCGCGCGTCGCTTAGTTACCCAACGTGTACCATAGTTACCATCTCCCAGCATAGGCTCTGCCGCTGGGAGATCGTTCATTGTGGTGTCACACACCACGATGAAGCAGATCGCTAAATCGTTCATCGCAAGATCTGAGGTCCGGAGCTCAGATCTCGATTTTGCGATTTTATCAGTTCTCGCTCATCGTATCTTGCCGTCACACGCACAGACATCGTTCACGCGATGTTTAATCTGGCGCGTTCAAGCGATGTCTTTCAAGATATCGTAGCGTGTGACGGCCGCCTTAGGATTCTCATTGACTCTGCTGGACTAAAAAACACAATAAAAAAGCACTGTCTGCACAAGGTTGTAGTGTATGATATGGATCAGCTTTTCTCCCCGACCTTGTTTTATTCTTGCATGTCAATCACACCAGAGGGAAAAAAATATAGATTTCCTCCTTTATATTTCAGATTTTCTTTTTGCAGCGTTCATTGTACTGTAAAAATGACATTACCCAGGTCAGTGTGATAATGGGGACACCAAATGAGTCAATTTTTTTTGTGGTTAGTTTATAATATTGTGTTAGGAGAGAAGGACGATTAGTGGTTGTTCTGCGCTGCCGGTTAATGATGACGCTGTGTGCTATGTAAAAAACATGCATACAGGTACCGTTACACAGATATATTGCTTGCAACTTCCTGCTTGCAGTGAAATCATGGACACATTATTACATTTGTTGCCGTGTATAAATGTAACAATATGTCCATGATCTCACTGCAACCAGTGAGTTGCAAGCTATGTCTCCAGAGATATCTCTGTGTGTGTGACGGTACCTTAACACACCAAATATCTCTGATGGGTTATAACTTCCCACCAGATGGTCCACTACAGATGTTTCTGGTGCCATCAGATCCAGCTGGGCCCCCGTTAAACTTGGAGACCAAACACAGCTTTCCTACCTGGCCTCTACTAGCCGTTCTACCTATCTCCCCACCCAGGGTTCTAGGAAGAATTGGGACCCCAGTGTGTGTACAGCCTGTCTCCATGGTCGCAGAAATATCATTTGGTAGGGCTCGGATATACTGTAATTCCATAATCCTGCATATTATAGGCCCACCTGACTGGTGGCCCAATCTAAAATAATATCATTTACTTATCTCCAGGACCGGCAGATGTTTGCAGTGTCTGTCAGCGCTCGTGTGATATTGGTCATGTGACTGGTGCAGCCTATCGAGGTTTTCAGGATTCCAGCAATTTGTCTTTGTATAAGAGACCTGTCAACAGGGGCGTAACTACAATAGGTGCAATTGCACCCAGGCCCTAGTACCTTAGGGGCTCTAAAAGTCTCTTTGGTCTATATGAAAAGACCAACCCTATAAAAGATTTGCATTAATTGAGGATCCCATTGGAGCTTTTGCATTGGGGCCCCCGAGCTTCAAGTTATTCCACTGACTGGCAATGTAGGGGAATGGGGCAAGGAGTAGTCGCTGGGCACCGGTCATGGACTAGTCATGCCATACTCATCGTCTTCCTGGCTTTTCAAAACTTGTTTTTTTTCTAAAAATGCCATTATTGATTTATATAATGTTTGCATACATCTCAGTGCACAGAGCGCTGCTGAATGCTTTGGTTTGTAAGCTTCCATTGCTACCTGACATAATGGCTCCTCTTGATCTGGGATGATCAGCTTTTGATCACTGTTGCATTTTTATTTTTAGGAGCAAAGAATGAAACTTGTCATGCAGTAGCCGGACCATGGGTACGTATCCTCACACTCAATGGACATGTAGGGAATTATAGAAACTGACACTTCTCATCATGTAGGAGAACCCAATCCTCCCCTCTAGGTGCACCTTTATCTAAGAATCATTGGTCTCCTGGGGATACTCAACTTTCACTACAAAGTTTCATTTTTTTTCCAAGTAACTTTATTTTCTCCTATTTTTGATACTTTAGTTCCCATTTGTCCTCCTCATACAGGAGATTGGTTCATTTGTCAGAGCAGTAGCTTGTGCTTCAGAGCTGTTCTTCCAAATTTAGCCAAGAATTTGCAACAATTATCCGCTAATTCTGGAATTTACGTAGATATGTTTGTTTACCCATCCAAACTGAAGTATTGCTAAACCTTAAGGAACAATAGACAGGGGTTATAGTAATCTCAATTAATAACTCTTTGTTTTGGAGCTTTACAAGACTCCTTGTTCATGTGGTCATATATATGTGAAGAAAGATCATCGATATACCTACTACAGCAGAATTCCTCCAAAATTAGAAACTGGAGAATGATGAGAATTTAAGTACCCAAGTGACTGGAGCAGAGTTTTGGTTATATCTTATTTTGATTTATTAATTTTGTTTACATTTTTAATAAAAAGTTTAATATGTCGGAGATTTGATAATAGCATGACCCAAACTTTTGAACTGTATCTTTACAACTATTCATCTGTTTTTGTTAATTTGTATTCTCTACTTCTACAGGTACCTTGAGGCTACTTGTCCTGTTTATTTCGGCCCATATTGGTAAGCATGTCTTCTTGAAAATGTGGGATTTTCCAGGACTGGGGTATTGATTGGCGATCCTATCCATAGGGCTCCAGCTATGATATTCCTGCTCCATGCACTGTCAATAGCTGATCATGGGGGGTTTGGGTGTAAGACCCTCACCATCTGATATTGATGACCTTTCTCAGTCCTGGATAAGAGTCTTAGGTTTCTTATACACAGTCACATCAACTGAACCCACAGAATTCTATTCCCGGTCTTGTTGGAGGTTCCATATGTTTTACATGGTAGTGTGGATTGTAATGAACTGCACCTTGCAGTCCCACCCTGACGTCTCTAATACGTCTGTGCCACGTGATACAATCCCATCACGTCTGCCAACATGTAACGTTGGGGTGCATAAGGTCATCTTGGCACAGTTTTACACTTTCACCTCCGGTCCTCACGGGCACAGGGAGGCATGGTGAGTGAGTAAGGGTGATGACAACTCTGGCATGGCACAACACTTGCTTACAACTATGATAGGCAGGGAGGCCCTTTTCTCTAGCCCCAATGAAACAAAGTCCTGCCAGCCTGATAGAGCGGCCACCAGTTCCTCATTAAATATAAGTCCAGTCTATTAACTGGCTATTTCAGGCCAGAAATCAGCACCGGTATCATGTAATGTTAAACTGAGGGCACAGATGTGGGAATTTGTGCATTGAGATAAAAGATTAAGTCATAGTCAATCGCCTTAAAGGCAGACTAGATGAGAACAATATTTACACGATGAATATACATATGCAATGGTCAAATATGCAAATAAAGATAGTCGTGGTTCAAGAGGTATATGCAGACATACTGTACATAAGTCACTTACAATTGAATTTTAGGCCTTGAAGCTAGCAGCTACATGGAGGTGGTGTGAACCCAATACCTGGGATGACCTCCCAGAAGTAAACATGGCCACTTGCTTGCACTCACAGATAACCCCTTGGTCGGTCACTCCTTTCCTACCATCTGGCCGGTTTTAACTCCCTCCCTGGGTCTCTGCTGCCTGAAACTCCAAAAATCTCTGGGTTATAACTTCCCAAAGGAGGTCCTGTGGAGATGGTTCTGGTGCCATCAACTCCAGCTGGGTCACTGTTACACTTGGAGACCAAACACGGCTTTCCTACTTGGCCTCTACTAGCTGTTCTAAGTGTCTCCCCACCCTGAGTTGCTAAGAAGAATTGGGACCCTGGTGCGCGTACGGCCTGTCTCCACAATCATGGAAATATAATTTATGTAAGGCTTGGATACATGGTAATTCCATAATCCTGTATGAAAATACATGCCCATCTGACTGGTGGTCCTCTTTGAGGCTCAGGCACTAAACTCTGCACTAGCCATATCCTGCGGAAGGTGTGATTTCCGCTTGTATGCTTGTGGTAGCTAGACACCCTGTTGACTCAGAGGCCTAAAACTGAACAAACTGATCCCTTTAACATGATTTAAGGAGCAGGGCATTACATCTCCTATTAATATTGTATTGTTATTAATGGCTACAATTTACCTGCACTGTCTGTTGGAGTCTGAAATCCATCAGGGGATTGAGGGTCTTACCCATACTTTACACTGCAGGTCTGATCTAACAATGGGTCTTGATCCAGTTTGGCTTTATTATCTATCCTCCTGGACAGTGTCACACTGGGATGGCAGGGGCCCACCAGTAACATTGACTCTGGGGGCCACTGATCAAACATACAAAGATTAAATTCACACATTTACCTATGTTTCTATATATTAATATCCTGGGTAGCTTGTAAGATGAAGGATGAGATGAGTCCTTTATCGCTAAATAGTGAAACAAGTGTATTGTACCAACTACTGGTCATGTTGGGGGGTAAGTGATGTAATACTGTGGAGAGGCCCACCGGGAGATTTCCCGGTCCTCCGGAGGTCAGTCCGATCCTGATTGCACAGCTGTATAATATACTGGATAGTTTGTAAAAAGAATGATGAGATGATTCATTATCTCTACATACTAAAACAAATGATTATGTTGAGGGGTAAGTGACATAATACTGAGAAGAGGCCCACCGGGAAATTCCCCTGTTGTCACGGGTATATCAGGAGCCATAGAAGGGGCTGTTGGGGCCACTCGTAGAAGATCGCAGCATCTGGCCAAACATCCAAAATCCTGAATAATTATTCTGTCCCTTTAAGTGGCATTTTTCTGCTTAGTGATAGCAGGAGGTCACTAGAACCCAGCTGGTCTCCTACCTGCCTACCTTCAGCTGTCTCTATTTATACCCCTTGGCTCCCATGATGCATTGCTGATGATAGCATGTTTGGAGGTGGTGTTGCTTACTGGCTTTGCAGTGCATCATGCACTTCCGGTGTAGTTTGCTGTCTGGCTCTCCATTCAGCTAAGTCTTCCTCCCTCTTCCCCTTGTTTGTCTCCTTGGTGTTTTTTCTTTAGTTGTTAGCTGGGTTGACCAGTGCCCTCCCTGTCTGATCCCTAAGTAGTCTTAGTTGTGGGACACGCAGGGATGAGGTATCCTGTTTGGCGACAGTTGCGGAGACTGTATAGGGTTGTTAGGGGAGTCAGGTGTCAGCGCTAGTGTTTCTAGGGGTCCCTTTTTGTCCTTAACGTCAGGGACTGCTTCCACAACCTTCGACCCTCATTGTCCTGTGCTGGTTGTCTCCCTGCGCCCATCGTGACACCTGTCCACTTGTTGACCAGTCCAAGCCTGCTCCTGTGGTCCTGATGGTGTTTCATTAAGTTAATTTGAATAACTATTGTCCCTAACTATTGTCCTATCTCTAAGACTTGTGTTATCTTGTTGCAGCTTTGTCTTGTTTATACTTCATTGGCTCTGACTTCTCTGATCAGAGGCTGGTGATCAGGAAGGACAGGGAAACCTACTGCGCCCTCAATGAAACAACCCCCAATGGTGGTACCGTGCACTGTGAAGGCAACGTCACGGCCACCAAAGTCAACAGCACCCACGTCCTGCTCAACACAAGTGACGATGCGGATGTCCACTACATGATGGAGTACGGAAGGGGCGAGCAAGGAAAGACCGCCGAGATGACTGATACAGGTGAGTGATGAATTGTGGTTCTGTTTCACTCAATATTCGTCAGCTGCATGCCTTAAATTTAAAACATGATCTCTTACAATATGGAATTTTTATTGCTTGTGCATTTATTTTTTATCTCTTCCTGTGTTTTGTGAACATTGTTGGGCAGTCGCCTATACATGATTCGTCCAGTGCCCATTTCTCTTGATCCCGCACCTGCTTTTTGCTTACACCCTCCACTAAGTCTGACCCTTGAGACTGGGGTTCCCTGGTTCTCCCTGTTCCCGGAATTACCTCCAATGGTGAGGACGTCCGGTCTGCCACCCTCGCCCTTTGCTCCTGATCAGCCCTAGGCTAAGTCCCCCTCATCTCCACCCACTGACCAGGAAGCACGGCAACTCCCACAAAAGCAAAACTCCAAAAAGGATTCAGCACAAAGCACACCTGTCTTCTCAGCTCCAAGTCTTGCAGAGACTAAAACTATCAGTGACACCTGCTGGTGGAAGAGGGAACTATTTAAAGGTTGAGGAAGTGGACAACTATGTCAGCTGATACACCCAGCAACAGCAGCAGCTCCCCTGTAACTGGACAGGTGCAAATCCATAGACAGCAGCAGCGTCTGACATTAACACTATGAGGGTCCATGGAAATTTACTCCAGCAGAGAATTTCACAATGACCGCAGAGCAGTCAGCACGTGACGGCCTGTTGCTTATATGTGTTCCACTACGATTATAGATAATTTGTGATCCGAAATGCATGAGCTGATTGTACATTGTTGGACATATAACAAAGTCTTTCAGGATTTGATGACTTTCGGTGCCTGATTTCTCTCTTTGCTGTTTGTCAGTCTGTCCAGAACCTCCTCCAGGTCAAGAACAAGGGAAAAATCCAGATGGGAATAATTATCGAGTATATTATGGAGTAGGTGTTGCTGTAGTCGCAGTGATCATCATCACCATCATCATCATCATCATCCGCTGTCAGAAGGATGAAAAAAATCGTAACGCACCGTGAGTATCGCATGAAACATCGAATGTCACTTTGTGATTATTCCCTTCATTTATTTTTTCATTGATCAATCATACATGTTCCATCAGGGGAAATAAGATCAATGAAGGGGTCGTCCACTTCTAAGTAGTCTTAGTTGAGGGACAGACAGGGATGAAGTATCCTGTTCGGCGACAGTGGCGGAGACCGTATAGGGTTGTCAAGGAAACAAGGTGTCAGTGCCAGTGTTTCTAGTGGGTCACCATTCCCCTTTTACCCTTAGCATCAGGGTTTCCTTCCCTACCCCCTTGTCGTCCTCCTAATATCATTATATGTAAAGTTCTATTATATTTTTATGTCCAGGTACGAGGGTATTGGTACAGTGTTGGGTCCTGGCATATACTGTGTCATCACCAGCGCCAAATAGCAGGGGGGCTGGCTGACTGCTCACCTCAATATCTAAACCAGTCTCTACTGTCTCTGCATTAGTCATATGAAAGGGGGCTGACAGCAAAACGAGCAATGAGCCGACCCCCTTACTACATAATGTAGATGGGGGTGGTGATATAGGAAGTTCTCACAGTTACTACAACACCTGGGAGCGTGCTGAAAACCCGTCTGTATTATCACAATGTCCGAGTTCTCTCCCCTGTGCTTTACACTGCAGTTCAAATCGTCTGCATTGTATAGGTATGGAAAGTGTGCAATGCAAAATAAGTATCTGTGCAGTCTAGATGAACATCCAAGAAGGATCTGTGCCCTGCCCTATCAGATCACTGACCTGACCTATAGGATCTCTGCCCTGCTCTATTGGATCTGTGCTCTACCCTACTGGATGTGTGCTCTTCCCTGTCGGATCTTTGCCTTGCCCTACTGGATTTGTGCCCAGCCTCACCGGATCTGTGCCCTGCCCTATTGGCTCTGTGCCCTGCAGTATTGGCTCTGTGCCCTGCCCTATTGGCTCTGTGCCCTGCCCTATTGGCTCTGTACCCTGCCTTATTGGCTCTGTGCCCTGCCCTATTGGCTCTGTACCCTGCCTTATTGGCTCTGTGCCCTGCCCTATTGGATCTGTACAACATCCTACAGGGTCTGTACCCTACCGTACCCTACCTGCTCTGTGTCCTGCCCTACAGGATCTGTGCCCTGCCCTATTGGCTCTGTACCCTCCCCTATTGGCTCTGTGCCCTGCCCTATTGGATCTGTACAATATCCTACAGGGTCTGTACCCTACCGTACCCTACCTGCTCTGTGTCCTGCCCTACAGGATCTGTGACCTGCCCTATCAGATCAGTGCCCTGCCCTAAAGCCTCAGTTCATGTACCTACAGGCTCTGAGCTCTCATAGGATCTGTGTCAGAGAGCAGGATATCTGGTACTGCGCTATATTTTTGGGATAATCAGGGTTGGTGATGAAGTTGTCTTACTCTGCTAATTACCTATTAATTATTTTTTATCTTTTATTCATAGCGATTGCATTGGAGATTGTGCGTCTTCCAGTAATGACTCCAGTAGAGAAGACTTAAAGAGCAATGAAGAAGGAACAACGTACACGACTGTAGACATGTGCAATGACCGTGTCCTATAAGGACCATTATCACATATAGCGATAACATTGCAGATTTGCTATGACCGGAGCTGGACACTGACTTGTTAGAAGAAATGACATCTTGTATCCAGGGAATTGTTGCTCTTGTGTCCATAGTCATTGACAAGAGCATCCCAGAAGGCCCTAAAAATGTTACTCTCCAACCATATAATCTCTGGGAATCTCACAGGACACAATTGTATAAAAGTCAAAATTCTACACAAGTCATTGTCTAGCTCCAGTCATAGAACATATAACATTGTTACGGAAGATGCAGTGTTTTTTCCATATACTTCATAATTGGGCAAAAAAAAAATCTAAAAAATATCTAAGGAACGTGGCCAAAAAGAAATGGAAAAAAAAAGTCCTTAGAAACTTTTCACAACTTTTTTAAATATTCGTCAGCAGTGTCGGTCCGGCCTGCCGGGTTACCAGGTAAACCCCTGGTGGGCCCGCCCCCTAGTCTCACTCTCTTTACCCCCCCACCATGTCACTTACAGAATGCAGCCGCATACTGATACGATGATACATTTACACTGCCCCGGAGAGCTGGGAGGGCCCACTCGCAGTCAGAACACCGTCCACCCATTACTTATGCAGAGGGATGGTCCCCGCATTAAATATACTTTCACATAGCTATCATCAGAGCATAATCATAGAAAGGGAGGAGACTTAAAGGGGCTGTCCAGCTTTGGGGACAATTTTTTTTTTATTAAATGCATGTATTTTTGGCTAAAAATCACTTTTGTGATCTTCAGTATGATAAAAAAAAAAAATTAGCACCATTTGGCTTTTACGGGCTGTTTGTTTCCAATAACATTCAGCTTTGATGTGCTTAGAGGAGCCGAGAAAATGACTGATAAGAGACTTAAAATGTCTCAGTCAGACCATTAGAACGAGCTGAATGATCACTGACTGATTTTCAGTTGACTTATTCTGCAGCCGGTGCAAGGGAGCCAAGTTTATAATGAAACCCAATTGCAAAAATGATTTTTAGTCCTTAAAAAATTAATTTACATAAAAAATGTCCCTAAAGATTAGCCTTCTTTATATACACTTGTTCACTCATAAAAGGGAAAATGTATTGTACATAATAAAATATATATTTTTTAGTATTTAGGGAAACACTTTATCTTGCAGCTTTTGGAGTTCAGTTAAGTCAGATTTGGACCAAGAAATTAATATATTTGGCATCTGAAGATCACTGTGATATCTGGTTAAACCAAACGTTTGTACTGGTAGTAAGAAAGCCTGTTGTGATGACCCATATGACAACTGGGTCATATATGCAAAAATGTCGTCTATATATCTTCCATAGTTCTCACTATGAGTCCCTTTAAAGTAATAGCTTATTTATTATTGTAATATGCAAGGGTAGAAATAATCCCATGAATGCTGGATTCAATGGATCTTGTTTAAATCCCAGCAATTTGCACAAAATGATTTATACAGTGCAGGGTCCTCGTTATTACTGCACATGTTCATTGACAGAGCTCAATACAGTGCATGTATTGTATGTGCAGCCAGTAGATCGCAGCAGAAGACCATAGCATAGTTGGCGATCCGTGCAGGAGAGCATCAAGGAAAACTTCAAAAGTGAACGTTTCTTGTTTGTTTTACTTTTCTGTTTGGCTTACCGACTCCACAGCCCTGGTCTGCACCGTGACTTGGCTTTAGGGCCACACTGGTTGGCATGACCCTATATTTTCATACCTAAACGGTTGTATACTCTGGTTAGTTATACTCTGAATCCTGGCGGATTCGGTGACTCTACTCTCTGCTGGCGATTGGTGAAGTTCGGAGAAGACGTGGTGCCCAATAGTCATGTTCTCCGATTCCCACCTCTGGTGCCATAAAAAGTTCTAAACTAGATGAAAAATCCTCAGAATCCTAAAAAGTTTTGGAAATGTCATCCTGTTCCTGACGTGTAGTCAGTGTCCACGAGAGCAGTAAATACAAGATACAAATTGGCAAAGAAAGGAGCCGGTAATGGCGCGGGCGAAACCATCGGCCCCGGGAACTGCGGCATCCAGGGAGATGGCGGCCAACTTGTATTTTAGATTTCACGCTCCAATAAAATTGGCGAATACACGTTGTCACTGGCAGGGACCGTACAATGTGCCGAAAAATTCTAAATTTTAATAAAGTTAATATATGGAACTCAAAGAGAACATTTTCGTAGAAGACTTGTTCCCTCCTAGTGGGGCCACCCAACATTGCTTAGAGTGATCATCCATTTGACACCAGGGACTCTTATCTGTAGGTGTCCGCTGTAGATCCCCCATGGATCAGGTCATCTCTAGATCTAGTGGCGCATATTTAAGTCTCAGGGCCATGTGCTGTACATATATACCATATTTTCCGCTTTATTAGATGCACCCCAAATTTGGTTTTGGAAAAGAGAGAAAAAAAATAATTTTTTAATGTTAAACGGGGTCTGTCTTATAATGCCAGTGTCTGTCTTACAACCAGTATATATGTCCCTCATCCTTGGTACATGGCCCCCATATACAGGTACATCCCCCCCCCCCATCCTGGTATGATGAAAAATCCTCAGAATCCTAAAAAGTTTTGGAAATGTCATCCTGTTCCTGACGTGTAGTCAGTGTCCGCGAGAGCATTAAATAAAAGATACAAATTGGCAAAGAAAGGAGCCGGTAAAGGCGCGGGGCGAAACAATCAGCCCCGGAAACTGCAGCATCCAGGGAGATGGCAGCCAACTTGTATTTTAGATTTCACGCTCCAATAAAATTGTAAAATTGGCGAATACACGTTGTCACTGGCAGGGACCGTACAATGTGGCAAAAAATACTAAATTTAAAAAAAGTTAAAATGTTATCTTTGGGTTCAATATATTATTAGAAGACTTGTTCCCTTGTAGTGAGGCCACCCAACATTGCTTGGTGTTGATCCATTTGACACCAGGGGCTCTTATCTGTAGGGGCCTGCTGTAGATCCCCCAGGGATCAGGTGTTTTCTGGATCTTGTGGCGCATATTTAAGTCTCAGGACCATGCGCTGTACATATATACCATATTTTATGCTTTATAAGACGCACTAGATTATAAGATGCACCCCAAATTTGGTAACGGAAAAGAGAAAAAGTTTTTTTTTTATGTTAAACGGGGTCTGTCTTATAATGCCAGTGTCTGTCTTACAACCAGTATATATGTCCCTCATCCTTGTACATGGCCCCCATCCTGGTAAATGGTCCCCCATCCTGGCACATGGCCCCTCTTCCTGGTACATGGCCCCTCATCCTGGTACATGGTCCCCCATCCTAGTACCTGACCCCCCCCATCCCGGTATAGATATCCCCCATCATGATACATGGCCTTCCCATCCTGGTACATGCCCCCCATCCTGGTATAAATATTCACCCATCCTGAAACATGCTCTCCCATGCTGGAATATATATCCCTCATACTGGTTACATGGCCCCTCATCCTAGTACCTGACCCCCCCCCAACCCGGTATAGATAGCCCCCATCATGATACATGGCCCTCCCATCCTGGTACATGGCCCCTCATCCTAGTACCTGACCCCCCCCAACCCGTATAGATAGCCCCCATCATGATACATGGCCCTCCCATCCTGGTACATGCCCCCCATCCTGGTATAAATATTCACCCATCCTGAAATATGTTCTCCCATCCTGGAATATATATGTCGCTCATACTGGTATATGGCCCCCCATCCTGGTATATGGCCCCTCCATTCTGGTACAATATATATATACGTACGTTTTATAATCCAAAAAATACAGTTTATGGTCCTTATATATCTCATTACGTTGTCATTGACAGTGTTCAATACAGTGAATGTACAGGACACCGCCAGTAACTTACATAAAAATCCCTGTAGATCGTAGTCATAGTCAGCGATCGGTGCAAGGCAGGAAAAATACATTGTCTACCCAAAATGTAATATCTGCATCCATGAATCCAATGCATCCCAGGGACAAGTTCCCACGTAGCATTCCTTCTCCACAACTCCCGATGGAAAATCTGTAGGATTGAGTCATTGTGGAACGACGTTGCGTCTTACCCTCGTGTGTTACATTTTACATTGCAAAAAGTGAAATGCGGATGGAAAGCGACAGGGTAAATTGAAAAGAACAAATTACACTCCGGATATTTTGTTTCATAAAATCTCATCCACATTGCTAGAGGGGCAGCGGATTATACACCTAGGAAATTTGCGGGAAAAAAAGACCAACAATTTTAGGCTACGTGGAAACATTGCCTAAAAGGAGCCATATTGATCTGTCTGAGTGTAGAATGTGGACAGGTTGAAAAATCATTTGATTATCGAGTCATTTATATTATTACTTAAAAGGGAATTTGCCAGGTGATTTTTAGAATAATACTACTGGTATCTTTAAACAGAGCTTAATCAGCTCTTTCAGGATCAGTAACTTTTATTGCTCTACCTTCTCCTGTTATCTTGCTTCAAGCTACGAGAATTCAGTGTCACGTGACAGCTAGTCAAGCATATATCTATACAAATTGCATATGCACTGCTAGCCATGCTCACCTCTTAGTGCATTTACTATCACTGCTGAGAGGCGGGAGGGAGTATGGGTAGGGGCAGCAGGGCAAACTCAGTTTGGATTTCCTATAATAGAGGTGGGCATGCCTAGCAGTGCATGTGCATTTTGTATTTACATATACTTGACTAGCCATCACGTGACATTGAATTCTCCAGAGCTTACAGCAAGATAACAGGAGAAGGTGGAGCAGCAAAAGTTACTGATCCTGAAAGAGCTGCTTGAGCCCTATGTAAAGATATTAGTAGCATTGTTCTAGAAAATCACCAGACAGATTCCCTGTAATGATTTGCCTCAAATTCGTAGTGGAGCCACTGAGAACTGAAAATAGTGATACTATACTGTAGTACATACACAGTGTTTTTGGTGGACAGAATGTTCTTAGATACTCAATATCACTTTTTGTTGTCATTGACGCCAGTCGATACCAGGAGCCCGTAGTCGTAGTCAGACATCCGTGCAGGATTTCATCTAGGACAATGCTTGCAGGAGGATCCATATCGCATTTCTCACTTTAGGTAGGTTGCAGGATTTTGTGTATCTATGGGTCGTCTTCTGGGTAAACATCAATATATTCCCATTTAGCTAGTAGTGAAGTGGCTATAGGACGTTCATCCTGCTATACAGTGCACTGCCTCATCATGCTACACAGACTTGTTTTAAGTCCTTCAAGACTTTAGCAGTAGTTCTATCGATAGGTCAGCAGTGTCTGATTGGTTGAGATGCCGCACCTGGCCTACAGCTTCTCCCATCAGTTGTTCCCTTTGTCGACGGGAAGTATTTCTTTACAAAGCTATGTCAGCTCTATATTGGCCACTGTTGGGTACTGCACATCTGACCCTTATTGATTTAAATAGGGGTCGAATGTGCAGTACTTGACTTTGGCCACTATAGAGTTGGCGGAGCTTCGTAACGGAGAACTTCCAATCTTTTTCCGCTTTGTTTCAGTTCCAAAAACTCAGCAAAAAAAATCCTCACAATACTAAATAGATTTTGCACTAATGGAACCGTTCAGAGTTGAGTTTGTTAATAATCCTCTTGACGTGAAGTCAGAGAGGTCCACATATAATACATGAGGTCAGAAAAGGAGGTGATAAAGGTCGGGGGAAAAATCGCAGCTCCGATAATGGTGAGGTCCAGAGCGATGGGGCGCTTCAGTACAATTGGTGTCACCCTGTACAATGTGCCTAATATTCCATGGAAAGGAGATGCCACATGTTGATTGCTGCAGTCTATTTATAAGCTCTCTGTAGATTTAATGGTAGTTGATTTCCTTTGGCACATTCGGAGTTAATGTGTAGATGCAGCTGTGTTGCAGTCTATAGGTGAGGCGGCTGTCCAGGCGCAGGTGAGCTGCTGTTGCTGAGTGTGTCAGCTGACATAGTTGTCTCACAGCCTTTAAATAGTTCTACTTCCTTTCACTAGGTGTTGCTGATAGAGTTTGTCTCTTCAAGACCTCAAGCCGAGAAAGACGTGTGTGCACTTAGTGCTGAAGCTTCCTTGGTGTTTTTCCTCATTTGTGGGTGTTGCTGTCTATCACGGTCCATGGGTGGAGGTGAGGGGGTGTTAGCACAAGGTTGGTTGAGGAGCAGGGAAACGGTGGTGGCCCAGACAGTCTCATCACCAGTGGTACCTCTGTGTACAGGGAACCCCAGTCTAGGATAAGACTAGCTACCCAGTTTACCTTGCCCGTTATTGCCATCTTGATTTCCACTCCTTCATCCACTATTCCCTTTTGTGACATTTTATATGAAAATATCTAATTAGGACTAGTTTCATATATTTAATAATATAATTAATGCATGTATCCTATTTAATTTTAATGTATAGTTCAAAAATGACCTTTTTATCACTTTTTGGGTTATTTACAAGGATCCCCTTTATTGTCGCAGGATATTCTGCTGTGTGGACCCCTGTGATCAACTGTAGGGGCAGTGGTGTAACTGTAACAGGTGCAGGGGTTGGATCGTACCCGGGCCCTGGAGTCTAGGGGGTCCCAAATATCCCTTTGGCCTATAGAAAAAGACTAATGCTACTAAAGATTTGCAATAATTGGGGGCCCTGTTGGAACTTTCACATTGGGGCCCATGAGTTTCAAGTTACACCAGTGCATTTCAGGCTGGATAGAAGTTGACTATATGACCCCAATGCGAAATCTCCAAAAGGGCCCATGAGCTTCAAGTTATGCCACTTTGTAGGGGAATGGAGCAGTAAGTGTTACATTTCCCTGCAGTGCCCCCACAGGTGACATTGTGCATTACAGAATCATAAAAATCTGTCGATGATCCATATAACAGAGTCACACCGATTCCTCTGGAGGGAGAGAGGATTCTTATGGCTGATTTTCCCTTGACTAATAATCCCAGTCCGCAATCTCATCTATCAGGATCCATACATGCCAGATTAAAGGAATTGTACCAGAATTATGAAACGCGTGGAAATGTTTCACTCATCTATAATCTGGGATCGTAATGTACTTATTAGTGTAAAGCTAAATGTTATTAGTCAGGATTACTCCTTATAAAGGTTTGCAACAATAAACCCAGTTGGGCGATTCCTGCACATGTAGCGGTTCTTGACGCGTTTCGGCTTTGTTCTCAAGCCTTTCCCAGACAGTGCCGAAATGTGTCAAGATAGGAAAAGTAAATTCTGAAAATATATATAAAATGTGAGTGTGCATCTTATATTACTACTCATTATAAGAGGGAAGTTCATCCAAAATATGGAATATTGGGAAAGTAATGATGACGGGGCGTCATCCGGTGCAGTCCGGCTCCGCTAAGGGTAAGAATATCAATTCCAGAGAATGAGGAACGTTCTGCATTCATATATAGGAGGCAGGACACAGATTTCCTATTACTTAACTTCCCTTTGTTATCATATTACCACTATATTATTAGTAAGACTTTTGCTTTATTATCACACTGCATTACTAACCCTATAATAATAATAATAACACTGTATAATTATCACCTATCACTATTGCATTATGACTTCTACTTATTGTATAACTCTGATATCCTAATAAAAGTATAAAATTCTGACATTTGTGTCAACGTTTCATTGTGTGGCTTATTTAAATATATATATTATGTTATATATATTTGCCAGCTACTAAAAGTACCAATGGCTTTGGACCTGCCTTGTCATCCACATTGCTTTTGGTCTTAGAAATGTTATTTAGCTTTGATGTAAAAAAAAATACAAAAGCAGTTTCCAAAGTTAATAATTTTAATGTTTCTGGATGTTATATGGTTGATGTAACGTCTGTCCGAGGCCACAGGCTCAAAACGGCTATCTCAGACAGACTAGGCAAGAGATGCTCTATTAGGCAGAACTGACTAAGAAACCCTGATCCTATACAGGGATCTGGATTTACAGCAGGGTCTAGAGGATTGCTGCCTATAGAAGGGCCGCTGTCCACAGACTGGGAAGTCGCCAGACAGGGTCGAAGCCTACTGCTTGGTTGGAGAGGTCCTGCTGCTGGGTTGGAGGGGTCCTGCTGCTGGGTGGGAGGGGTCCTGCTGCTGGGTGGGAGGGGTCCAGCTGCTGGTGGGGGGCGTCCTGCTGCTGGGTGGGAGGGGTCCTGCTGCTGGGTTGGAGAGGTCCTGCTGCTGGGTTGGAGGGGTCCTGCTGCTGGGTGGGAGGGGTCCTGCTGCTGGCTTGGAGTGGTCCTGCTGATGGGTTGGAGCGGTCCTGCTGATGGGTTGGAGCGGTCCTGCTGATGGGTTGGAGCGGTCCTGCTGATGGGTTGGAGAGGTCCTGCTGCTGGGTTGGAGTGGTCCTGCTGCTGGGTTGGAGAGGTCCTGCTGCTGGGTGGGAGGGGTCCTGCTGCTGGGTGGGAGGGGTCCTGCTGCTGGGTGGGAGGGGTCCTGCTGCTGGGTGGGAGCGGTCCTGCTGCCGGGTTGTAGCGGTCCTTCTGCTGGGTTGTTTCGCTCCTCCACATCTCCTGGGGTACTGGCCTGTCTCCTGTTATCTGCTCCATTCTCTGGACACTGTACTGACAGACACAGCTACCCTTCTCTCCACAGCTCACATTGATGATCCATCCTGGATGAGCTGCTCTACCCTGAGCACCTTCTGTGTCTGTAGACACCACCTCATGCTATCTCTAGGGTGAGATCAATGACAACATGCAAAAGGTGTGTACATTTGGCCAACGCTAAGGTCCCGTGACACTGAGTGAGATCGCTGTTACATCACAGGTTTTGTGACGCAACAGTGACCTCGCCAGTGATCTTGCTATGCTTGACAAGTAGCAGGGACCAGGCCCCTGCTGTACCGTTGCTGCATCACTGCTGAGATCTGACTGTTTGACATCTCACCAGCGACCACGTAGCGACACTCCAGCGATCCCAGCCAGGTCGTATCATTGTCGGGATCGCTGGAGCGCCGCCAAGTGTAACGGGGCCTCTAGTCGTACAAACAGTCGATAAGTGTGACATGTGGCACCCACCAATCAGGTGGTTACATCCGGCCATCTCTACTAATACAAAGCACTGATCAGTGGGGTCTGACATGCGGCTCCCACTAATTGGGTTTACATCTAAGGTGCAAATATTAAATGAAGCTCCATGTAATGTGTAGCAGCCAAAACATTATTCTAAGGATCCACCATCAATGTCATATGCCCGGACAATCAGCTAAAAAATAGGGAATTACTTTAACTCTACAGCCTTTCTAGACAGTTTAGGTTCTACTTAAATTGTGGATTTGGTTGACATTTTGTTTGTAGACTGAAAAAACTCCGGATTTCAGTGGTAAACATGTCCACGGGGCTTCATGTTCACACGGAGGCTAAAAACGAGCTCATTTTAGCATTTTTCAGGCCAATATACCAGTGATTAACCTACGGATAAGGTGAGACTGTTTCTTTAAAAAAAATCAAATATTTAATAACTTGACAAAAAAAAATCATAAAATGATTAAAACAGACAAAGAATATTCCAGAAAGGATAAAATGCTCCTATAGAACAGCTGTATGTAAACTGTACACTTCAGGCACCACAAAAACTGAATTATGCAGCTATTAACCACAGAAATGAATGCAATTGTGAATAAACAGTGAAAATAGAATATAAATCACAATAAAAAGCAATAAAAGTGTCTGCATTGACTGCTGTAAACAAAGTTATAAAGTGCCGGTGTGATTGCTATTGGGAAAAATGAACTAAGATAGGTATGTAGATGATCTCACCATGTCTTACAATGGATATGGTGAAAATAGAATATAAATCACAATAAAAAGCAATAATAGTGTCTGCATTGACTGCTGTAAGAAAAGTTATAAAGTGCTGGTGTTATTTCTATTGGGAAAAATGAACCTCAAAAATGATAGGTACGTAGACGATCTCACAATGTCTTACAATGGATACAATAGTCTATCTCAAGAAAGGAAAGGAAACGTGATTATAACAATGTATCACATTGCTTAGATAATATTTACCCAGATTTATGAGGCAAGTGCATACTGTATTGTAATAAGTCATATACTGTATGTACTCAACACAGCTTCATGGAAGCACAGTGTTAAGTTAATATTTACCCAGATTTACCAGCCAAGGACATATGGTGCCGTCACACAGCACGATCTGGCCAGCGATGTCGGAAGCGATGCGCGGGTGCCCGCTCGGTTCCGACATCGCTGGCCAGCTGTCAGGCCAGCGAGCGATCCGCAGCAACGCTGCGGTACAGGCTGGATCGCCGCCGACATCGCTCTGGCGATGTCACACGGCGTGATCCAGCCTTATCGCAGGTCGCCGGTTGACAGGTTTACGGTTCTTCCCGTAAACCTGTCAACCTGCGACCAGCGATAAAACGCGGTCGCACCGCTCGTTTACAGAGCGCGACGTCGCTAGCGACATCACTGATACGTCACTTTTTCGGCGATGTCGCTAGCGACGTCGGCAGGTGTGACGGCACCAATAAATGGCTCATTACAGTAAGAAAATTGGACTCCAGCTCTTACACATGAAGATTTTTGCTTTTTATTTTCTTATAAGGTGAATCCCACGAGTCGACGCGTTTGATAAGCTTTACGCTTTATTATTCACGACATTGGTGTAACTGAATAGTAAGTTCACATATAGGAGGTTTTGGTAATATACATAGGTGAAACTTCTAATTACAGATGACCAGCAGAAGTTTTTAAAGAAAAATAATGGCTTTTTTTGCACCATTTTCAATGACTCATAGCACTTATAGTGCCTACAAGTAGTATTCAACCCCCTGCAGATTTAGCTGGTTGACACATGCGGAATTAACTTGGCATTGTGACATTTGGACTGTAGATCAGCCTGGAAGTGGGAAATGCAGCCAAAAAATTTTTTTTTTTTTTTTAAAGCGTTAAAAGTGAATTCCGAGGGTCATTTATTATTCAACCCCTCAAACCACCAGAATTCTGTTTGGTCCCCCTAAAGTATTAAGAAGTAGT
Organism: Allobates femoralis; assembly: GCA_033576535.1. Classification (NCBI taxonomy): domain Eukaryota; kingdom Metazoa; phylum Chordata; class Amphibia; order Anura; family Aromobatidae; genus Allobates; species Allobates femoralis. The sequence goes on from JARQOC010000009.1 coordinate 55,501,063, forward strand.
TCAGGCACAAAGAACAATGAGCTTCACATGTGTGGATTAATTATCTCTTTTGCCAGCCTTTTCTGACTATTTAAGACCCTCCCCAAACTTGTGAACAGCACTCATACATGGTCAACATGGGAAAGTCAAAGGAGCATTCCAAGGCCATCAGAGACAAGATCGTGGAGGATCACAAGGCTGGCAAGGGGTACAAAACCCTTTCCAAGGAGTTGGGCCTACCTGTCTCCACTGTTGGGAGCATCATCCGGAAGTGGAAGGCTTATGGAACTACTGTTAGCCTTCCACGGCCTGGACAGCCTTTGAAAGTTTCCTCCCGTGCCGAGGCCAGGCTTGTCCGAAGAGTCAAGGCTAACCCAAGGACAACAAGGAAGGAGCTCCGGGAAGATCTCATGGCAGTGGGGACATTGGTTTCAGTCAACACCATAAGTAACGTACTCCACCGCAATGGTCTCCGTGCCAGACGAGCCCGTAAGGTTCCTTTACTTTCAAAGCGTCATGTCAAGGCTCGTCTACAGTTTGCTCATGATCACTTGGAGGACTCTGAGACAGACTGGTTCAAGGTTCTATGGTCTGATGAGACCAAGATCAAGATCTTTGGTGCCAACCACACACGTGACGTTTGGAGACTGGATGGCACTGCATACGACCCCAAGAATACCATCCCTACAGTCAAGCATGGTGGTGGCAGCATCATGCTGTGGGGCTGTTTCTCAGCCAAGAGGCCTGGCCATCTGGTCCGCATCCATGGGAAGATGGATAGCACGGCCTACCTGGAGATTTTGGCCAAGAACCTCCGCTCCTCCATCAAGGATCTTAAGATGGGTCGTAATTTCATCTTCCAACAAGACAACGACCCAAAGCACACAGCCAAGAAAACCAAGGCCTGGTTCAAGAGGGAAAAAATCAAGGTGTTGGAGTGGCCTAGTCAGTCTCCTGACCTTAACCCAATTGAAAACTTGTGGAAGGAGCTCAAGATTAAAGTCCACATGAGACACCCAAAGAACCTAGATAACTTGGAGAAGATCTGCATGGAGGAGTGGGCCAAGATAACTCCAGAGACCTGTGCCGGCCTGATCAGGTCTTATAAAAGACCATTATTAGCTGTAATTGCAAACAAGGGTTATTCCACAAAATATTAAACCTAGGGGTTGAATAATAATTGACCCACACTTTTATGTTTAAAATTTATTAAAATTCAACTGAGCAACATAACTTTTTGGTGTGTAAGATTTATGCTTCTGTTAATAAATCCTACTCTCGTTTGCAGTTTGAAGGCTCTAACTTATTGGCATCTTATCAAACCACCTAAATCTGCAGGGGGTTGAAGACTACTTGTAGACACTTTCAACACAAAAGAACAAAAAGTACTATGCAAAAAGTCAAATTTTATTGGAAAACGTCATTAAAAATGGTAAGGTGGCAAGAAAGGCATATACAACAAGCCCATCAGGTTCAAGCAAGGGCAGTAAGATATAGTAATACATCAACGGGTAGGCATAATCTCACAGTAATAGAAAAGTCCCACAAGTACAAAGGTAAAAAAAACCCCCAAAAGGGTCATTACCATATAAATGACAAAGGCGTAGTTACAGTGAACATGATTACATCCAAATAAAGTGCAAGTGCAACAAGTATATAGACTATACATAAATCCTTAGAATGAACATGCTCAAACGCTTTTGTCATGATCGAAGTACAAGGAGGGGTCCCATCAATAAAGACCTGTGCATACCCATGTTAGATCCAAGTATGTTGCCCTCAACAAGGGACCTGCTGGGCTAGAACCCCGACGCGGTGTTGTTGTGTGCTCCCCCTTGAGGAAGCTGCAGCTACCAGGCTTATGCAGCGAAACGCCGCGTCGGGGTTCTAGCCCAGCAGGTCCCTTGTTGAGGGCAACATACTTGGATCTAACATGGGTATGCACAGGTCTTTATTGATGGGACCCCTCCTTGTACTTCGATCATGACAAAAGCGTTTGAGCATGTTCATTCTAAGGATTTATGTATAGTCTATATACTTGTTGCACTTGCACTTTATTTGGATGTAATCATGTTCACTGTAACTACGCCTTTGTCATTTATATGGTAATGACCCTTTTGGGGTTTTTTTTTACCTTTGTACTTGTGGGACTTTTCTATTACTGTGAGATTATGCCTACCCGTTGATGTATTACTATATCTTACTGCCCTTGCTTGAACCTGATGGGCTTGTTGTATATGCCTTTCTTGCCACCTTACCATTTTTAATGACGTTTTCCAATAAAATTTGACTTTTTGCATAGTACTTTTTGTTCTTTTGTGTTGAAAATGCTAATTTGAGTACCTTTATGCATACGGCAGAACCCTTTCCCACTTGCACTGACATGTGGCGGGCTCTGCCTCACTTATATAAGCCTATTTGGGCGCTGTTTCTAATACTTGTAGACACTGTATTTCATTCAAAAGTATAACTCGTCCGGCAAAAATCAATCATATGTCTATATTGAGGGAAGAATAAAAAAAGGTTATGGCTCTTGGAAGAAAAGGAGGAAAAATAGAAAACGAAAAGTGGAAAATCGCCCAGAGGTGAAGGGGTTAAACATATTTTTCTATAAATGGTGCAAAATTTCTGAGACAAATGAATGACAGGTTCTGTTCAAATTTTATTGTTTTGTGGACAAAATCCATTACAGATCTAATAAAACCTAATACCATCAGCGAGGAACGTCCTGACCTCATCTCTATCCCAGGTGTAGAAGTGACCTTCGCATTATTCACACCTGGGCGCGGCAGAGCTGTGACGTCACCCGTGACTATATATACAGGTGCTGGGAAGGGTCTGACCTTCTTTGAAGCAAAGTAAACAAGTCACAGAATTCAGATTTACAGAGAGAGAACAAATATGAAGAATCTGCTCCGTGGTGACAGCAGGTCTGTACTCACCCAACATTACTGCCGCGATGGCAGATAAACCCAATAACACTGGGGTGATACGATCGTCTAAGAAAACAACCTGCAAAATTGTTCTACATGTGCCAAAAGCATAACAAGCAAGTGACAGAGCTAGGAAAAGAGCTGGGAACCAGGTGAAGCTCCACCAGGCCTCCAATTATTGCAAATCCTTAATAGTAATGATCTTTCCATATATTCTACAAGGCCTTCTGGGGCCCCGTACATTTCAGGGTGCAGCCTCCGCACTTAGTTTAGCTTACACCCCTGACTGACGCGTTTACAGCTTTGACCCTACCCGGTTTCCCCAAAAATAAGACAGTGTCAGATATAAATTTTTGCTACCAAAGATGTGCTATGTCTTTTTTTCAGGGAATGTCTTAATTTTACATAATCCCCATCATCCCCTTGTAACCCCTAATATCCCAATTATCCTCCTGCAGCCCCCAATATCCCATCATCCCCATGCAGCCTACATCATCCTCATCATCCCCATGCAGCCCCCAATATCCCCATCATCTCCTTACAGCCCCCATCATCTCCTTACAGCCCCCATCATCTCCTTACAGCCCCCATCATCTCCTTACAGCCCCCATCATCCCCTTGCAACCCCCTATATCTCCAACATTCCCGTGCAGCCCCATTATCCCCATCATCTTCTTGCAGCCCCATTATCCCCTTGCAGTCCCCAATATCCCCATCATCTCCTTGCAGCCCCCATTATCCCCTTGCAGTCCCCAATATCCCCATCATCCCCTTGCAGCCCCCAATATCCCCATCATCCCCTTGCAGCCCCCAATATCCCCATCATCCTCATGCAGCCCCCAATATCCCCATCATCCCCTTGCAGCCCCCAATATACCCATCTTCCCCTTGCAGCCCCCAATATCCCCATCATCCTCATGCAGCCCCCAATATCCCCATCATCCCCTTACAGCCCCCAATATCCCCATCATCCCCTTGCAGCCCCCAATATACCCATCTTCCCCTTGCAGCCCCCAATATCCCCATCATCCTCATGCAGCCCCCAATATCCCCATCATCCCCTTGCAGCCCCCAATATACCCATCTTCCCCTTGCAGCCCCCAATATCCCCATCATCCCCTTACAGCCCCCAATATCCCCATCATCCCCTTGCAGCCCCCAGTATCCCTTTGCTGCCCCCAATACCATATTCCTATAATCCCTTTGCAGCCACCATCATCCCCATTACAGCCAATCTGTTTAAAGAGAACCTGTCAGGTGGTTTATGCCCCCCCCAGCTATCACTGTCTATAGCTGCAGCTTTATAATACCAATCTAATCATCCCTGTCTGAGCTCATAGTGTAATATTAAAGGTGAAAAAAAGCATTTATACACTTAAATTTCAGTCCCCACCTTGGAGGAGGGGGACTGTCTGGCAGGATAATAGTTAACTCACTTTTTAACTTGGATAGCTAAAGGACCTGTGTGATGTAACAATCATGTGACCATAGTGGGCGGAGCTAAACAAGCAAACGTATTATGTTCTATGAGAATGTAGCTCCGCCTATTGTAGTCACATGGTTGTGACATCACATTAGGTCTCCCAACATGTTCTAGCACAAGGCTGAAATGTTAACTATTAACCTGCCAAACAGTCCCTGTCCTCCAAGCTGGGGACTGACTGCCTCATTACATGAGGAAATGTCAGTGTATAAATGCTTTTTATTCACCTTTCACATTACTCTGAGCTCAGACAGGGATGATTAGAATAGTATTATGAAGCTACAGATACAGACAGTGATAACTGGAGGGGCATAAACAGTCTGACAGGTTCCATTTAAAGTGATCCTAAACCCACAAACTGACCCCCCCCCCCCCCCCCCCCCCCCGCATCTTTAGACCTGTCCCTGCACCCCCTCTTATCATTTCTAGCCATCCCTTTTGCAGAAACAAATCGAACAATAGCCAAACGGACGGTGTGTTGTGGTCTGCGCTGCTGCTCTCTGGCCTTGGGGTCAGTTGCTGCAGTACCGGGGACTGCCCTGGAGTGGTACCTGGTGTCTACCAACAGCCCAGGACAATCCCCGTTACTGTAGCAACTGACCCCAAGGCTAGAGAGCAGCAGCGCAGACCACAACACACCGTCCGTTTGGCTATCATCCCCATTACGACATACACACACTCACTCTTTTCTCACTGGTCCACTGCTGCAGTATTACAGGTGCCACTCTGAGCTGTGCACCCCAGCTGTGAAGATGTACGGGAAGCCGAAAAAAGCCGCCTGCCAATCAGAGCCCAGCAGCTGCTGGCCAATCAGAGGCCCGCATGTAACATCTCTGATTGGTCAGTGGTTTCTGTGCTCTGATTGGCCGGTGGTTTCCCCTTACGTCTATGCAGCTGGGGTGCACAGCTCAGAGTGGCGCCTGTAATACTGCAGCAGCGTTCACCAAGACAAGTGCGGCAGATATGAAAACCACACAACACATATAGGAGGGATAATTTTAGCTGCACCTCTTATTAATGTTGTATAATAATGCACATAATAATAATAATAATACAAGAATCTAAAACACATAATAATCATTAAATAATGTGATAAAATATAAAATAAAAAATAAAAAAAAATATCCCCTGTCACTACATTCACTATGAGATCCCAATACCTTGTTACTCAGATAAAAAAAAAATCCCAAAATAAAAGATATGACGACACATTAAATACATACAAGAAATTAATTTTATTAAATCACATTAAAACAACAGCCATTAAAGATTAGCGAATGGACAAAAACAGTCCTATAAGTATACAAGTTATACAATCAATATTCAGTTGATATAATAAAATAAACAAGTATATTCCAGAGGTTATAAATCACCAATATTACTAATAAATATGATAAAGTAAGTACACCACAATATAGTCAAATAAACCCAAGATGTTTGCACACCGTTTATATAATACAAAGTGCTCCTGATACACTGCTCCAAAAAGACTATAAATGTACTGTAAAGTGCAAGTGCACAAAGATGATAAAGGAGGAGTTAACCCTCAATTATAGTGAAATTAACTTATAAAAGTACAGTGTGATCAGTATATGTACAGGGCTAAAGACCTGCAACAGATTTACTATACAAAGTGTAAAAATATATCAATAAATATAAGGTGCAAATAAATGTTAACTGCTAAATACAAATTATTATAATAAATGCAAACTATCATATTCAACATGATACACAAATAGGTATGACGTCTTTGGCATATTGATCATGGACTTTAAAACCTATTATAATACGGTAATTAACTAAATTACCTGTATAGGCATAAACCACTTGGTTGTTCCAGGCCCCGACGCACGTTTCGTCACTTTCATGAGCTGTGCCTCTTATTGATGTCTCTGTAATAATGCAGAACACAATAAAATACAAATTAGATAACATACAATTCTAAAATGAAAGGGGTGGATCAGTGGTTAGCACTGTATATGGTGGCTCAGTGGTTAGCAGTGTATATGGTGGCTCAGTGGTTAGCACTGTGTATGGTGGCTCAGTGGTTAGCAGTGTATATGGTGGCTCAGTGGTTAGCACTGTATATGGTGGCTCAGTAGTTAGCACAGTGTATGGTGGCTCAGTGGTTAGCACTGTATATGGTGGCTCAGTGGTTAGCCCTGTATATGGTGGCTCAGTGGTTAGCACTGTATATGGTGTCTCAGTGGTTAGCACTGTGTATGGTGGCTCAGTGGTTAGCACGGTATGGTGGCTCAGTGGTTAGCACTGTATATGGTGGCTCAGTGGTTAGCACTGTGTATGGTGGCTCAGTGGTTAGCACTGTGTATGGTGGCTCAGTGGTTAGCACTGTGTATGGTGGCTCAGTGGTTAGCACTGTATATGGTGGCTCAGTGGTTAGCACAGTATATGGTGGCTCAGTGGTTAGCACTGTGTATGGTGGCTCAGTGGTTAGCACTGTATACGGTGGCTCAGTGGTTAGCATTGTATATGGTGGATCAGTGGTTAGCACTGTATATGGTGGCTCAGTGGATAGCACTGTATATGGTGGCTCAGTGGTTAGCACTGTATATGGTGGCTCAGTGGTTAGCACTGTATAGTGGCTCAGTGGTTAGCACTGTATGGTGGCTCAGTGGTTAGCACTGTATATGGTGGCTCAGTGGTTAGCACTGTATATGGAGGCTCAGTGGTTAGCACTGTATATGGTGGCTCAGTGGTTAGCACTGTATACGGTGGCTCAGTGGTTAGCACTGTATATGGTGGCTCAGTGGTTAGCACTGTATATGGTGGCTCAATGATTAGCACTGTATATGGTGGCTCAGTGGTTAGCACTGTATGGTGGCTCAGTGGTTAGCACTGTATACAGTGGCTCAGTGGTTAGCACTGTATAGTGGCTCAGTGGTTAGCACTGTATATGGTGGCTCAGTGGTTAGCACTGTATGGCGGCTCAGTGGTTAGCACTGTATAGTGGCTCAGTGGTTAGCACTGTATGGTGGCTCAGTGGTTAGCACTGTATGGTGGCTCAGTGGTTAGCACTGTATAGCGGCTCAGTGGTTAGCACTGTATATGGTGGCTCAGTGGTTAGCACTGTGTATGGTGGCTCAGTGGTTAACACTGTATATGGTGGCTCAGTGGTTAGCACTATATGGTGGCTCAGTGGTTAGCACTGTATATGGTGGCTCAGTGGTTAGCACTGTATATGGTGGCTCAGTGGTTAGCACTGTATGGTGGCTCAGTGGTTAGCACTGTATACAGTGGCTCAGTGGTTAGCACTGTATAGTGGCTCAGTGGTTAGCACTGTATGGTGGCTCAGTGGTTAGCACTGTATATGGTGGCTCAGTGGTTAGCACTGTATGGCGGCTCAGTGGTTAGCACTGTATAGTGGCTCAGTGGTTAGCACTGTATGGTGGCTCAGTGGTTAGCACTGTATATGGTGGCTCAGTGGTTAGCACTGTGTATGGTGGCTCAGTGGTTAGCACTGTATATGGTGGCTCAGTGGTTAGCAGTGTATATGGTGGCTCAGTGGTTAGCACTGTATATGGTGGCTCAGTGGTTAGCACTGTATATGGTGGCTCAGTGGTTAGCACTGTATAGCGGCTCAGTGGTTAGCACTGTATATGGTGGCTCAGTGGTTAGCACTGTATATGGTGCTCAATGATTAGCACTGTATATGGTGGCTCAGTGGTTAACACTGTATATGGTGGCTCAATGATTAGCACTGTATATGGTGGCTCAGTGGTTAGCACTGTATGGTGGCTCAGTGGTTAACACTGTATATGGTGGCTCAATGATTAGCACTGTATATGGTGGCTCAGTGGTTAGCACTGTATGGTGGCTCAGTGGTTAGCACTGTATACAGTGGCTCAGTGGTTAGCACTGTATAGTGGCTCAGTGGTTAGCACTGTATGGTGGCTCAGTGGTTAGCACTGTATATGGTGGCTCAGTGGTTAGCACTGTATAGTGGCTCAGTGGTTAGCACTGTATCTTGGCTCAGTGGTTAGCACTGTATATGGTGGCTCAGTGGTTAGCACTGTATAGTGGCTCAGTGGTTAGCACTGTATAGTGGCTCAGTGGTTAGCACTGTATATGGTGGCTCATTGGTTAGGACTGTATATGGTGGCTCAGTGGTTAGCACTGTATATGGTGGCTCAGTGGTTAGCACTGTATATGGTGGCTCAGTGGTTAGCACTGTATGGTGGCTCAGTGGTTACAATGTATATGGTGGCTCAGTGGTTAGCACTGTATGGTGGCTCAGTGGTTAGCACTGTATATGGTGGCTCAGTGGTTAGCACTGTATATGGTGGCTCAATGATTAGCACTGTATATGGTGGCTCAGTGGTTAGCACTGTATGGTGGCTCAGTGGTTAGCACTGTATACGGTGGCTCAGTGGTTAGCACTGTATATAGTGGCTCAGTGGTTAGCACTGTATATGGTGGCTCAGTGGTTAGCACTGTATGGCGGCTCAGTGGTTAGCACTGTATAGTGGCTCAGTGGTTAGCACTGTATGGTGGCTCAGTGGTTAGCACTGTATGGTGGCTCAGTGGTTAGCACTGTATAGCGGCTCAGTGGTTAGCACTGTATATGGTGGCTCAGTGGTTAGCACTGTGTATGGTGGCTCAGTGGTTAACACTGTATATGGTGGCTCAGTGGTTAGCACTGTATGGTGGCTCAGTGGTTAACACTGTATATGGTGGCTCAATGATTAGCACTGTATATGGTGGCTCAGTGGTTAGCACTGTATGGTGGCTCAGTGGTTAGCACTGTATACAGTGGCTCAGTGGTTAGCACTGTATAGTGGCTCAGTGGTTAGCACTGTATGGTGGCTCAGTGGTTAGCACTGTATATGGTGGCTCAGTGGTTAGCACTGTATACGGTGGCTCAGTGGTTAGCACTGTATAGTGGCTCAGTGGTTAGCACTGTATCTTGGCTCAGTGGTTAGCACTGTATATGGTGGCTCAGTGGTTAGCACTGTATAGTGGCTCAGTGGTTAGCACTGTATAGTGGCTCAGTGGTTAGCACTGTATATGGTGGCTCATTGGTTAGCACTGTATATGGTGGCTCAGTGGTTAGCACTGTATATGGTGGCTCAGTGGTTAGCACTGTATATGGTGGCTCAGTGGTTAGCACTGTATATGGTGGCTCAGTGGTTAGCACTGTATATGGTGGCTCAGTGGTTAGCACTGTATGGTGGCTCAGTGGTTACAATGTATATGGTGACTCAGTGGTTAGCACTGTATATGGTGGCTCAGTGGTTAGCACTGTGTATGGTGGCTCAGTGGTTAGCACTGTATATGGTGGCTCAGTGGTTAGCACTGTATATGGTGGCTCAGTGGTTAGCACTGTATATGGTGGCTCAGTGGTTAGCACTGTATACGGTGGCTCAGTGGTTAGCACTGTGTATGGTGGCTCAGTGGTTAGCACTGTACATGGTGGCTCAGTGGTTAGCACTGTATATGGTGGCTCAGTGGTTAGCACTGTATATGGTGGCTCAGTGGTTAGCACTGTGTACGGTGGCTCAGTGGTTAGCACTGTACATTGTGGCTCAGTGGTTAGCACTGTATATGGTGGCTCAGTGGTTAGCACTGTATATGGTGGCTCAGTGGTTAGCACTGTATATGGTGGGTCAGTGGTTAGCACTGTATGGTGGCTCAGTGGTTAGCACTGTATGGTGGCTCAGTGGTTAGCACTGTGTATGGTGGCTCAGTGGTTAGCACTGTGTATGGTGGCTCAGTGGTTAGCACTGTATATGGTGGCTCAGTGGTTAGCACTGTGTATGGTGGCTAAGTAGTTAGCACTGTGTATGTAGGCTAAGTAGTTAGCACTGTATATGGTGGCTCAGTGGTTACAATGTATATGGTGGCTCAGTGGTTAGCACTGTTGGTGGATCAGTGGTTAGCACTGTGTATGGTGGTTCAGTGGCTAGCACTGTATGGTGGCTCAGTGGTTAGCACTGTATATGGTGGCTCAGTGGTTAGCACTGTGTATGGTGGCTCAGTGGTTAGCACTGTGTATGGGGGCTCAGTGGTTAGCACTGTATATGGTGGCTCAGTGGTTAGCACTGTATATGGTGGCTCAGTGGTTAGCACTGTATATGGTGGCTCAGTGGTTAGCACTGTATATGGTGGCTCAGTGGTTAGCACTGTATATGGTGGCTCAGTGGTTAGCACTGTGTATGGTGGCTCAGTGGTTAGCACTGTATATGGTGGCTCAGTGGTTAGCACTGTATATGGTGGCTCAGTGGTTAGCACTTAATGGTGGCTCAGTGGTTAGCACTGTATATGGTGGCTCAGTGGTTGATGGGGCTCAGTGTACATGTATGGTGGCTCAGTGGTTAGCACTGTATGGTGGCTCAGTGGTTAGCACTGTGTATGGTGGCTCAGTGGTTAGCACTGTTATGGTGGCTCAGTGGTTAGCACTGTGTATGGTGGCTCAGTGGTTACACTGTATTGGTGGCTCAGTGGTTAGCACTGTGTATGGTGGCTCAGTGGTTAGCACTGTGTATGGTGGCTCAGTGGTTAGCACTGTATATGGTGGCTCAGTGGTTAGCACTGTTATGGTGGCTCAGTGGTTCATTATGGTGGCTCAGTGGTTAGCACTTGTATGGTGGCTCAGTGGTTAGCACTGTTATGGTGGCTCAGTGGTTAGCACTGTTATGGTGGCTCAGTGGTTAGCACTGTATGGTGGCTCAGTGGTTAGCACTGTATGGTGGCTCAGTGGTTAGCACTGTATGGTGGCTCAGTGGTTAGCACTGTATATGGTGGCTCAGTGGTTAGCACTGTTATGGTGGCTCAGTGGTTAGCACTGTTATGGTGGCTCAGAGTGGTTAGCGTACACTGTATATGGTGGCTCAGTGGTTAGCACTGTATGGTGGCTCAGTGGTTAGCACTGTATGGTGGCTCAGTGGTTAGCACTGTATGGTGGCTCAGTGGTTAGCACTGTATATGGTGGCTCAGTGGTTAGCACTGTATGGTGGCTCAGTGGTTAGCACTGTATTGGTGGCTCAGTGGTTAGCACTGTTATGGTGGCTCAGTGTAGCACTGGTATGGTGGCTCATGGTTAGCACTGTGTATGGTGGCTCAGTGGTTAGCACTGTATATGGTGGCTCAGTGGTTAGCACTGTGTATGGTGGCTCCTGGGTTAGCACTGTATATGGTGGCTCAGTTGGTTGTCATGTTAATGGTATGGTGGCTCAGTGGTTAGCACTGTATGGTGGCTCAGTGGTTAGCACTGTATATGGTGGCTCAGTGGTTAGCACTGTTATGGTGGCTCAGTGGTTAGCACGTGTATGGTGGCTCAGTGGTTAGCACTGTATGGTGGCTCATGGTTAGCACTGTGTATGTGGCTCAGTGGTTAGCACTGTGTATGGTGGCTCAGTGTTAGCACTGTATGTGGCTCAGTGGTTAGCACTGTATGGTGGCTCAGTGGTTAGCACTGTTATGGTGGCTCAGTGGTTAGCACTGTGTATGGTGGCTCAGTGTTAGCACTGTGTATGGTGCTCAGTGGTTAGCACTGTATATGGCTCAGTGGTTAGCACTGTATGGTGGCTCAGTGGTTAGCACTGTATGTAGGTGCCTCATGGTGGCCGTGTATGGTAGGTTAGCACGAGTGGTGTTAGCACTGTATATGGTGGCTCAGTGGTTAGCACTGTATATGGTGGCTCAGTGGTTAGCACTGTATGGTGCTCAGTGTTAGCACTGTATATGTGGCTCAGTGGTTAGCACTGTATATGGTGGCTCAGTGGTTAGCACTGTATGGTGGCTCAGTGGTTAGCACTGTATATGGTGGCTCAGTGGTTAGCACTGTGTATGGTGGCTCAGTGGTTAGCAGTGTATGGTGGCTCACTGGTTAGCACTGTGTATGGTGGCTCAGTGGTTAGCACTGTATATGGTGGCTCAGTGGTTAGCACTGTGTATGGTGGCTCACTGGTTAGCACTGTATATGGTGGCTCATGGTTAGCACTGTGTATGGTGGCTCAGTGGTTAGCACTGTGTATGGTGGCTCAGTGGTTAGCACTGTATGGTGGCTCAGTGGTTAGCACTGTATATGGTGGTCAGTGGTTAGCACTGTGTATGGTGGCTCAGTGGTTAGCACTGTGTATGGTGGCTCAGTGGTTAGACTGTATATGGTGGCCACTGGTTAGCACTGTGTATGGTGGCTCAGTGGTTAGCACTGTGTATGGTGGCTCAGTGGTTAGCACTGTGTATGGTGGCTCAGTGGTTAGCACTGTATGATGGCTCAGTGGTTAGCACTGTATGGTGCTCAGTGGTTAGCACTGTATATGGTGGCTCAGTGGTTAGCACTGTATATGGTGGCTCATGGTTAGCACTGTGTATGGTGGCTCAGTGGTTAGCACTGTGTATGGTGGCTCAGTGGTTAGCACTGTATGATGGCTCAGTGGTTAGCACTGTATGGTGGCTCAGTGGTTAGCACTGTATATGGTGGCTCAGTGGTTAGCACTCTATGGTGGCTCAGTGGTTAGCACTGTATGGTGGCTCAGTGGTTAGCACTGTGTATGGTGGCTCAGTGGTTAGCACTGTATATGGTGGCTCAGTGGTTAGCACTGTATATGGTGGCTCAGTGGTTAGCACTGTATATGGTGGCTCAGTGGTTAGCACTGTATATGGTGGCTCAGTGGTTAGCACTGTATATGGTGGCTCAGTGGTTAGCACTGTATATGGTGGCTCAGTGGTTAGCACTGTATATGGTGGCTCAGTGGTTAGCACTGTATGGTGGCTCAGTGGTTAGCACTGTATGGTGGCTCAGTGGTTAGCACTCTATGGTGGCTCAGTGGTTAGCACTCTATGGTGGCTCAGTGGTTAGCACTGTATATGGTGGCTCAGTGGTTAGCACTGTATATGGTGACTCAGTGGTTAGCACTGTATATGGTGGCTCAGTGGTTAGCACTGTATATGGTGGCTCAGTGGTTAGCACTGTATGGTGGCTCAGTGGTTAGCACTCTATGGTGGCTCAGTGGTTAGCACTGTATATGGTGGCTCAGTGGTTAGCACTGTATATGGTGGCTCAGTGGTTAGCACTGTATGGTGGCTCAGTGGTTAGCACTGTGTATGGTGGCTCAGTGGTTAGCACTGTATATGGTGGCTCAGTGGTTAGCACTGTATGGTGGCTCAGTGGTTAGCACTGTGTATGGTGGCTCAGTGGTTAGCACTGTATATGGTGGCTCAGTGGTTAGCACTGTATATGGTGGCTCAGTGGTTAGCACTGTGTATGGTGTCTCAGTGGTTAGCACTGTGTATGGTGGCTCAGTGGTTAGCACTGTATGGTGGCTCAGTGGTTAGCACTCTATGGTGGCTCAGTGGTTAGCACTGCAGCCTGGCAGCACTGGAGTCCTGGGTTTGAATCTCACCAAGAACGACATCTGCAAGGAGATTGTATGTTCTCCCTGTGTCTTGTGGGCTTTCTCCGGTTTCCTCTAACAATCCAAAGACTGATAGGATGATTAGATTGTGAGCCCCAATGGGGACAGTGAGAATGATGTATCTAAAGTGCTGTGGAATTAATAGCCTTATATAAATGAATCAATATAATTACATTATAATATATAAAACAATCACAAAATGACATGATCATAAATTATACAATCACAATCTCCTTTTTTCCTTGTGTTGCGATCAATCAAAATATATAATAAAGCTTCATAAAGGGTCGTACAACTTCACATAATAAACTATATAGATTATATTATACCCAACACTTCCCTGAAGCTGAACCTCACCCTAGACATGCCCCAACCTCTAAATCTCGTTATATTTAGAACTGATGAGTGAATCATTTCCCAGAATCAGGAAAGACTTGAAAGCAGCAACAAGAATGTGAGGAATTCAATATTTCTATAGTCTAAGCTTGAGGCCTTGATGCCCAATTAAATAAATCATCTAAAGAGTGTCAGACTTGTCCCCCATGGGGGTTTCCTTGCTTCTATGTGCAACATTATGTTTCTATGTAAATATTATGGAATGTTCTACTGAAGGAATACAAAGTAAACACAATAAAGAGAGTGATACAATGTATCCTTCAGTGTAACAGTACATTGTACTAAAAAAGGGACAGTCAGAATCCCCCTCCATCCGACGGAGCAGCGAGTTACAATGTGAGGCTTTCATGCTAGCAGACGACAATTATCTATGACTCTCACTCTCACAGAGGAACGATTGATTTCATTATGGCTAAACAGGGGTAAAAGCTTTATTTGGACTAAGAAACACATTGCCACTTTACTTTTTCTAAAAACAGCGCCACCACTGCCTACAGTTTGTGACAGATATTGCAGCTCACCTCCATTAATGTGATTGGAGATGGAATGCAATCTCATAGACAACCTGTCGGCGAGGGTGGCGCTGTTTTGTGAATAATGCAGCCATGTAATTACTGAACCTGGACACAAAGTGTAAAATTCCATAGTCTTTCATAATAGTTGCAGGTGCAGGCACTAAATTACCAGAGCAGCAGCAGAGTCATTTATCATTAAATCTTGGGTTGGGGGTCCTGAAAATTCAACCTCAATAATCAATGGTGACTTAACATAATATTATAGTCCTGAAAGACACCTTTTATCTCTGCAAGACCAGATTAAAGGGATATTACCATTGCCAAGATCCTATCCCCAATATGTACTTGGTGTAATAATAATAATAATAATAATAATAATAATAAATTACAAATGTAGTATAGTTCTCCTAATTAGCTGTGTTGCTCACTTCATGTAAAGGACATTGTAGCAGCTTAGGTATCCATGGTTACGATCGCTCATATAATGACAGTTACATAGTTGCTAGTTCTTGTAACCATGGATACCTAAGCTGCTACAATGCCCTGCACATGAAGTGAGCATCACAGGTAATTAGGAGAACTATACCACATTTCTAATTGGAGACAGTAAGCAAACAGTCATAACTCTTACATTCTGGTCACTTATGGGACATTTCTGGTAAATTTCTACTGCGCACTTAATGAGCCGCACAGACCTCGGTCAACACAGACCTGTGTCTCCAAAATCATACATCTTTAAAACTGACCAGCAGGGATGAATCACAGGGAAACAAGTCAGACAATCACAGAAGGGGGTGAATTAAAAACAGTAGCCAATATATATAGACATTAGCTTGCTACAAAGCAGGGGAAGAAGAAAGATGCTAAAATGGACAGATAAGACGTGTGAATGAGAATCCAGGAATTAAGAGAGAGATTGCATTCTGGAAGCCGACAGATGCTGTATCTAAAGGGAAAACATTACAAACTAATTAATCTTCCATTGCGAGTGTGAATGAGCTGGGGAGTGTGACTTATTTTGAAGTGTGGTTTGGATTGAGTGTGTGACTTGTGATTCAGTAACTTTGGATTTAGGGAGTTTAGGCCCCTTCACATCACGATATTTTGGGATCCATGGCTGTCCGTTGTAACACTGACAGCCAGATATCTGGTTTGGCCTCCATGTATCCATATGGGGCATGGATGGGCATGGATTGGTGCTTAATATCCATCTGTATGTGCAGGGATCCGATTGTGTTCTCTGTTTTCACGTCCCCAAAATCGGAGCCTGCTTCGATTTTGGGTGCAGCGGACACAATCGTTCAGAATCGGACAACAGGATAGTGAGCTGCAAGGATAGTGAGGCAGTGAGCAGGGGTAGATGTGGGGTTATCATAGTATGGAGCTACAGGATAGTGAGGCAGTGAGCTGGAGTAGATGTGGGGGTATCATAGTATGGAGCTACAGGGTAGTGAGGCAGTGAGCTGGGGTAGATGTGGGGGTATCATAGTATGGAGCTACAGGATAGTGAGGCAGTGAGCTGGGGTAGATGTGGGGGAGATCATAGTATGGAGATACAGGGTAGTGAGGCAGTGAGCTGGGGTAGATGTGGGGGAGATCATAGTATGGAGCTACAGGGTGGTGAGGCAGTGAGCTGGGGTAGATGTGGGTGGATCAGAGTATGGAGATACAGGGTGGTGAGGCAGTGAGCTGGGGTAGATGTGGGGGGATGATCATAATATGGAGATACAGGGTAGTGAGGCAGTGAGCTGGGGTAGATATGGGGGGGATCATAGTATGGAGATACAGGGCGGTGAGGTAGTGAGCTGGGGTAGATGTGGAGGAGGATCATAGTATGGAGATACAAGGCGGTGAGGCAGCGAGTTGGGGTAGATATGGGGGGGATCAGAGTATGGAGATACAGGGTGGTGAGGTAGTGAGCTGGGGTAGATGTGGGTGGATCAGAGTATGGAGATACAAGGCGGTGAGGCAGCGAGCTGGGGTAAATGTGGAGGAGGATCATAGTATAGAGATACAAGGTGGTGAGGTAGTGAGCTGGGGTAGATGTGGAGGAGGATCATAGTATGGAGATACAAGGCGGTGAGGCAGTGAGCTGGCGTAGATGTGGGGGGGATCAGAGTATGGAGATACAGGGTGGTGAGGTAGTGAGCTGGGGTAAATGTGGAGGAGGATCATAGTATAGAGATACAGGGTGGTGAGGTAGTGAGCAGGGGTAGATGTGGAGGAGGATCATAGTATAGAGATACAAGGTGGTGAGGTAGTGAGCTGGGGTAGATGTGGAGGAGGATCATAGTATGGAGATACAAGGCGGTGAGGCAGTGAGCTGGGGTAGATGTGGGGGGGATCAGAGTATGGAGATACAGGGTGGTGAGGCAGTGAGCTGGGGTAGATGTGGGGGGGATCAGAGTATGGAGATACAGGGTGGTGAGGTAGTGAGCTGGGGTAAATGTGGAGGAGGATCATAGTATAGAGATACAGGGTGGTGAGGTAGTGAGCTGGGGTAGATGTGGGGGAGGATCATAGTATGGAGATACAGGGTGGTGAGGTAGTGAGCTGGGGTAGATGTGGGGAGGATCATAGTATGGAGATACAGGGTGGTGAGGTAGTGAGCTGGCCCAACAAGAGGGGGGCACTGCTGGACCTAATATTAACCAATGGGCCGGACCGCATATCACATATAATGTCTCATCAAGCAGGTAGTGATGAGACATTAAATAGTTGTAGAAAATGAAATACATTCTGCAGAAACCAAAACAAGGAAGCAAAGACAGAGACAGAGAAAGTAACAATAATCCAAAAATATTCCTCAACTACATAAAGAGTGAGAAACTGAATAATGATGGTGTTTGCTCCTTATAGAAGATCTGGGTGATCTGGTGGATGATGGAAAGGCCGATGTGCTAAATAACTTCATTATAGGCCGGTGTCACCTCTACGGTGGGTAAAATCCTTCAGGGTTTCCTAAAGGTACCGTCACACGTTGCAACATTGCAGGCAATTTCACTGGCAATTTGCTGGTTGCAGTGAAATCATGGACACATTGTTACATTTTGTTGCTGTGTACAAGACTGGATCTGAAGACTTTTCTGTGCAATCTCTTTCTTCTTAATCCTGACGTTGCTTTTTGCACAGCTCTAATGATACATGTGTGATGTCTGCTGCCCCCTATGTGTGGATACGGTAATTACAATGCATGTTGGCTGGTGTGTCAGTTCTTGTATAGTGATTGGTGCACGCTTGCTCTGCTGATGTGGAAGGGAAAGGCGATGTTTGAGTCTTTTTGCTTGCAGACTCACAAAGCTGCATGTATCACAGCAGCAGTTATTGGGACGTTGGCTTAGATGCATAACTCCGAGGCCATCGTCAGTTGTAAGGAGGGAGGGGGATGGGACTTTTACGAAGACGTCATTAAGGTGTCGCTCCTGGAATAAGTTTGTCATTTTGGAGCTTTAGAAGTCATCAAACTCCTTCATTGCGTGCCCAGTCCTGCAGGTGACCGGGACCCGGACTCCGAGATACAGGTAGGGGCCCGGGTTTTCGAGGTTTGCCAGGGTAATGATGAGTGTTCATTATTAGTCTAAAGGTACTGTTACACACAGAGATACATTGTTCGCAGATCTCTGGTTGCAGTGAAATCATGGACACATTGTTCCATTTGTACACAGCCACAAAATGTAGCAATGTGTCCATGATCTCACTGCAACCAGAGATCTGCAAGCAATGTCACGGTACCTTGAGTCCACGTTGTCCGGTAATCGTCTGACAGATTGGATCCATCACATCCTGATATATGCAGGATCCAGATTTTTAACATTGGAGTCTATGGAGAACAGATCCGGTAACTGATCAGGATAGGAAAACGGAGGCTAAATAGTGATCAGATACTGGATCCATTCTCCATAGACTCCAATGTTATAAAATCGGATCCTGTGGAAATCGGTTATTTGTAAATGGAGGAAAAAAGTTTTGTTTGCAAAATGGATTGTGCAGATCTGATGTAACGATGATCGCGGGATGTGTGGACTTGGCCTCACTACATACCGGTGGAGGCTTGTGTCCTCTGGCCCATATGTACCAGGCGGTCGCTGCACTCACACTTTACATTTACTGATCAGGTCCTAATGAAGGGGTGAGAAATGCACCTTGCAATGCACTGAATAAAGCCGCTCACAGTCACTGGTTTCCTTGGTATATGCGCAGGTAGATTCCACATACAGATGTAGCAGAGCTGAAATCATTTTTTGTGCTTTGACTACACTGTATCATTCATTGTATCAATATTGTATCATTCACTGCATTAATATTGTATCAACATCGTATCATTCATTGTATCACCACCAACCTGAGGACCGGCCGCATGGTGCCATATAACTAAGTTCAGCTACAGAATATGCAGGATTGTCCACTGCTCATGCAGATGTAGCAGAGCTGAGTGAGTGAATGTGAGCCGAGGGGAGAGGGGGTGCAGAGCTGGAATCTGAGCACTTCTACGACAGCCTTATACACTGACACATTGTATATAGGAGTATATGGGGGTACAGAGCTGGACTTGGAGCACTTCTAGGACAGCTTCATACCCTGATATATATATATATATATATATATATAAAAATTGATATTATATATAACATTAGCCTGTTTATCTATTAGTCTTTTTTCCTCTTCTTGTGTTGCGCTGTGCACACCTTAAGGTTTTTTCACCTGCAGATTTTGCTGTAGCAAAAGCATTAGACAATGATAGAGACAATGCACAAAAAAACACACCGAAAAACGCATCAGAATTGAAAAAGCACAGTGTTTGTCTGCCAAGAGATGCGTTTTTTTGTGCAGAAATAATCTGCTAGGTGGTCACATAGACTTAGGGCTTGTGCCCACGCTGCAGATTTTGCTGCAGAAAAGGTACACATTTGTATAAAATCTGCAACCCAGCAAAGCCCAGGGAAAGCCCCAGCAAAGTCCTAGCAATTGAAGAAAAACAACATGCGTTTCCCATAGGGCCCCATGTTAAAAAAACGCATGCGTTTTTTAACTGATGCCAAAAACGTTGCTAGCAACGTTTTTGGCTCAAAAACGAACAGAGCAATGTTTTGAGGTCCAGAAAAAACGGACAGGGTGTTTATTACATCCAATGCGTTTTTCTGTCAGTTTTTGGACATAGAAAAAAAAAATGACAAAATTGAAGCCAAAAACGGACCAAGGGCTTATGTGTGACCCCAGCCTAACTTTGGCAAAGTCCTAGCAAAGCCCCAGCAAAGTCCTAGCAAAGTCGCAGCAAACCCTTTGGGAATTTTGCAATTTTGTGCCTATTCTGCGTTTTTTTCCGCTATGGATAAATCTGCATCATGTGAACTGTTTCAGCATTTTTCACCCATAGACTCCATTATGATGTGAAAAAAACGCTGCAAAAATGCAGGGGTGTTTTTGATTCATAATTGGTGCTTTTTTTTTGCCATAAACACAGCCAATCCCCCTCCCCTTCCCCTGTGCTTCATATAATGCTATATTTACTGGTTGCTACTTATCTCATTATGACTTTGAGGACAGCTGCTGAAAGGTGTCGCTAGAGTCCATTCACTCGCTCTCTGAAGTGATCATTTGTATACTCCCCCTGTGATGGTCAGACTATAGAATCCCTCATCTATTGGCTGACAGCACGCCTCATCATGATCTGGATTCAGACGAGCCCCCAGTTCTCGGCCGTCCTATTTGTTCCTGCAATTTCACCCCCCCACTTGGTTTCAGTCATTTTTTTAGAGGCTCATCCCATCCTCCTTCATTGATTGGAGCATCCACTTCTCCTCGCTCTTCCCAGTGATACATTTCTAGTCGCCTCCTCATTCGCAGACTTCTCTCTTCTGTGGCTGATGCTGCAGTTTTCATCTTATTGGAATCTGCTTTGATGTCAGCGTCACACCGAGATACAGGTAAGGGCTCGGGGTTTCAGATTTTGTCTGTGTAATGAGGCTGAGTCCAGTAACCGTAATGTTTCTGCCTCGGTGCCGTGCAGAAGATACATTGCATTGTGTTCACAAGTGTCACCCAGTAATGACTGCTTTGTTGTTAAGAACGTGTCCATTATACTTATCTGTGATTCCTAGGTGATGTCACAGCTCACCTCCTCCTGTATAATGACTGATAACATCTCTATATACAATAGATAACACAGGATCCACCATTCACAATAGGTGATATCACAGCTCACCTCCTCCTGTACAATGACTGATAACATCTCTATATACAATAGATAACACAGGATCCACCATTCACAATAGGTGATATCACAGCTCACCTCCTCCTGTACAATGACTGATAACATCTCTATATACAGTAGATAACACAGGATCCACCATTCACAATAGGTGATATCACAGCTCACCTCCTCCTCCTGTACAATGACTGATAACACCTCTATATACAGTAGATAACACAGGATCCACCATTCACAATAGGTGATATCACATCTCACCTCCTCCTCCTGTACAATGACTGATAACACCTCTATATACAGTAGATAACACAGGATCCACCATTTACAATAGATGATATCACAGCTCACCTCCTCCTCCTGCCTGTACAATGACTGATAACACCTCTATATACAGTAGATAACACAGGATCCACCATTCACAATAGATGATATCACAGCTCACCTCCTCCTCCTGTACAATGACTGATAACACCTCTATATACAGTAGATAACACAGGATCCACCATTCACAATAGGTGATATCACAGCTCACCTCCTCCTGTACAATGACTGATAACACCTCTATATACAGTAGATAACACAGGATCCACCATTCATAATAGGTGATATCACAGCTCACCTCCTCCTGTACAATGACTGATAACACCTCTATATACAGTAGATAACACAGGATCCACCATTCACAATAGGTGATATCACAGCTCACCTCTCCCTCCTGTACAATGACTGATAACACCTCTATATGCAGTAGATAATACAGGATTCACCATTCACAATAGGTGATATCACAGCTCACCTCCTCCTGTACAATGACTGATAACACCTCTATATACAGTAGATAACACAGGATCCACCATTCACAATAGGTGATATCACAGCTCACCTCCTCCTATACAATGACTGATAACACCTCTATATACAGTAGATAACACAGGATCCACCATTCATAATAGGTGATATCACAGCTCACCTCCTCCTTCTGTACAATGACTGATATCACCTCTATATACAGTAGATAACACAGGATCCACCATTCACAATAGATGATATCACAGCTCACCTCCTCCTGTACAATGACTGATAACACCTCTATATACAGTAGATAACACAGAATCCACCATTCACAATAGGTGATGTCACAGCTCACCTCCTCCTCCTGTACAATGACTGATAACATCTCTATATACAGTACATAACACAGGATCCACCATTCACAATAGATGATGTCACAGCTCACCTCCTCCTGTACAATGACTGATAACACCTCTATATACAGTAGATAACACAGGATCCACCATTCACAATAGGTGATATCACAGCTCACCTCCTCCTCCTGTACAATGACTGATAACACCTCTATATACAGTAGATAACACAGGATCCACCATTCACAATAGGTGATATCACAGCTCACCTCCTCCTCCTGTACAATGACTGATAACACCTCTATATACAGTAGATAACACAGGATCCACCATTCACAATAGGTGATATCACAGCTCACCTCCTCCTCCTCCTGTACATGCAGTAGCACTGTAATTAGAAGCAAGCACAGATAGGGTCTTATCATGTTAAACAGTTCTTTGAAGCTTTGAAGCTTTCTGATGAAGGAGCATGGCAGGCTCTGAAACGTGTCGGATGGATCCAATAAAGGTGTTATCATTTGAAGCCTTCGATTACGTGTTTTCCATGGCAATGCGGACCAACAACATAATGTCCCTGGGAATCTTTGTCCTCCTGTGCAATGACTGATAACCCCTTTATATACAGTAGATAAGATAACACATTACAATCATACATATTATGGGTCAAGGTTAAATGTTTAATCATCGTATCACTAGAATAAGCAGCTACTCGTAGGTAACTATTAACTTCACTACAGTTAGAGAAAAGTCACTAAATAAACATAGAATCAATGTAACATTTACTTCATATTCTCCAAGGGACCCAACTGCACCCTGAATTGATAAAAAAAAGTGCAAAAAGTTTTTTATATGATAAACAAAAAACTTTTTATAAATGGGATATTGGTTCATGTATTGGCCAAGACACTTAAGCTCATGATCCTCGTCACGGATCCCCATAGCTCATGAGTCCTAACAAATTTGTACAAAAACTACTAAGGCTGGCTTCACACTGTGGGTCAGATCCGATCCGAGGCTGTCAGGATGAACCTGACAGCCCAGGATCGGTTCAGCACACAGAACCGGAGGGCTAATATGCCCTCCGGTCCGGTGTGCACCCGCACGCAGCTGCCGCCACTGATGGATCAGGACCGCAGCTGTCAGGGAGCTAGCCACAGTCCTGAAACAACTGCGGCGTGCAGCCGCAGATGTCCGGTTCCCGGATCCTCCCGGACCGGGGCAATCCGGCCTCATAGGCTCTCATGTTAGGGAGCACCAGATTGCCCCGGACCCAGGGCAATCCAGGACAATCCAGGAATTGCCAATTAAAGGAGATATTCTCCTCTCGGACACAAAAACGCAGCAAGCACCTGTGTATGTATATATATTTTATAAATCCACCATGTGGTTGCAGAATTAAGGACCTTTTAATTCAGTTCTAATATCTATGGTCTATCTAGGGGCGTGGCTCTCAGGCTCCTCTTGGGCGTGTCTTCAGGCTGCTCAACCTTATTACAGTGAGCCACGCCCCCTTGGAACCGATCCTAAAAAAATTAGCACTAAATAGACAGGCTCATATCTCTTTAGCCGTCCAATGGATTAAAAAGAAACAAATATCCTAATACTATTAATACTATGAATATTAATCAGTAGACATTCTTTTATTTTTAGATACAAGGGAAGCATTAAAGGGACGTCATCAGCAGCATGGGTACGTACAGTCATCCAACAAGTAATTTAACATGCAGAAGTAGTGTTATGGCTTTGTAGGAACTTAAAACCCAATGAAAATAATACCTATTTTTGGAATCTTCATGCAAATCAGGCAGTTAGTGCACTGGGGGCGTGTCACTGCACTAGGAAGAAGCAGACTGACACACCCCCAAGGAACTTCCAGTCTGATTTGCATATGGGTTCTACACTATATTACTCATGACTGACACATCAGATCTCCACAATAAAGGTGTCATTTTTATTAGGGGATATGTGCCCCATACTACCACTTCTACATGTAAAAATAAAACATGATAAGTATCAGGAGGTGTAGAAACCTCCCTGCCCCCAGTTGGGGGATGAGCATCCATGATTTACACTGCAGCGCTGCTCCTCTAGGACACAGCTATTATTCATGGCTTCCTCTTACCTGTATTGTCTGCTGGAGTTTGATGTGATCCATTTCATGATTTATACGATCCTGCGTTCTCCTCCATGCTTTACATTGCAGCTCTGATCCATTAGGTCCCATCCCTTTCCATCCCTGGTTCCCCTAACTCTTGTGTTATCTTGTTGCAGCTTTGTCGTGTTTCCTCTTCATTGCCGTTAACATATATGATCAGATTCTGGTGATCCGGAGGGAAGGTGAAAACAACTGCGTCCTCGACAAGACAGCCGCTAACGTGATCTGTGCGGGCAACGCCACGGCCACCAGGGTCAACCGCACCCACGTCCTGCTGGAGGCAAACGACAACCTGGAGGCCAAATTCATGGAGTACGGAAGAGAGAACGAGCCCGGAAAGATCGCCGAGCCGATCGCTGCAGGTGAGGACCGATACATGAAGAATTCATCATTCTGACCCCTGGGGATATTTGGGATAGGGATCAGCAGAGTTCTAGCACTTGGCACCAGGGGTGCGCGATATCGATACCTTTGGTAAATTATGGTTCCATTTTTCAGATTGTCCATATTCTTCAGAGCTTCTGGAACCTGGGGAAAGTCCAGACGGCCATTGTCGTCAACTTTATGGCACATTCGCAGCTTTGGTGATCATCATCATCCTCTGCCTCATCGCCTTCTTCATCTATAGGTATCCGAAAAAAAGACTACAGTGAGTATCACATGAAACTTTGTATCCATACTAATTTACATTACAGCCAGCACAAAGGGGCGAGTACCAGCACCCCGGGCGGCAAACTATGAGCTAACAGGCTATGAACACTGCCCTGTATACTCCATGTCCTGCCCTTCAGCACCCTCCTGACCCAAATCTGTCTTTTTACTGCCCTATAGGCTCTGGCCCTGCCCACGAGCAAAAGTCTCCCTGCACCGCCCCTGAGGTTCCATCCTTTATCCTCATCAATCTGTACTCCCACCTAGAAGCTCTGTACCCTGCCCTGTAGACTCAATGTCCATCCCCTCAGCACCCTATCCTGCCCCAAATCTGTCTCTTTACTGCCCTGTAAGTCCTGGCACTGCTCATGAGCACTGGGTCCTGGCTAAGGTCTCCCTGCACCGCCCCTGAGGTTCCATCCTTTATCCTCATCAATCTGTACTCCCACCTAGAAGCTCTATACCCTGCTGACAGGCTCTGTACACTGCCCTGTAGACTCAATGTCCAACCCTTCAGCACCCTATCCTGCCCCAAATCTGTTTCTTTACTGCCCTATAAGTCCTGGCCCTGCTCATGAGCACTGGGTCCTGGCTAAGGTCTCCCTGCACCGCCCCTGAGGTTCCATCCTTTATCCTCAACAATCTGTACTCCCACCTAGAAGCTCTATACCCTGCTCATAGGCTCTGTACACCGCCCTGTAGACTCAATGTCCAACCCTTCAGCGCCCTATCCTGCCCCAAATCTGTCTTTTTACTGCCCTATAGGCCCTGGCCCTGCTCATGAGCACTGGGTCCTGGCTAAGGTCTCCTTGCACCGCCCCTGAGGTTCCATCCGTTATCCTCTACAGTCTGTGCTCCCACCTAGAAGCTCTGCACCCTGCTCAATGACTTTGTGCACAGCCCTGGAGACCCCATTCACTTCAATGAGCTCTATGCCCTGTCCCAGAGGAAATATACCCTGCCCAATGGCTCTGTGCCCTTCCCACCATCTTCACGCCCTGCTGCAGGCTCTGTGCACTCATAGGCTCTGTGTAGGTTGCAGGACTTCTGATACTAAGCTGTCTTGTTTGGATAAGCAGAGTAGGTGGTGAATTTGGTTTCTTTGCTAATTACCCATTAATCTTTCTCATAGAAAACAATGCAATGGAAATACGACCACTTTCACCAAAAGTTGCAATAAAGACGACCCAGAGAAGGATGGTCAACACATGAATGGGACGGGACAAGCAGGACTCCGGGAAGTTCAAGCCGTGACCCCTCCTGTCACGATCAGCGGATGTGTGATGTCACATGACTATGACGGGAACCATGTGATAGGACGAGATAATCAACACACAGGAGGATAATTTTACTGTAACCCCTGCAGGACGACTATGAGCACAGAGACTGCTGCAGCGAGGGGCAAAGACTGTTTCACAATAACTGACATTAATCGCACTTTTGCTGCATTTCCTTGGACTACAACTCCAGAAACCTCTGCTCTTCCTTACAACCTGGACGTGGAGCAGCAGAGGACAGTGCAATGCCCCTAAGTTATGGATTATATATTTACTAGCTGGGTGCCCGATGCAGATGCATCGGGATTCTAGCAGAGCGAGTCTTTGACTCGCAATGGCCGCTTCGCGGCCAATGCTTCGCGCTGCTAAGGTTACTCGCCATGCCCGCTGCGCGGGCATAGCGAGTCGCCTTAGAACTGCTCGCAATGGCCGCTGCGCGGCCAATGCTTCGGGCGTATCCACATGAACGACATTGACTCGCAGCGTGAGCGGACTCAAAAGGGGCAAAAATCCCATTCGTGATTATATAATAGATATTTATATATATTTAATACTTGACATTTTGCACTGTTTATAGAATGGATGCAGCACACACAGGTACATCATGGGAGCGGTTGGATGCAGGAGGAGTATGGCCTGGAAGTGCTCCCCCATAAAGAAGATGGGTGCACAGGAGAACCTACATTATTAAGTAAAATAGTGATGCTCCCCCTGATGAAGCAAATATTCTCCTACATGCGAAACCCACATTGTAGCCTACCTTTCTCTTTTAGGACACCGGTACTTACCACTAGCTTATCTTTTTATGGGGATGTACAATGAAGATCTATATGGTGCAGCCCTATGACACCAGGGTTCTTTGGTGTTTATAAGGAGCATGGGTGTCATTGTTTTACTTAATAAATGTGTATTGATGAACTTAAAGGTTGAGCTATATCTTTGCACTTCTCATAAGGGCTACAAGCAATAAAACTGTCAGTTAATTTGTGCATAATGATATAAAGTTTATTAATTCTTTCCAACTACATAGATATAAATCATCTTGACACTGTATGCACTGAACATGTCACAGGGTAGTAATGAATGACGGGGGGACCAGGTCTCCTAGATTGACAATGTATAACAGTAGGTCCCAGCTCACCCTGCTGCTCTGTGCTCATCCACCTGGGGCTCAGACTCCGACCTTGTATCAGGGTTAATATAAAAAATTGGAATCCGGCTCAATAGGAATGGATTTTCTTTTTCTGTCATTTTTTATTTTTCAATAAAGATGGTGCATGCAAAAAAAAAAATTACATGGTCGACATGACCCAGTGAACGTGTTTTGACTGCCACATGACACATGAGTAAGACTGCTTAATGCATTCGAAACACATCGACTGGGTCATGTCGACCATGTAATTTTTTCTTTTGTATGCACCATCTTTATTTCAAAATAAAAGAAAAAAGGGGGCTCTAGCTGTCTCTTATCTCCAAGTTTTCTCTCATGGCGAGGATGTCTGAGCCGCCACCCTTGCCCTGCTCCTGCCCAGCCCTGCCCTGATTTAATACCACCTTCTTCCCCACACAGGGGCAGGCTTGGACAGACGTGGTAAAACTCCCACACCAATAAACAAATTGGAAAACCAAAGGTTCTCACACACAGAGGTATAAGACATTACGTGCACTGGAGGAAATAATGAGCAAGGAGGAAACAACCAGATGACGAGAGGTATTGCACAGCACAACAAACAGCACTTCAATAGATCACCAGCAACTGGATCACCACAGCACAAATAATGGTATTGGAAAAGCTATAATCGGCATGTGATGACAGATTCCACCATCTTAACAAGGCAACGAGCAACTGTGATAAGTGATCCAGAAGTAATCAGGAGTCATACAGAGATTAACTACTGCTAAACCGATCACTAATGAGATCACAGCTGGTTGACGCATGAGCAACTGAGAAGCATCAGAGAAACCTTAGTGTGGAGTGTCTGAATCTGTAGTGTAAACAGCGCCAGATGCCACCATGATGTGACGCCCCAGGGGGCTCAGTCGCCAGAGAGGTACTGCACCTCAGCAAGAGGTGTAGTACCCAACTCTCTGGTAAAGAGGTGACACTGACCGGTATCCAGACACCCTAGGCCAGCACTACACCATTCCAGGTCAGGGTTGGGGTGAGATTGCTCCTGAGGGAGAGCAAAGTCCCTGATCCTGTCTGGAAGTGGGAACCAAGACAGAAGGGCTGGGTGGAGAACAGAGTTTAGGGAGCACCCTGGAGGGAGTGAAGGCAGTGTAGCACCACGCACAGGTGATAGGACATAACAGACAGTATAAATAGACCAGTAAAACCATCTAGAAGGCAGTAGGTGGGTGGCTGGCAAGAGCTACAGGAGTCTGTGAGGGCCAGAGAGTTTGTCAGAGAAGGGCAAGAGTCAGTGAGAAACGTCCTGGGGACTGGAGCCAGTGGGAGCTCGTCCCAACGATCAGAGAAAGACAAAGAACAGACGGAGGAGCCAGAGAGAGGGGCTTCAGAGGACAGAAGGGGTCGCAGGGGCACGGGTAGTAAAGAGTCCACCCATGGGTGCACGTATCCACACTGATGGTGACTGTGTGTAGGGATCAGGCCGCAGTAGGGGACCGGCCCCAGACTAGTGGAGACATCCAGGCTCAGCTAGCAACTCTGAGGCTGCGGCATCTTCAAGTGCCGCAACCGAAACAGCACATACCCGCTGAAAAGCTGGCCACGTAGGGTCAAGGGGACAGAGAGAAGTTGCCCGACAAGGGCTGAGGCCATTGACTCACGGCTCTGTGTGCAAGGCGCAGGGCTGGAAGGCGAGTGCCAGCACAGTGAGTCGACCTGGAGAGGACAACAGAAGGGGGTCCATGTTAAATGCCACCAAGCTATCAGAGGGTCGGCTGGATCCCTTCCTCCAAGGACTCAGCGCTCAGCGGGCTGTTGCAACTGTGACGACCATTGTAACCCGGAACTAGGACACTGTGTGTAAACATCTTGAGATTGCATCCCGCTATGTCTGTCAAGTTAATTACCGCGCTATCAGCCCTGCGCTGTACCATCACAACCAACTCACTAATAGTAACATCTGCTGCCCTGGGGTTAGCTCTACCAGTGAAGAGCTTTCCAAATCAGATACATTGTCAACAACCCCAGAGGAACTGTATTGCAGTGGCGGCCATCTATAGCTGCAACCCGCGGGTGGCATCACGAGAACAATAATCCCTTAATGCCAAATCCAGTAATCCCTAAAAGTAACCAATAACAAACTCCACTTTTTTATTGACCGCTCAAGGGCCACGGACCGGGTCACACCACCGTGACATCTCCCAAGTGAAACAGCATAGACCGACCCAGTACCAACTATCCCACGGCCCAAGAAAGCGCGTCAATGACACTCTGTGAGTTTTGAGCCAAACGTTGTGTGACACAATAGCAGCGAGTCCCTAGATTTCATTCTGCTCAATATTAAGTGATAAATTCATATAAAATAATAATAATGAGCAAGATTAAGTATAACCGGTTGCTTCGACCTCCACAACAGTTACTGTCTCATGTGACCCTTGGGAAAATTGATTGTGATTCCTGTATAGAATATTATGTGTTGCGTTTGTGTGTTATCATTAGTTTTGCTGTTCATTGATCACTTCTTTGCATTTTTCTACATTTTATCCTCTAAAAATATGAATGTGTATGTGAATGTGTATGGAGCGTGGTCAGGGGTGTCAAGAGTTGACTCCTGGCAGAAAAGGATGATCCTCCTGCATCTCCAAGCAAGATTTGGATGGAGACACTGTGTCATATTGAGGCAAAAACCACCGGACGCTCTGTCCACAGAGATGGCTTAAAGGGATGCTACAAAATATTACAAAAGCAAAGGCTTAGGGGCGATTTCATTACAATGTACAAATATACTGCCAAAAAAACGTCAATCAAACAAGCTACATTTCAATCATTGGATCAATATTTGATTATAACTTATCCAATAAGTGTTTAAAGCATTACCAGCATTGGAATTTTTATTTGATAATAATGTAGAGTAAGAAATTGGAATAAACTTTCATATATACAATGTAAATGAAATCTAGAAAAAAATATTTAGAAAAACACTGATAGTGTGCCGCCAACCAACAGCTGACAGATCCGGAGCATGGTGCCGCCAACCAACAGCTGACAGATCCGGAGCATGGTGCCGCCAACCAACAGCTGACAGAGCCGGAGCATGGTGCCGCCAACCAACAGCTGACAGAGCCGGAGCATGGTGCTGCCAACCAACAGCTGACAGAGCCGGAGCATCGTGCTGCCAACCAACAGCTGACAGAGCCGGAGCATGGTGCCGCCAACCAACAGCTGACAGGGCCGGAGCATGGTGCCGCCAACCAACAGCTGACAGAGCCGGAGCATGGTGCTGCCAACCAACAGCTGACAGAGCCGGAGCATCGTGCTGCCAACCAACAGCTGACAGAGCCGGAGCATCGTGCTGCCAACCAACAGCTGACAGAGCCGGAGCATGGTGCCGCCAACCAACAGCTGACAGATCAGGAGCATGGTGCCGCCAACCAACAGCTGACAGAGCCGGAGCATGGTGCCATCAACCAACAGCTGACAGAGCCGGAGCATGGTGCCATCAACCAACAGCTGACAGAGCCGGAGCATGGTGCCGCCAACCAACAGCTGACAGAGCCGGAGCATGGTGCCACCAACCAACAGCTGACAGAGCCGGAGCATGGTGCTGCCAACCAACAGCTGACAGAGCCGGAGCATGGTGCCGCCAACCAACAGCTGACAGATCAGGAGCATGGTGCCGCCAACCAACAGCTGACAGAGCCGGAGCATGGTGCCATCAACCAACAGCTGACAGAGCCGGAGCATGGTGCCGCCAACCAACAGCTGACAGAGCCGGAGCATGGTGCCACCAACCAACAGCTGACAGAGCCGGAGCATGGTGCTGCCAACCAACAGCTGACAGAGCCGGAGCATGGTGCCGCCAACCAACAGCTGACAGAGCCGGAGCATGGTGCCACCAACCAACAGCTGACAGAGCCGGAGCATGGTGCCGCCAACCAACAGCTGACAGAGCCGGAGCATGGTGCTGCCAACCAACAGCTGACAGAGCCGGAGCATGGTGCCACCAACCAACAGCTGACAGAGCCGGAGCATGGTGCCACCAACCAACAGCTGACAGAGCCGGAGCATGGTGCCACCAACCAGCAGCTGACAGAGCCGGAGCATGGTGCTGCCAACCATCAGCTGACAGAGCCGGAGCATGGTGCCACCAACCAACAGCTGACAGAGCCGGAGCATGGTGCCACCAACCAGCAGCTGACAGAGCCGGAGCATGGTGCTGCCAACCATCAGCTGACAGAGCTAGAGCATGGTGCCGCCAGCCAACAGCTGACAGAGCCGGAGAATTATGCTAAAGGCAGAGGAAGACGGCCAATGGACTGACATACAGTGCATGCGATCAGCCTGGAATCCACCCCTGGAGGGCACACTCAGTGTTTGTGCAATTTAACCCAACTACAAGCAAATTGTCTGCTTCAGGAACAGCATAAGAAGGTGTTTGAAACGTTTTCTTCCGGATTTCATTTACGGTATATTGCATATGTGAAAGTTTAATAAAATCGCCTGCTCTACATTCTTAAAATGACGGTAAGGGTATTTGCCCACAGCTGCAGTTTTGCTGCGGTTTCTGCATGCAGTTTACCATTGGTTTTATGGTAATGCATGCTAATTTGTTACTGCAGTTTTGATTCCCAGCAAAACCAATGTGTTTCACAGAAACGCTGTGCCCACACATTGGTTTAGCAAATGTCAAGAACTGTCAAATCCTTGCGGTTCTGCTGCGGATGGGAGAGAATAGACATGTTCTATTTTACCTCCGGCTTTGCTGCAGACAATGGCAAAACCGCTGGAAAAACGCAGTGTCCCAACTGCAGCAAAACTGCAGCAAAACCGCGCAATCTCCTGACAAGGACTCTAGGATCCTCTGGTTTTGCTGCATTCAGGACTGCTATAAAAACGTCCTGTGGGCACATACCCTTACGCTGCAAAGGTTTGAAACTGGATCCAGAAACTGTGTGTCACGTGTCCGCTTCTCAGCACGTGACTTCGTGGGCGCCTGCAAGGGTAAATTTACCTCTTCTCACTCAGTCCAACACTCAACCCCTGTACTAGGCTGTAAAGTGAGAATAAATCACACCCTACACAGTCCACACACCCCAGCTACACAAAATGCTGCCACCACTCATCAAACACACAGGATGAGTCCCTGAAATATACTACTGTCTGGCAATCAGATCATACACTCTAGGGCTATGGTTTCTTTAGAGCAAACATGAATCAAACTTATTCAAATTTTAAGTTTTAATATGAAAAGTTACAGTGCTTACAATGAAAAAATATAAAAGATAAAAATAAAAAGAACATACAGATATGCAAAGCAGTTATAAATAAAAAGGGAGAAAATTACAGAAATGCCTAAATGTTCCAGTCTAATGTTATAGTCTGCATCGTTGGGGGAGGAGAAATGAAATATGAAACACAATCAGCGTTGTCTGATCCCACAGCTGTGAACAAGCTATTTTTTGTCTGCATAGCTTTTTATAGGCTTAACCATGAAGTTGAATTTCCAGGACAGGCTTTAATTTTAATATTCTAATCCCAGGCCTGTGACAGGACCATGGCTAATTTAGCAATGAATACATTACATTTCAAATGCCCTTTGTTTTACAACACTTCCCTTCCTCCAGCAAATATGAAATGTAAGTCCCTGCCATCAGTGACCATTTGTTGATTTATTTGAAGCCATCAGAGATGTGAGGAATTTCAACCTCTGTGTATTCAGGAAGATCCCCACATGTTTTTTTTCAGCTCCT
Organism: Allobates femoralis; assembly: GCA_033576535.1. Taxonomy (NCBI): domain Eukaryota; kingdom Metazoa; phylum Chordata; class Amphibia; order Anura; family Aromobatidae; genus Allobates; species Allobates femoralis. The sequence goes on from JARQOC010000009.1 coordinate 55,534,061, forward strand.
TCTCAGGATAAGCACAAGTTATGACCTCTAACAAATATCCATTGACAGTTGTGGTCATTCATTCCCCTACAAATACTTTTTTTTTATTTCTCTACACTGTGCCATCCTTATCTAGAGATTGTGGGGCAGAAATAAACAGGACCAACCTGCAAAACCACGGACAACTTTCTGTCGTTTGAAAATTAGTCACTTCCCTTCACTCTCGACCTTTGTGGAATATTTTCCAGATGCTTTCTAGATCTGCAGTCAGAGGGAATGACCGGTGATGCTGTCAAATATCTAACACCCTCTTTGTTATTGTTACAAGTTGTGGAGACACAGGGGTCAGTGGGTGCTCTCCTCTGTGGAGACACGGGGGTCAGTGGGTGCTCTCCTCTGTGGAGACACGGGGGTCAGTGGGTGCTCTCCTCTGTGGAGACACGGGGGTCAGTGGGTGCTCTCCTCTGTGGAGACACGGGGGCAGTGGGTGCTCTCCTCTGTGGAGACACGGGGGTCAGCGGGTGCTCTCCTCTGTGGAGACACGGGGGTCAGTGGGTGCTCTCCTCTGTGGAGACACGGGGGTCAGTGGGTGCTCTCTGTGGAGACACGGGGGTCAGTGGGTGCTCTCCTCTGTGGAGACACGGGGGGCAGTGGGTGCTCTCCTCTGTGGAGACACGGGGGGCAGTGGGTGCTCTCCTCTGTGGAGACACGGGGGTCAGTGGGTGCTCTCTCCTCTGTGGAGACACGGGGTCAGTGGGTGCTCTCCTCTGTGGAGACACGGGGGTCAGTGGGTGCTCTCTGTGGAGACACGGGGGTCAGTGGGTGCTCTCCTCTGTGGAGACACTGGGGTCAGTGGGTGCTCTCCTCTGTGGAGACACGGGGGTCAGTGGGTGCTCTCCTCTGTGGAGACACGGGGGTCAGTGGGTGCTCTCCTCTGTGGAGACACGGGGGTCAGTGGGTGCTCTCCTCTGTGGAGACACGGGGGTCAGTGGGTGCTCTCCTCTGTGGAGACACGGGGGTCAGTGGGTGCTCTCCTCTGTGGAGACACGGGGGGCAGTGGGTGCTCTCCTCTGTGGAGACACGGGGGTCAGTGGGTGCTCTCCTCTGTGGAGACACGGGGGTCAGTGGGTGCTCTCCTCTGTGGAGACACGGGGGCAGTGGGTGCTCTCCTCTGTGGAGACACGGGGGTCAGTGGGTGCTCTCCTCTGTGGAGACACGGGGGTCAGTGGGTGCTCTCTGTGGAGACACGGGGGTCAGTGGGTGCTCTCCTCTGTGGAGACACGGGGGTCAGTGGGTGCTCTCCTCTGTGGAGACACGGGGGGCAGTGGGTGCTCTCCTCTGTGGAGACACGGGGGTCAGTGGGTGCTCTCCTCTGTGGAGACACGGGGGTCAGTGGGTGCTCTCCTCTGTGGAGACACGGGGGTCAGTGGGTGCTCTCCTCTGTGGAGACACGGGGGTCAGTGGGTGCTCTCCTCTGTGGAGACACGGGGGTCAGTGGGTGCTCTCCTCTGTGGAGACACGGGGGTCAGTGGGTGCTCTCCTCTGTGGAGACATGGGGGTCATGGGTGCTCTTGTCCGTGGCCCGGCCATCTTTAGAAAGACCACATGGACCAGCTCTCATCCTAACTTAATGCCCGAACTCCTTACCCAAGGGCAGACACTACTCAGACAACACAGGGTGAGGGAACCACACAATAGTAGGACTTTATGGGATCCCCAACAGTCAAACGCATATAAGCCATAACCAAGCACACCACACAATGTAACAAGCAACAGAGTCTCAACCTTCCGTTGGCTCACCAGGGATTGGAATCTTCGGGGCTTCCAGGGCCACTTACTCCAATCCAGCAGCACCCCGCTTTTGGCGGGCACCCACTGAGAAAGGAATAGCGGCAAGCCTAGGAAGCTGACCGAGCACAGCAAAGTCTGTAGCCAGGTGACAGAATTGTCCCAACCTGGGTGTCTTCCTTATGTAGTCTCTGATATTCCAGTCGAATCCTAGGCTGAGCTCTTTCAGAGTATAATCGAGTTTTGGTCTAGTCGGACCCGAATCTCCTAAATTGAGGCCATGCAGAGTGTGAAGACATGATGTTATCCTGGCAGCCGGAACCAAACTTCCTAGGCTAAGGTTATGGGCTTCTATTGAAGCCATGTAGCATATGAACTACTGGTGATGAAGCAGGCCCTTGTTATATAGCCCGATCGCTCATCTCAGAGTTTTATGGATTTATAGGATTGGTGGAATAATTATTGGTTGGCATCTCAATCTGATATCTGCATAATTCTCCTCTGAGTGATGTAGACAGACGGGGTGATATAATTTTCATTTAATTAGCAATACACAACCCAATACAATGGGACTCCGAGCAGACAGGCAAGAAACAATGACTTACTGAGATAGCAAACAAAAGACCAATACGTCTGGCCAAGTTAAGAAAATCAACCCCCGACACGCTTTGAGAAAGGCTGTGTTCTCACGCAAGTAGTAGAAAAATGCAGAATGCAGTTATTTAATAACGCAAAATCCAGTTTATTCACCGCTGCCGCCATGTAATGTTCTATGACGTTGGAGCAGATAAATGACTAACAGAAGGAACGGCTCAGAGATAGCGCCGGAGCTCTGATTGAGCCGTCATTTACAGGCGTCCAATAAATGTATCGTTCTAACTCATGTTTTTGTTATACATAGGAGTATTTATAACATTTTCTTATAGACAGCCACAATATGTTTTCCCACTCAGCCAATTAGTACAAATTACATTTCACTTCCAATAGTGCAAATTACATAACCCCTAAGGGAACGAGACGTCTGTGCCAGGAACGGCAGCTCCGAATCTGCCCGAAAAAGTCATCGCAGCTCCTTCATTGTTGAATGGAAGAATGATAAAAAGAAAAAAAAAAAAAGAAGGTGGTCAAAAATGGCAAAGTGCTAAGGAAATAAGTAAAAACCTAAAGAAGGACAAAAGAACAAGGCATTTCTTAAGTATCTGGAAAAAGTCTAAGGCTATACGCCAACACGTGCCAAAAAGTAGCTTTGACACAGAGTCTTAGAAGCCGCTGAACTGTAATTGGCAGCTGCTGGGAGAGGGGAAAGTACAAGTCCCCAGAGAAGACTCTGACTACAGAACCAAGCCGGAGGTTCCACAACATCAAAGTCATCGCTTCCTCTACTGCCACAAGTCACAATCCTGGAGCATCTCTGAACTCTGCCGTTCTGCTAGTGGACGCTGTGGTTTTAAGGCCATTTTCACATCACCGGTTATTCATTGGTTGGTGGCTGGGCTGATATCTTAAGCGCCGAATAACGGGATTCAGACGTTTGCGTTGACAGGGGCCATTTCACTTTTTTGAGGCGGACACCCAAAAAAAACAGGTCATCTATGTGTCACTGCTGAAAATGATGTCCGACAGCAAACAGCGACTACGTCTTCATCATAAAGTCAATGGCCCCATTTAGTTTCGAATCCCATTTTTAAGTGATTTAGTTGTAAGCCCTGATGGAATAATTGATCAACCGGTACCACGAGATATGAACATCGACTTATCTGTAAAGGTACCTTTACACGCCGCCACAACAGGATGGATACCAACCGCTACTTCACGTGCACGAGCACGCCCAAACGGTTACAAACGGTAAACGCACCCTCTTTACACGCCGCCACAAGGTGCGCTACGCTACGCTACATCTACAGCTAGATACATCGCCGGGTGTCTCAAGTAGCCATCTGTAGCTCATTTACACACCGCTACAACCAGCTACTATGGGCGTACCTGGTGCAGCAGGGACAGCACATAGGCGTGCCACAATTGTGGATTACGAGACGTCCGTACGCTGATAGGACAAAGCAATAACATCATGATTGGCCAGGCATCGCAGGAGACTGATTAATACATGACGCTCGAGCAATTGTGTAGTGTGACTCGTCAGCTCCTTAAATATGCCTCCCTGTGCGGCGACAACCAATCGCAACGCAGGAGCTTTCTCCAATGATCGCTGAAGGGGGCGCAGAAACCCGGACCCTGTGTCACGCCCCAGCTACATTGCATGGTGTAGAAACAACCCTTCTGTTCCTTCTTTACACGCCGATACAGCTCGCTACAATTGGCTTTGTAGCCATCTGTTTATGGGCAGTGCACGGATACAGAGGTATCTGTAGCCGGCCGTGTCGTCCCGTCTTCAGACGCCGCTACTACGGGCGATATTGGCGCGACAAGCTACATTTGTAGCCTGTAGCGGGTTGTATCCATCCTGCAGTGGCGGCGTGTAAGGGTATGTGCACACTGGGCGGGTTTTCGGCGGTTTACCTGTGTAAACCGCCGTTTTGCATACATTAGTTTTATTTAAATTTATGTTAATCCAAACCGACGTTTGGATTAACATTGAAACTAATGTAACCCGTCCAAGCCTGTGCACATACCGGCGGTTACCCAGCGTCATCCGTTGCTAACCCGCAGGTTTCCCAGCGGGTTAGCAAAGAATGACCATGTTCTAAAAACCGGCCGGTTCTGCAGCGGCTGCAAGCAGAATCATGTGCTGCTTCCAGCCGCTGCAGAATCGCCGCCGAGAACCCGCTGGGCAGCCGCCGGATACCGCCCGGCTCCCGCAGCTCATACCCGCCAAGAAGCCGGTGCACGGCGCCGGAGCTTCCTGGCGGATCCCGCCAGCAGCCGCCGACCGAACCGCCGGGTAAGTGTGAACTTACCCTAAAGGTACCTTAAGTCTCTGCCACAAATCCCGCGGAGTCCCTTGATAATAGTAACAAGAGACGAGCAGATCAATCTGTGAAAAATCAAGTTTGAGTTAAATTTCCTGAAAAAAAACCTTTAAATTTGGTAAAAAGAAAATAAAAATGTCCGGTCAACATTTATGGATAGAAAACTAGATGGCGTGCACACCGACGTATTTCATAGATCGAGGTGCTGATTGAGAGGTCTGGGGCGGACCCACGTCAAGTGTTTAAGAGAAACAATCGCAGACTCTGTTTCACATGATAGTAGTTAGTTTTATTTTGAAGAGCAACCTGCAGCAACGCGTTTCGGCCCAACTTGGACCTTGGTCACGCCTGTTGCTGAAAATTAAAAATATACATACAATCAATACAAAGTGCCAACATACATGATCATTATTTACATATATATACATGCATACAAGATGAAACTGCCTTGGCAGGTGTCACTAAAGGAAAGAACACCCGTCATCTATTTCAAGGATGTATTCTACCTCATCACATCAATACATTTTTCTATGGTTCAATAGCAAGAGGAAACCAGGAAAAAAAGAGAGATGGGAGGGTAGAGGGTTAATATGTACAGAAGATTTGTTTAGTTTAGATAATATCTCATAGCAAAAGTCCTGGCACACCATAAAACAAGAGTCAATGAAAAAAGATTATTGTGAGTACTGCATTCTTCATTGAGAAGGTTTTTTTTCAGAATCTCTTTTGATCAGAGGTTGAAAAATGCAAAATATTTTCAGCCACATTCGGCTTTCTTCAGTGCAAACAACTAGAACAGAGTAATAAACACATAATTAGTGTTACAATATACAAGAAACAATATCTCAAATACAGTAAACTTCTCACTTTGATCTTTTCAAAACAATCAAGAGAAATTAAGGTAAAAATACAATGTATACAAGTGATTAACTGACACAACAATGAGAAAAACAAAGAAAAAAACAATCATAGGAACAGAATTGTCTTCTGATACCTTTTGATCAAACAAAGGTGAAGAGATTCAGAATAATCAGAATCAGCAGTGAATACTGCCACCTGCTGTCTAAAATAAACAAGGTAAGGAAAGAACCACAACAACAGGACATGTAACAGGTTCTTTCCCTTTCTCCTTCCCCTTTCCCTTTCTCCTTCCCCTTTCCCTTTCTCCTTCCCCTTTCCCTTTCTCCTTCCCCTTTCCCTTTCTCCTTCCCCTTTCTCCTTCCCCTTTCCCTTTCTCCTTCCCCTTTCTCCTTCCCCTTTCTCCTTCCCCTTTCCCTTTCTCCTTCCCCTTTCCCTTTCTCCTTCCCCTTTCTCCTTCCCCTTTCCCTTTCTCCTTCCCCTTTCCCTTTCTCCTTCCCCTTCCCCTTTCTCCTTCCCCTTTCCCTTTCTCCTTCCCCTTTCTCCTTCCCCTTTCTCCTTCCCCTTTAGACAGCCACCTGCTGTCTAAAATAAACAAGATAAGGAAAGAACCTCAACAACAGGACATGTAACAGGTTCTTTCCCTTTCTCCTTCCCCTTTCCCTTTCTCCTTCCCCTTTCCCTTTCTCCTTCCCCTTTCCCTTTCTCCTTCCCCTTCCCTTTTCTCCTTCCCCTTTCCCTTTCTCCTTCCCCTTTCCCTTTCTCCTTCCCCTTTCCCTTTCTCCTTCCCCTTTCCCTTTCTCCTTCCCCTTTCTCCTTCCCCTTTCCCTTTCTCCTTCCCCTTTCTCCTTCCCCTTTCTCCTTCCCCTTTCCCTTTCTCCTTCCCCTTTCCCTTTCTCCTTCCCCTTTCTCCTTCCCCTTTCCCTTTATCCTTCCCCTTTCCCTTTCTCCTTCCCCTTCCCCTTTCTCCTTCCCCTTTCCCTTTCTCCTTCCCCTTTCTCCTTCCCCTTTCTCCTTCCCCTTTAGACAGCCACCTGCTGTCTAAAATAAACAAGATAAGGAAAGAACCTCAACAACAGGACATGTAACAGGTTCTTTCCCTTTCTCCTTCCCCTTTCCCTTTCTCCTTCCCCTTTCCCTTTCTCCTTCCCCTTTCCCTTTCTCCTTCCCCTTCCCTTTTCTCCTTCCCCTTTCCCTTTCTCCTTCCCCTTTCTCCTTCCCCTTTCCCTTTCTCCTTCCCCTTTCTCCTTCCCCTTTCCCTTTCTCCTTCCCCTTTCTCCTTCCCCTTTCTCCTTCCCCTTTCCCTTTCTCCTTCCCCTTTCTCCTTCCCCTTTCCCTTTCTCCTTCCCCTTTCTCCTTCCCCTTTCTCCTTCCCCTTTCCCTTTCTCCTTCCCCTTTCTCCTTCCCCTTTCCCTTTCTCCTTCCCCTTTCCCTTTCTCCTTCCCCTTTCTCCTTCCCCTTTCCCTTCTCCTTCCCCTTTCTCCTTCCCCTTTCTCCTTCCCCTTTAGACAGCCACCTGCTGTCTAAAATAAACAAGATAAGGAAAGAACCTCAACAACAGGACATGTAACAGGTTCTTTCCCTTTCTCCTTCCCCTTTCCCTTTCTCCTTCCCCTTTCCTTTCTCCTTCCCCTTTCCCTTTCTCCTTCCCCTTCCCTTTTCTCCTTCCCCTTTCCCTTCTTCTCCTTCTCCTCCCTTTCCCTTTCTCCTTCCCCTTTCTCCTTCCCCTTTCCCTTTCTCCTTCCCTTCTCTTCCTTTCTCCTTCCCCTTTCTCCTCCTTTCTCCTTCCCTTTCCTTTCTCCTTCCCCTTTCTCCTTCCCCTTTCCCTTTCTCCTTCCCCTTTCCCTTCCCCTTTCCCTTTCTCCTTCCCCTTTCCCTTCTCCTTCCCTTCCCCTTTCTCCTTCCCCTTTCCTTCCCTTCCCCTTTCCTTCCTTTCCCTTTCTCCTTCCCCTTTCTCCTTCCTCCTTTCCCCTTTCTCCTTCCCCTTTCCCTTTCTCCTTCCCCTTTCCCTTTTCTCCTTCCCTTTCCCCCTTTCTCCTTCCCTTCCCCTTTCCCTTTCCTCCCTCCATGGTGGTCAGATCTGAATGAATCTCTGTAACCAGCATCAGGTGATGGAACATGGGACTATTCAAAGGGAAAGGGAGTGGTCATAAACCTGCAGCACCTGACCCAGAATCTTCTAGCAAGGAAAGATTAATTAACTCTTGCTTCACCAAAAGAAAGCAACTCCATTTGAAACCACAAGGAAATGGGAGACTCAAACCAAACCTGTCACAAGTCTCCCAAGGACAAGAGACCTTCGTGACATTAATATAACTTAAGAGGTTATTTTTGATCTTGGAATACAATGTGGGGGACACAGTGACCTGTACCGAAACTCAAATAATCTGCAACTCGTCCTGTTCCAAGTATAAGTTTCATCACATCATAAAGTTCATCGCAGGTCGTCCCCGGCCACGACACGAGCCATCATCAATGTAAAGAAGCCAAAGCTTTACCAAGTAACCACAATTCATGGTCAATATACACCGGCACCCGGCGTCTCCCCTGGCTCAGGTTATTGGGTGCATGATGAATCGATAACAAGAGGTAAATCCAGCGAGACAGCAGTCCTTTTGAAACATGCGGTTTCTTTTATTGCACATAAAAAGCGCGCCTACACCAACAAGTGACAGTTCCAAGTGACAAGTGACAGTTCCGGGGCCGGACTGACACCGGAGGAGGCTCTTATACAAGCAATAATACATCAGATACATATGAAGGCAGAAAAGATGACCACAGATCACGAGAACACAAAGTACAATGGTAAGAACATCAACTCAAGAGGAGTCGGTAATGTAGCGTGTCTTACCATGTGCGGGGGTCACTCTTGGAGTGATCAAGGGGCAACAACTCCATAACAAAGACCTAAAAGGCAAAACAGATATAGGATAAATATAACATAATGCAACAAAGTGTATATCCATCTGTATATTATATCTATATGTTCATATATGGACAGTGTATACGCCCGGCAGCAGTCTCTGTGTATAGGGTCATCAGCAATCTAATGTGTATACGGCCGGCAGCAGTCTCTAATGTGTATACGGCGCGCAGCCGTCTATAGTGTGTGTATTTATGTATGTGTATGTTTGGGTGGAGGTGGAGGCTGGGCGTAGTCTCAGGGGGGCCCCAAAATTTTGCCAGTGAGGGGCCCTGAAATTTCTAGTGGCAGGCCTCCCTGTATGGACGTCTGTAGGAATCTGGATAATCAATGAAGAGGACTGTGACTTGTTTAAGGGTCTGAGCAAGGTATTTGTTTAGACCACCCCTGGCTGAATAACCAATATTGAGGGGTTCAGCTGACAGTCTAATGTGTATTCGAGCACCAGCCTACCGGCCAACGGATGGTCAGCAGAGATGTCCATCACGATTGTCTAATTTCGGTTTATTCTCCTGTGTATGGGACAATCATCTGAACATTCAGCCAACATCCATCTAGTGTGTATGGGCACATTCACTCTTGAATTTTTAGGCTCCTTTCGCATTACATTCTCCTACTCATTCAGTGGTCTTGTCTTGGCTTACCCCCGAAATACAATAATGTATGTACAATAATGTTTTTCATCCTCTGGTTTTCCAACTGTTGCCAACTACAACTCCCACTAGGTCATGTGGCATGCTGGAAGTTGTAGTTTGCTGGAAGTTGTAGTTTTGCAGCAGTTGTAAAGTAACAGACTGGGACTTCCTGCTCCGGCGGCCGCACATTTCGGAGAAAGTAAATCCGGTGGATTTGTTATGACAATTGTTTTTATTACATGTTTAAAGTTGCCATTATCTGTGGGAGGAACCACCGTACACCTCCGCCGCCGGCAGCAGCTGTCACTGAGCTGTCATTAATCAGGTAGTTCAGGACACCTTGTGACGTCACATGTTGGTTTGTTGCAATATTTAGAATTTTAGTTTACAGATTTGCAGCAAAAGCTTTAATGAATTTATGTAAAATGAACCAATAAAAAATGTAAATCCTTCTTCATACAGACACTATGGAGACATATAGATACATTTATACAAGCGAGAGATCTGCAAGGATAGAAGTGACCTCAGATCCTCTTTTGATGACTTTTTAAGCTACAAAACGTTCCATATGTTGAAATCTTGCACAATCTTCCTGAAACAGGCCAAAAATAAAAGTATTTCTTTTAATATGTTGTATTTAAGATTTTAGGAGCAAAAGTTGCTACAGTTGTAGGCACAATCCCTGAGGAAGCAGGATGAAACGCGCGTCGGGGCACAGGGTCACACATCCCCGTCTATTTCAATGTCAGATATGTCACCCATATAACTAAATCATCTGATCCATAATAGTCTACTGTATTAGTCTGGTATATGTATGTAAATTATGTGGTGCACAGGACTGTTAGGGTATGTGCAGATGATCATGAGACCAGGGCTGTGGAGTCGGATGTTTGGCTTACTGACTTCACAGCCCTGGTTATGGAGTCAGAGTCGTGGAGTTGATATCCATTTTGGTGGAGTCGGATTCAGGGAAATTGAAGGGTCTGAGTCGGATGTTTGGCTTACCAATTACACAGCCCTGCCGGAGACCCTGTGTCCTGGACTTGAGGGAGGCCAGTGATCTCCGCGGGTGAACATAGCCGTCCTGTGCCCACGATCTGCGTTTGGGGCACAGCAGCGTCTCCCTGCTTACACCCACTGAGATGGACGCCGCAGCAATAAATTGACATGCTGCCGAGAAGCGGCAGCACAGAAAGTCACCTGGCATGTCATTTTACGCTGCGGAGTAAAAAAGCACAGTGGGCTGAGATTTCTGTAATCCATCCACTGTGCTTGTACCGTACAATGGAGCATTATGGAGGTCTATGGAGCACGGGTCTGGGAAAACACAGGATCGTTTCTCGGACCCGATTTTAGTGTAGCGAGCATGCTCAACACTAACACTGCTCTGTTCCCGTGTAATTTGACTTCCGCAATGTATATATGCAGTGTTTGGAGATGGACTTGTAGCCTTGAGATTGCTCATGCTTCCTCACAATTTGGTTTCTCAAGTCCTCAGACAGTTCTTTGGTCTTCTTTCTTTTCTCCATGCTCAATGTGGTACACACAAGGACACAGGACAGAGGTTGAGTCAACTTTAATCCATGTCAACTGGCTGCAAGTGTGATTTAGTTATTGCCAACACCTGTTAGGTGCCACAGGTAAGTTACAGGTGCTGTTAATTACACTAATTACAGAAGCATCACATGATTTTTCTAACAGTGCCAATACTTTTGTCCACCCCCTTTTTTATGTTTGGTGGAATTAGATCCAATTTGGCTTTAGGACAATTCTTTTTGTGTTTTTCTCATTGAAGACAAATTAAATGAAGATAATAATACCAAAGAATTTGTGATTGCAATCATTTTCAGGAAGAAACGGAGGATTATCTGACAGAATTGCAGGGGTGTCAATACTTTTGGCCACAACTGTAGGCAAATACAGGAGCTCAAATTCCTATGAAGTCCCTTGTGTTACAATGTATCAATGCCAGAAATGTCACATTATTGACTCCAGATGCTTGGATAGAATGGATACAATTGTAGCAAACTGCTGTGGAGTTCAGAAACATTTTACTCTCATTTCTGGGGGATTTGCCAAACCAGAAGGGATTTTCCATGAGTGAATACAGTGGTGATCACACACTTTCCTTAATGTTCAGGTCATTCATGTGTTGTCCTATGTGACAATCTCCTAACATGAGGAAATTATCCGTATTTTGAGCTTATTTCATACATTAAATATATTCTAAAGCTCAGAATAAAAATGTAAATGAGATAAATGAGAAAAACATTGATCACAATTAGGGAACACTCAGTTCCCTGCAAAGTTATTGGTGCTATTAATCTGCACCTGGTGCTAATGTCCTTAATTATCTGACAAACCCTATGTAACCGGCAGCCTAGCTTTACAGTTTGCACTCACAAAGTGACTGAACCCCTCCGGCAGCAGGTTGTCCAGATGAAGCCAAAGGGGTAACCCTTGTCGTCGTTCCAAGTCTGTGATTCATAGAATATTGCATCCTTGCAACATCACAAACTCTTTCAAGTCCCCTAAGAAGGGGAAAGGAGAATGCGGCGAATCTCCATGGGCAATCATTTCTACGCTGCAGCTGGAATAGCTCACCAGTTCAGCACTGAACAGGGTAAGGATCTGTCTCATTATACAGTGTGACAATGTTTAAGAGCATTTGGACTGAGAGCCCACTCTGCAGTGACCAAACCTCTCATTAGCATAAAGAATCACAAGGTTAGAGTCACCTTTGGTGAGGAGCATGATGGGTGGGCAGAGGAGAATTGACCCACAGTTCATTTTAGTGATGAAAGCAAGTTTAATTTATTTGAGTCTGATGGGAAACATTATGTTCGTCGACAAACTGGGAAAAGACTGAACCCAAAGTGTGTAAAGAAGTCAGTAAAAGGCGGCGGAGGACGTGTGATGGTTTGGGGAACGTTTTCTTCTGCAGGGGTTGGCTCTCTCATACAGCTACATGGCAGAATGAATACAAGTGTGGATCAGAACCTTCTTCAACAACACGCGGTTCATTACTTGCGTTCAGCACTCAATCAGCAGCAATGTTCATGCAGGACAATGTCCCCTGTCCCCTGTCCCACAGCAAAATGGGGAAAGCGGTTCAGCAAAACAATGAAATGGCCACAGCCGAGTCCTGATCTAAACCCAATAGAAAACCTCTGGAGAATCCTTGGTGACAAAGTTATGGCCAAGTAACTGTATAGGGTCTCTGGTCAGAGGATTGTACTGTAGATTGTATTTCTTTATCTAGGGGTCTGGTCTGGGGTCTGTAGATTGTATTTCTTTAGGGGTCTGGTCTGGGGATCTGCATTTGTTCATTGATGTAATGAGGGCTTTCGTGCATATTAGCTCTCAATATCTACAGGATTTATAAATCTTCAGCACTTTTGCGCAGCGATTAAACGAAACCTGTGTGGTCCGCTGACTGCTCCATGCGCCATTATAGCGGTATACAGGCCATTCCTCTATTGTATGAAGGTGTTTGTGTAAAGATCACATTGTTAGTACGAGACATAGACATGGAGTCTTATATGAACAATGAACTTTCATCCTCCAGGGTCATATTTGCTACTGACATAACTATTGCCCCCGGTTAATGAGGTTTTAGATCTTCTAATAACAGCTGCCAGGGTGTGACTGACAGTCTACATAATGCTCGGATCATAATCTGGAGAGGACACACCCTGAAGAAACCCCTGCACATTAATCTCTCAATGACTGCGGTGACAGATTTGTGTAATTATTTACATTCCTATGTGATTATTGTATTAAGTGTTTATAAACAATCTGCAGAAGGAATATTGCTTTATCCGGTTCTGTCCTGTTTGGCGTCTGCAACATCAGAGCATAATTACAGGTAATACAGAGGTGGCAGCCACTGAGCAGCTACCTGGGCACCGGCCCGGGGGGCAAATGCATTCCTGCCTCCCGGCCCAGCTTTTCCCTGGTGGCAGCATAGCCCGGCTCTAGGGGTAAAGGGGGAACAAAGACTTCTCTGCTACAGAAGGAAGCATATATACACAACACCTGGTTACAGGAAGGGGTGCCCATTATGGATTTTGCATCCATGTTTTATGCATCAACCCAGAAACAAGAAAGCAACAGAGTAATAGTGTCTTCTAGCAAATCTGAATGTATCTGGATTCAGTATAAAGCTGCAGTGTAGGAGGTCAGAGATAATCCAGCCTCATTCTAATGCTCCATAGACTTACATTATAAAATACACTGCCAGGTCACATAGAGCGGGGTGTGACTTGGAGTCTGCAGAGGAGCGACATCACCGAGAAGAGGAGCAGAACAGCGCTGAAAACTGGAGAAGATGGTGAGTGGTGTGTTAACACATGGACACTACATACACAGATTTAGACAATAAAAAGTTCATAGGAGGCTTCTATAAAGAAAAAGCATGGACCAAAATAAATTGTAAATCTTCAGAGTCATAGTATGCAGATTGCATGTTCTCTTGCTTATGCTAACATGAAGCATATCACTGCAAGTGTGCATAGCTGCAAGTGCATACAGCTGCAAGTGCACATTGCTGCAAGTGTATATCACTTCAAGTGCACATCACTAAAAGTGCATACAGCTGCAAGTGCACATTGCTGCAAGTGTGCAAAGCTGCAAGTGCACATCACTGTAAGTGCAATCAGCTGTAAGTGCACATTGCTGCAAGTGTATATCACTGCAAGTGCACATCACTAAAAGTGCATACAGCTGCAAGTGCACATTGCTGCAAGTGTGCAAAGCTGCAAGTGCACATCACTGTAAGTGCAATCAGCTGTAAGTGCACATTGCTGCAAGTGTATATCACTGCAAGTGCGCATCACTAAAAGTGCACATCCCTGCAAGTGCACATCCCTGCAAGTGCACATCACTGCAAGTGCGCATCCCTGCAAGTGCGCATCACTGCAAGTGCGCATCACTGCAAGTGCATAAAGCTGCAAACATGCATAACTGTAAGTGCACATCTCTGAAAGTGCAAATCACTGCACGTGCACATCACTGCAAGTGCATAAAGCTGCAAACATGCATAACTGTAAGTGCACATCTTAGAGAGTGCAAATCACTGCAAGTTGCACATCACCAAGAGTGAACGTCACTGCAAGAGTAGTCCTCACATTAGAAGTCTTCCAAAATCTATTATTTCCAACAGCCTTTGGGTTGTCCAGGTCAAGGAAATCCCTTAACCCCTTCTGGTCTCGGCCACTAATTATTTTTTCAGGTCAGAAAGTCTTGGAGTATAAGAATTTGCCTTTTTAATGGCAATCAGAGCTCGTTCAATTTATTGTGAATAAATGACCGTAGATGTGAACTTTAGTAGAAACTTCCGAGTTAAAATGTTGGTAATTGGCTCATCATCAGTAGTAGAATGACTCCATAAGCCTGGTGCACTCACATGACCTAAAATGTCTCACCCCGTCTGGGTTAGATTGTCATTATGTAATTGTTGTATTAGTCTCAGTGAGTTATGTAAATCCACCTCGAGGCGAGAAGCGATGAAACGCGTGGGGATAAAGATTACAACGCGGAAAGAATTAAACACGCGACAGACAAATCTGCAGGGAAATAAGCAGCGCGTGCTGGAGACTAAAGAAATCACACCGACTTTGCTGGTACTGGAAAACGTTCCTTGTGACAAATCTGCACTGAAAAAACACGACAAACCGCAACGTGTGAACAGACACCGAGGAGAACGCTCCACAGTCTACAATGTTCTTTATTATGATCTTCCCTCTTTTTCTTTTCCTCCCTCCTCACGTCTCTTTAGCTCCTTCTTTCTCTTTGTTCTCTGCTTTATGTGATTATCTCTTCTCTCTTATGGCCACTTTACACACGGCTACATTTCTAGGGTGTCTACAGGTAACTTACTGGTTGCAGTGAAATCATGGATACATGATTCCATTTGTACACAGCAACAAGATGGAACCTTGTCTCCATGATTTCACTGCAACCAGTAAGTTACCTGTGGATAAGCTAGAAATGTAGCCACCCTAGAAATGTAGCCGCGTGTAAAGTGGCCATTAGGGTTCATTTTCTTAGAGGTAATAAATCAGACCCAGAATCAGTCATGTAATCTGCAGATTCTGACGTCATTTTATACTTAATCATTTTCTTCTTCTCTTTCTACAAAGCAATCGGTGACAATTGCCAATCTGACAATCAACTGACTTAACAATTAAACCAGCACGACCAGATGAGAACTCTTAATGGTTCTGCTTTATGTGTATGTTAGAGGCCACATGGCACAACTAACATAAAACTATATAGATGAGGACCACCCTGATGAGATTGCCTTGACGTTGGCGGGGTGGTTCAAAAGATTGTAACTTTAGTTGGGTGCCCAGCGCTAACTTGTCCCCTCTTAGGCTATGGAGTTAAGTCAGAGTCCTATAATGTTTCTTTACCCTTTCCAAAGGGGTACCTTTATTGAAACTATATGTACACAATTACACTAGGAGTGTTTGTTCCAGACTGCATATGATACAATGGGGTAATTAACATAAAATTGATTCGAAATGTATTACAATAAAAACTAGCTTTCAAGGAGAAGAAACTGTACTAACTAGTCCTAGCAGGTAAAGTGAGTAATACAACCCATATAAAACATGCCCCAATAAATAAAATGGCACAGATATATGATGATTGTAAATTTGCCATAAAGCCAAAAATCCTATGTAATAAAATTTTCCCTATATTCGGCCTTATTGGAAATTTAAGTATAGTGATGTAGTAGTACCCGGTAGACGTGTTCTGCTTTTTCCATGTATATTAGCTCTGCTATATACTTTCTTACCTTGTTATTGATATTTTTATGCATGCTTATTTGCATTGCTGTATATATCTTTTTGTCGTATCTGGCTGGAGTTAGTTGTATGTTGTATACACATGTTGGGATTCCCTGTCCTTCTTTCCTCCCACCTTTCTCTTTACGTTTTGTGCCATCTGCTGATCTCCTTCCACGTTTTAATTCTGATCAGGTTATGGCGGTGTGATACAGCAGCTTGCTGTATTGCAAATATGTATGCTGGGACTTGTGGTGTCATAAGAGTTAATGCATTACAAGTGGTGGGTTTACAAGTTAGCAGAAGGAGATGGGTGTGTCAGGCAAACATGAAACCTCCCATAGGTGTGTCTCATGTGGAACACGTGGGATATAGTCCAACTTCCTGTTTGGTCACATGTTTCTTTGGGTTTGCAGCAGCCATGTTGCCAGAAGCACATGGTGGAGAATCCACGTGTGCATGGTTTGGGATGGCTTTGGCAGTTCCTATGAAGACCAGCTCTCACTCAGTGTTTGGAGCTGCCATCGTCCTTGACGGCACCTGGGAGAGAATGCTTGGAAGTGGCTGGCGTCCTGGAAGACACTCAGTTAGGAGACCAGGGATGTGTGGAGAGCCTGAAGTATCTCTCTGTTTTTAGGTTTGGTGGACTGAGAGGTCAGTGAGTGGAGGTTGTAATGCCTTCACTGACACACTGTAACAGACTGAGTAAATATCACCAGGCGGGCGTACCAGCTATTGGGACAGACCGAGAGTCATTAATGTTCCATTGATGTTAATGGACTGTACTATGTATGAGGTTTACAATGTAATAAACCGATTAGACTTTATTTGTGATTTGGCACAACCTTCTAAGGTGAGTGTAATATACACCGAGTGACATCCCTTACTACCCAGATAAGACCCTATGTGCGCCATTTCTCCCTCTTTCACAGTATATTCTCCCTACCATCCCTATACGGGTTCTTTCACCCTGTCGCCGAGCAGGATACCTAAGTCCCTCGCTAGCCCTCATGCTAACCCTCAATAGGAAATGGCTGGCGGAAGCACTAATCCCAACCACAGCAATGGCAACAACAAGAGGAGAAGGGAAGACCGACAGGGGAACAACAACAGCAGACGGCTTGGCAGTAGTCAGCTCTCCAGAGAACCTCCTTCACCTCAGAGGAATGAGTTGAATCACCAGCAAAGCATGCTGGGACCATGTGACCATAGAAAGGGGATGCGAGTGATCACAGAGTAGCCACACCTGGACAAGAACTAGCTAGCTTGCTAGCAACAGAAACTGACATTAACTCCTGAACTACCAACAGAAAGAAAAATGTTTAATATGAAGCCCCAATACAGGAGTGAGAGTGGTCCCAAAACTGTCACAAGTCCCAAAAGTAAGAGAGACAATGGTGACAATTACAAAATAAACTCATTTCCTCAGGCTAAACCTGAATACTATGTGCAGTCACCTCTATAATATACAGATGGCTGATGATCGTCCTATGAAGGCGTTGTCCCAACGCTCCCAAGGTCATAGACAGAGGTCAAGGCGTCCATGCTATTCACAAACACTTTGGTAAAGTATTTGGAGTTTCCAGGCAGAAATTGGAAATACCAACATTTAAAGACAATTCTGTAACCTGAGAAATTATTAGAATGTTTCTTTTTTGCTCCGGGGAAAATTGTACGAAAGGATTGACAACGCCCATATTCTCACATTAATCATAAAGAATCTTCCTTACAAACACTCCAGGAATGCTTTGAAACTATTATTTCCCATGGTAATTTTCTTTGTTGTCTATATGAAGATTAATATTTTGCATATTTTCTTTCTTACTAAAGAGATTAAGAAAACACCTGGAGAGGGGGACGGTCGTTATATCCAAGGAAAAGAAAGTTCAAAAAATAGATACTATGTTTCTAATTTTATTCCATCATTATCAAACAATTAAAATCCACATCTTAGTAATAAACAAAAAATCTGCGTTTCTGCATAGTGAGAAATTTATTCGCTTTTTGTTTCCTGGAGGGAAATATTAAAATTCAAAAAATAAATGAATCTGCTCCAAGTATTGTCCGGTCAAACAGTGAAGAGCCTCTTCCAAAACTCTTTGGAAAAAGGGAGGTTTCAACTTGATAAACTTGTTAAAATGATTTAGCGGTACTTAAAAAAAATCCTTTGTGTAACCATTGCCTGGATTGTCGTATCGTTGGCGGGCTCAAGTCCATTGGTGAGGTCAGTAGAATCTGGCTGCTGGACGGGAGGCTGGTGAATCTCTCGTCTTTTCCAGCTTTTTTGATGAGTTTGGCTGATGGTACGTCATCAACGAATCCCTCGATCAATGATGATTTCGTTCCAGCCCGTTGCCCTCAGGATCCTGGAAGGTAAGAGCTTTTATAGCCTCCCATTTCGAAGACCAATGGACCAGAGTCTCGAGAATGGATCCTCCCAACTCTATCCATACGGCAGTCCTAGAAGTGGAGGTGCCAGATAGGGTCCCAGTTATTAATATTTAATAGAAACAAGATTCAGCACTCAATAATAGTAGGCATGTTGCAGGCTTGAGACTATTTCTGTAGGCCAACATAGATTTGTGTAGCTGTGATGCATCGGTCTAGGTTGGCCATTATAGACTTTACACCAAGTCTGATTAATGTTCATCTTGTAATGGTGCTCAAATGTGTCTGTAGGGAGTGAAGAAGGGAGAGTAAAACTGACCGTCGTCTGTTGATTCCTTGGTTGTGAATGAAGGGCGTAAGTGGTGCCTGTGCAGTGCTCCGGCCGGCAGCACTACCACATGCTTACACCCCTGATGAAGAAGGATGCTTCCTTTGAAATGTGTTGGAGATATTAAGTTGCAAGGGGTTTGTAGATTCCGGGATATCCTCCGCGCTAACCCCAGTAGACCGATTTGAAGTTAACCTTTCTATCACCACCACACCATAAAACAGAATTGCCAACGCGTTTCGTTGCCAGTTGGCCACTTCATCAGATCTTAAAAAACATTTATAAATGATACATATGTGGTATCCTGATGAAGTGGCCAACTGGCTACGAAACGCGTTGGCAATTCTGTTTTATGGTGTGGTGGTGAATAAAAGGTTAACTTCAAATCGGTCTACTGGGGTTAGCGCGGAGGATATCCCGGTATCTACAAACCCCTTGCAACTTCTTTCTACAGGATCTACAGCGACCATGTTTCATAGTGGGTTGTGGCTTCTCACAACCCCAAAGGTGAGTGGACCCCTGCGGCAAGCCCCCCTGGTGTCCCTCGGTTACTGCTCTATTGTGCGCTCCTTTCCCCTTGTGTTTTGGAGTTATTAAGGAATAGTCCATGATCCAGGGCATCTCCAACATGTTTCAAGGCTAGAGTCCTTTCTTTTATCAGGGATTTCAAGTGTGGCGAATGTGCGCTAGTGCTGCCGGAATGCACCGAGATTAATTGAACAAATACGATCAAATCATAATTGCAATCAGTGGTGTAACTTCAGGCTCAGGGGCCCCGATGTGAAAGATCCAACGGGGCCCCCAATTATTGGAAATCTTTAATAGTATTAGTCCTTTTTCTATGGGCCAAAGGGACTTTTGGGGCCCCCTAAGCTGCAGGGCCCGGGTGCGATCGCAACCCCTGCACCTACTGTAGTTACACCCCTGATTGCAATCCAGAATGTCAGAACCTTGGGATCAAAACCGACGCAAGGAGATGAGAGATTGTGTAAAATAAAGAAAAGCCGCTCTTTAGAATCTTTACACCGAATAATCTGTTACATTAAAATTTAATGATAAAAATAAGTAACGTTTTATTGTGTGAACTATTCAGTCCTTAGTACATGGATCTGTGCTTTCACCTTCTATTTATATAAATGTGTACTTGTTCACTTGTTAATAACCACAGAAGGGTTTGTAAATGCGGTCACGAGTCACTTGAAACAACTTAACACAACATCTGTCTCGCCGATCATTGAAGGTGAGCACACGTGATCCGGCCTGTGCAATAGAAAGGGTCTGTTCAGTGAGTATAGTGCGTGTGATACAGAATCGGGGGAAAGCAGTGACCTGTATGTGATTATAAAGATTAACAACGCTGATGAGAAGAAATGAAGAGGAACTCAACATTTTCTTATTTCAATCTGTCACAGAGACATACTAGGACCTCGGCAGTGAGGGAGGGGGGGATTTGGAGACATGGGATGACGGCAGCTGTTTTGTACTCGTCTGGTGCTTCAATGGGTCCTACCTTAGGTCCGAAACGGCTGCAGTCATCCCATGTCTCCAAATCCCCCGTCCTCACTGCCGATGTCCTAGGATGTCTATGTGATGAATTGAAATAGAAGATCAAACGTCTGGTGAGCGCCTCTTCATTTCTTCTCATCTGCGTAGTTATATGAAGTCTTGCTTCTTTGCGGAGGAGAGCACCGCCCGATCTGTGCCACAGCCAGTCCAAGCTGAACGCCCTCCTACCGTGAGCGGTGCCTGGCTTTCCTTGTTTAATTGTTTATTATAAAGTTTATATAAAGTGTACAGTGCCTACAAGTAGTCTTCAACCCCCTGCAGATTTAGATGGTTTGATAAGATGCCAATAAGTTAGAGCCTTCAAACTGCAAACGAGAGTAGGATTTATTAACAGAAGCATAAATCTTACACACCAAAAAGTTATGTTGCTCAGTTGAATTTTAATAAATTTTAAACATAAAAGTGTGGGTCAATTATTATTCAACCCCTAGGTTTAATATTTTGTGGAATAACCCTTGTTTGCAATTACAGCTAATAATCGTCTTTTATAAGACCTGATCAGGCCGGCACAGGTCTCTGGAGTTATCTTGGCCCACTCCTCCATGCAGATCTTCTCCAAGTTATCTAGGTTCTTTGGGTGTCTCATGTGGACTTTAATCTTGAGCTCCTTCCACAAGTTTTCAATTGGGTTAAGGTCAGGGGACTGACTAGGCCACTCCATCACCTTGATTTCTTCCCTCTTGAACCAGGCCTTGGTTTTCTTGGCTATGTGCTTTGGGTCGTTGTCTTGTTGGAAGATGAAATTACGACCCATCTTAAGATCCTTGATGGAGGAGTGGAGGTTCTTGGCCAAAATCTCCAGGTAGGCCGTGCTATCCATCTTCCCATGGATGCGGACCAGATGGCCAGGCCCCTTGGCTGAGAAACAGCCCCACAGCATGATGCTGCCACCACCATGCTTGACTGTAGGGATGGTATTCTTGGGGTCGTATGCAGTGCCATCCAGTCTCCAAACGTCACGTGTGTGGTTGGCTCCAAAGATCTCGATCTTGGTCTCATCAGACCATAGAACCTTGAACCAGTCTGTCTCAGAGTCCTCCAAGTGATCATGAGCAAACTGTAGACGAGCCTTGACATGACGCTTTGAAAGTAAAGGTACCTTACGGGCTCGTCTGGAACGGAGACCATTGCGGTGGAGTACGTAACTTATTGTATTGACTGAAACCAATGTCCCCACTGCCATGAGATCTTCCCAGAGCTCCTTCCTTGTTGTCCTTGGGTTAGCCTTGACTCTTCGGACAAGCCTGGCCTCGGCACGGGAGGAAACTTTCAAAGGCTGTCCAGGCCGTGGAAGGCTAACAGTAGTTCCATAAGCCTTCCACTTCCGGATGATGCTCCCAACAGTGGAGACAGGTAGGCCCAACTCCTTGGAAAGGGTTTTGTACCCCTTGCCAGCCTTGTGACCCTCCACAATCTTGTCTCTGATGGCCTTGGAATGCTCCTTTGTCTTTCCCATGTTGACCATGTATGAGTGCTGTTCACAAGTTTGGGGAGGGTCTTAAATAGTCAGAAAAGGCTGGCAAAAGAGATAATTAATCACACATGTGAAGCTCATTGTTATTTGTGCCTAAACTACTTCTTAATACTTTAGGGGGACCAAACAGAATGCTGGTGGTTTGAGGGGTTGAATAATAAATGACCCTCTGAATTAACTTTTAACGCTTTAAAAAAAAAAAAAAAAAAAAAAAAAAATTTTGTGGCTGCATTTCCCACTTCCAGGCTGATCTACAGTCCAAATGTCACAATGCCAAGTTAATTCCGCATGTGTCAACCAGCTAAATCTGCAGGGGGTTGAATACTACTTGTAGGCACTGTATATTAGATTTGAAAGCACAGAGAACGGCTCATATATAATCCCGGACCTGCACTACCTGATTTCACTGGTCTACATGAACCTTTGAAGGCCACTTTACACACACCAACTTATCTGTCCAACTTCTGAACAACTTACTGGTTGCAGTGAAATCATGGACACATTGCTCCATTTTGTGGCTGTGTACAAATGTAACAATGTGTCCATGATTTCACTGCAACCAGTAAGTTGGTCAGAAGTTGGACAGATAAGTTGGTGTGTGTAAAGTGGCCATTAGTCTTTTGTCTCCTAACCACCAAGGATTAAGTGGTATCAAGTCTCCTCTTGGAGAGTGACATTGCTGGCATGCCAGTGTCAGGAGATTTATAAGAAATGGGAGCTCTTCTGGGAAATGAATTATACATCTTCAGAGAGGAAGATAATGAATTCTAGCACCACCTATTGGAAGTATCAATCAATGTTGAACCTTTCATCACATGACTTTTGCCTAGAACTGATGTTGTGCCAAAACACCTTGACTTTGCTCCCTTTTTGTGTTGCACAGAGGATCTGCTCCAAACTCCTCCACAGACACTTCAAGACGTCTTGGAAGAAAATCATCATATCAATCTCTATTACAAATGCACATTTCTGATCCCAGGAGATTTTTTTTTTTTCAAACATTTTTATCCCCTTAATAGTTTTATTTAAAAAATTAATGGTTTAACCCTTTCACTACCTTGCAACTTTTTTTTTTTTTTTGCGCTTTTGTTTTTTTACTCCTCTTCTTCCAAGAGCTATAACTATTTTAGTTTTGTATTCTCCTACAACTTGTATCCTATCATGCAATGCAACGGAAGGCAGGAAAAAATGAAAGGGCGTTAAAATTGCAAAAAATAAAAAAAAGGGGCAATTCCACAATTTCTTTCCAATTTTTTTTTTACATTGTTTAGTTGACTATGTTGAACTGGTAATATGATTCCCCAAGTTAGTACAAGCACATACATACCAAACATGTAGAATTTTTTTTCTATTTAAATGGTGGAGAAAAAAATAAAATCAGAATTTAGCAAAAAAAAAATAATAAATACAATAAAATTAGAATTTTGTAAAAAATAAATAAATAAATAAACATAAAATAACAGAATTTTGTAAGAAAATGGAGATCCAGGCATGTGCGGCCCTTCAGGACAAGAACTGCTGCTAATTGGGGTTTTAAAACAAGCCTGAAGTGCCGGATTTGTCGAATACGGATGAACACGCAAATGTCGCACAAGTCCGGGACTCCATAGCAAATGTATTGTACAGAACACAATGTGGCCACAGCTAAAGGGTTAATCCATAAACAGATTCACAACTGAACAATTTGACTCTGGCGGATTCACATCACTTATCCCGGCTTCACACTTGCATTTTTTTGTCTTGCTTGCATCTCCGTCCAAATCCTGAACCCTCCTGATCAGGTCTGTGTCCCTATGCTTAACATGAGGCCGCAGGGGCGTGTGTTGTATGAGGATTTCCGCAGATCTGCACCCCTGCGGCGTTTTCACCTCCTCCCCGAACGCACAATGTTGCATTTTTGCAGCATGAAAAAAATCATGATACATGCGGATCCAGGCGGATGCATCCAAAAATACAATAGGTCCCAATAGCGTCCGGATCCACCCGAGACGGATCTGTCCATCCTGATCTGTTTTTGCCACTGCCCTCTCTCTCTGTCTCTCTCTGTCTGTCTGTCTCTCTCTGTGCTTCTCTCTGTGTATCTCCCTGTGTGTGTCTCTCTCTCTCTCGCTCTGTCTCCCTCTTGTCTCTGTCTTTGTATCTCTCTCTCTCTGTGTCTATCTCTCTGTGTGTCTGTCTCTGTTTGTCTCTCTTTGTCTC
Source organism: Allobates femoralis (assembly GCA_033576535.1). Taxonomy (NCBI): domain Eukaryota; kingdom Metazoa; phylum Chordata; class Amphibia; order Anura; family Aromobatidae; genus Allobates; species Allobates femoralis. The sequence goes on from JARQOC010000009.1 coordinate 55,557,920, forward strand.
TCTGTGTCTCTGTCATTCCCTCTCTGTGTCTCTCTGTGAGTCTCTGTGTCTCACTCCTCTGTCTCTCTCTCTGTGCCTCTCCCTGTGTGTGTCTCTCTCTCTGTCTCTCTTTGTCTCTCTCTCTCTTTGTCTCTCTCTCTCTCCCTGTGTCTCTCTATGTGTGTATCTCTCTATGAGTATTCTGTGTCTCTCTCCTCTCTCTGTGTGTGTGTCTCTCTCTCTAGGTCTCTGTGTGTGTGTGTGTGTGTGTCTCTCTCTCTAGGTCTCTGTGTGTGTGTGTCTCTCTCTCTGTGTCTCTCTCCTCTCTCTCTCTCTCTGTCTTTCTCTCTCTGGCTCTCTTTGTGTGTGTCTCTCTCTGTCTCTCTCCTCTCTCTCACTGTATGTGTGTCTCTCTCTTTGGGTCTCTCTTTCTGTGTGTGTGTGTCTCTCTCTCTGTGTCTCTCTCCTCTCTCTCTCTGTGTGTCTCTCTCTCTCTGGCTCTGGCTCTCTTTGTGTGTGTCTCTCTCTTTGTCTCTCTCCCCGTGTCTCTCTGTGTGTGTGTATTTCTCTCTGTTAGTCTCTCTGTGTCTCTCTCCTCTGTGTGTGTGTTTCTCTGGGTCTCTCTTTTTGTGTGTGTCTCTCTGTGTCTCTCTCTTCTCTCTCTCTGTGTCTCTCTCTTCTCTCTCTCTGTGTCTCTCTCCTTTCTCTCGCTGTGTCTCTCTGTGTGTATCTCTCTCTCTCTCTCTCTCTCTCTCTCTGTGTCTCTCTCGCTGTGTCTCTCTGTGTGTGTGTATCTCTCTCTGTGTGTCTCTCTGAGTCTCTCTGTCTCTCTCTCCTCTCTATTTCCCTCTCTCTCTCTGTCTGTGTGTGTCTCTCTTCTGTCAGTACATGCGATCTCTATAGGAAGTCGCAAGGATGAATCAGGACAAAAATTCCTGCAAAACTGGTGCAACCACAGAGTTGTTTTTTTTCACGTGATTTAGCAAACCATCCCGCTGCAGTGGCATCAATTCTCACGTGGGTGAACGGATACAGATCTGCCCGTTTTCAGCCCGATGTGGACGCAACACAAATGTGAAACCAGCCTTACATTTTACTATTTTGTGGTGCTGACCCGCAGGCGTCCGGTGCTGGATTCACCTCTATATCCGGGGGATATACTGAGCTCCGATACAATGTGACACATTTTGACAACATGGAATCTGAATCGTGCAGAAAATGTAAATATTGATACTTTGTTTACAGAAAATCGACACATTTGTAGCCACAACCAATCATAAACCACAAATCTCCATATCACTTTCCTTCTGGTTTCTCTGATTCTTTCTGACTCATCTTATTTTCTCTTCTTACTCATTTTCTAGATTTTATATAGAAAACATGAAGCTGAGCTTGAAAGTTTGTGAACCCTTCAGAGGTTTTTATATTTTGGCAGATATTTGACCTAAAACCACATCCGAGTTTTATACAAGTCCAAAATGTGGATAAAGAACAAAATTAAACAGGTAAAAAATAATAATTTGTTTTAAATGATCTGATATCTGGGTCCATGAGTATGTGATCCTTTGGGATTATAGGACTTAATTGTCCAGATGAAGACCCTTTAACCCTACACCATCAGGCAGAACCCCAAGATACCCCGACACTCTTTAACCCTACACCATCAGGCAGAACCCTGAGATACCCCGACACCCTTTAACCCTACACCATCAGGCAGAACCCCCGAGATACCCCGACACCCTTTAACCCCACACCATCAGGCAGAACCCCGAGATACCCTGACACCCTTTAACCCTACACCATCAGGTAGAACCCCCGAGATACCCCGACACCCTTTAACCCCACACCATCAGGCAGAACCCCGAGATACCCTGACACCCTTTAACCCTACACCATCAGGCAGAACCCCGAGATACCCTGACACCCTTTAACCCCACACCATCAGGCAGAACCCCGAGATACCCTGACACCCTTTAACCCCACACCATCAGGCAGAACCCGAGATACCCTGACACCCTTTAACCCCACACCATCAGGCAGAACCCCGAGATACCATGACACCCTTTAACCCCACACCATCAGGCAGAACCCCGAGATACCCTGACACCCTTTAACCCTACACCATCAGGCATAACCCCGAGATACCACGATACCTTTTAACTCTACACCATCAGGCAGAACCCCGAGATACCCTGACACCCTTTAACCCCTATACAGGGATCTGGCTTTACTGCAAGGTCCAGGGGGTTGCTGTCTATAGATGGGCTGCACTTCAGGAATAGAAAAGTTGCCAAGCGTGGTCAAAGCCAATAGGTCAGAATAGTACAAAATCGTTAGACTGTAGAATAGTAAAAAAACAGGCAGAGGTCAACCTGGAAAATCAATAATAATAAGCAGGATAATAACAAGTGAATCAGGGAGTATATCTGGAAGCTAGCTAGATACAAATAGGGTGTAATAGTTCATAATTGGCTGAAGCCAGGAGTTAATGACCGCAGTTGGGCAGCCATATAACACATCCACACAGTCAGACTACTACATCACCGGTTCCACTTTCGGAGTGAACATAGCGGCAACTGGTAGCAGATGCCGAAGCCACAGGAGCAGACTGTGGGGATGTGACAATGTCCTCATTTAACAGCAGCTGGATTAACCCCTTGGTAACCATACTTCAAAACCTGTAGGATTGTAGAACTTGATTGTCTAGATACGTATGTCCAAGCTCCTCGAAACGCGTCAACCAACAACTCAAAGTCAAGGAACGCATATCATGTTCTCATTTACCGGCAGCTAGATTAACCCCTTCTCCTTACTTAGAAAGCTTTAGGACTTTATTACTTGATTGTCCAGATGGAAGAAATCTGAGCAGTCCGAAATGCATTGACAAATAAATCAGTCAATTAACCCATATCATATCCTGATTTTCAGGCAGCTAAACTAGATTAACCCCTTCTCTATACTTAGAGACCATCAGGACTGGAAGATAATTTAAAAGGGGAAATGAAAAGCTGTTCTCAGTCAATGAGATAATAATCAACTATGAATTGGCATTTTTTTTTTTTTAAAGTACAGCGATCTGTCAAAGTCTGAAAGTCTGACCTCCACCACCCATGTTTGTGGAAACAAACAAAGGAGAATACTCAGGAGCTGTTGGAAAAAAACATAGAACTATTCTTTAAGTATTTGGACTCCACCAATGAAGTCAGATAGATTATTCACAAATAAAGAAAATTCAAGACGAATATTACCCTCCAGAACAAGAATGACTCCAAGAGAAAAAAGTATAATAGTCTACAAGGTCATAAAGGAACCCAAGGTCACCTCTAAGCAACTAAAGGTCTCTCTCATTTTAGCCAATGTTACTGTTCAGGAGTTCTCTGAACAATGATATCCATGGCAGGATTACAAGGAGAAACCCACAGCTCTCCAAAAAGAACATTATTGAAGCTTCTTAATGGCCCCCAGAAGGTCCTGGACTAATATTTTATGGATGCTTGAGACTAATCAAAAGTCAGGCAGACTATTCACACATAGAGGAAACTCAGAACTGTTATTACTATCTGTAGGAGTGGCCAATCAACAAAGATCACTCCAAGATAAAAAAAAAAAAGTATAATAGTCTACAAGGTCTACAAGGTCACAAGGTCTTCTCTAAGCAACTAAAGGCCTCTCTTATCTTAGCCAATGTTACTGTTCATGAGTTCTCTGAACAATGATGTCCATGGCAGGATTACAAGGAGAAAACCCACTGCTCTCCAACAAGAACATTATTGAAGTTTCTTAAAGGTACCCAGGAAAAGCCAGAAGGTCCTGGACCAATGTTTTATGGATACTTGAGCCCAATCAAGATTCAGGCAGACTTATTCACAAATAAAGAAAGTTCAAGACCATTATTACCCTCCTCAGGAGTAGCTAACCAAAAAAAATCACCCCAAGACCAAAAAGTATAATAGTCTACAAGGTCACAAAGGAACCCAAGGTCTTCTCTAAGCAACTAAAGGCCTCTCTTATATTAGCTGATGTTATTGTTCATGAGTTTTGTAAATAATGATGTCCATGGCAGGATTACAAGGAGAAAACCCACTGCTCTCCAAGAAGAATTATTGAAGTTTCTTAAAGGTTACCAAGGCAAGACATTGGACCTTTGTTTTATAGATGCATGAGACCAAAACAAAACTTTTTGGTTTATATAAGAAGGGTTTTGCATGGAGGAATAAAAAAAACACATTACGGTATAAAACCTTAGACCATCTGTGACACACGGTGGTGGTGTATTATGGTCTGGGATTGTTTTGTTGCATCTGGGGCAGGACAGCCGCCACCATAGATGGAACAAGGACATATGAGGCTGCTGGTTACGTTGTGGAAACGTCACCATGAACCTTATGACTAATGTGTCAACGCCGCACTCACATGTGTCCTAGAATAACATATTAATTACTTCCGCCACATGGTGTGGATTGATGTCTGGGTCAAGGCAAGCCTCCAGTATGTGCTGCAATCTGCACCATCTGTACTCTGACCAATGGAAGGAAGTAATCAAGACCAGACTTTACTGAGCGTGCACTCATGTAATGGTGCAGAGAGGGGGAAGACATGAGCATGCGGGAAGGGCTGTAATACTTGGCATATATCTGTGCTACCAGCCAAGATACAAAGCAGCAGTAAAGGAACAAATGAACTTTCTCCAGTATAACTAATAATGCAGTAACCACCCAGTGCCACATGCCAGGCTGCGCTCCAGAGACTATTATCACCCATTACACTACATGGGTGATGACTTCTTCTACCGGAGTCACTTTTACACTTGACCCCAAATCGATTCATCTGCTAAATCAACCCCTTCTCAACCCTTCAGTACCAGGGCACCTTTTGTTACTTTTTCACTACATTTGGAATTATTCCCATTTTTCATTGCATTGTTACATTAATGGAATCATTAATAATGACAACTCGTCCTGCAAAAAAAACCAAAAATCCTCAGTACAGCCCGATGGAAGGATCCGGCTCTTCAAAGAAAGGATGTAAAAACAAACAAAAAAAGTGCAAAATAAAAGACGACAAGGGGGCGTTAGTGTCCAATGCATTTCCTATGGACTTCCGGTAAAGTGCGTTGTCTTCTAGTTGCACCCGTATTCTGCCGTATCCGGCAAAATCCTGCACTCAGGCAACTAGCAGCAGTTTTTAGCCTGCCGAAAAACCCGTATCATGATGGCTCTGTCATAATACGGCGTACACTGCAATGCAAGTCAATGGGGGCCGGATCTATGTTTGCATGATCTCGCCACATCCGGTAGTGACAGAACCGGAACTTCTACTGAGCACGCCCAGAATTCTGGAGCCACTAGAACACTAACAATAACAGATCCGGAAGAAAACACACAATACCGGATGCGACCACGTGTGGATTGGTCGGATCCGAAGGAGGCCTGACCGGTTACCATGCTTTTGTATCCGGTATTTTTGCAAAAACGGTAAAAATTTTGTTTTCAGACAAAATTCGGATTTGAAACAAAACTTGGATGTGAATGTAGCCTTAGTCCTTAGTCGGTTTCTTATGTTTCAGTAATTATGTACATTGTTCCAGCTCGGCGGCTCATTTTGCCGGAGGGAGAATTGATCGGGGCGGCTCCTCCATCACTCAGGGAACCGGTAAAACCATGGTCTACTGTTATATCTAACAAAGTAACAAATACTATAACAATCTAATTATGAGGACATGGGAAAAATGAGTGAAATCAGCCATCATCTGTCTCTAAAGCTATGTGCAGACGATCCGGAGGCAATGCATATTGGACGCAGTGTCTCAGGACCTGTGGGAAGCCGCGGGTGCACGATCTGTGTTAGGTGCATTCACCCACTGGAGATTGCTCTCTACTCGGCAGCATTAAACAAACATGCTCCGGAGATACGGAAGCACGGTAACCTGTAACCTGCACCACACGCTGCCGTGGGGAGAAGCACAGTGAGCATCTAGAAATGCTGAACATGCACAATGCAGAGCTATGGATGCAGCAGCAACGTGATGCGTCCATAGCGCTGCAAACCATCATCATGTGCACTTACACTAAACCAGTTAAATCCCAGTGTCAAGCTCTGACAGCGAGATTTAACACATATTAGCATCGCTGTTTGGAAATGTCCGATGTAACAAAATATAAAATAAATTAATCCGATCGCTAAACGGAGCAACAAAAAGAAAAACAGCACAAGTTCGGTATTTCGGTCGCTTCAACGTTGCAATAAGATATAATAAGAGGCGATCAGAACATTGTATCTACCCAGAAATGGTATCGGGGTGTATAAAATCCATCATTTAGCCCCAAATCCTGAAAAATGAAAATGTTACAGTTTTCTGAAAATGGAGCAAAAGTTAATTTTTTTGCACATTTTCCCCTCCATTCTTCAGTTCACTGTATGGTAAAATTACTGATGTCATTCAAAAGACTGAAAAATAAATAACATGATGGAAGGGAGGAGAAGGGGGAACGGAATAGTGGAAAATGGCCATGGTGTGAAAGGGTTAAAGGGGCCCCTGCTTTTTTCAATGCCTCTCCATGTGATTGCTCACCCATGAGTAAGCCGACCAATCAGCTGCATGATCCAAAATGCAGGGGTTATTATTGGTGCAGGGCCCGAGGGGTAAAAAGGTGCTACCAGATCCAAAGCAGCAAGTGGCTTCTCTCTTGGACTGAACTATTGAGCTGGACAGGGACCCATTTACTGTTCCTACATAGGGGCCCATTTACTGTTGTTGCACAGGGGCCTATTTACTCTTCCTGCACAGGGGCCCATTTCCAGTGCCGAAACAGAGGCCCATTTCCTGTTCCTGCACATGGGACTATTTACTGCTCGTGCACAGGGGCCCCTTTACTGCTCCTGCACAGGGGCCCATTTATTCTTCCTGCACGGTGGCTCATGTAGTGTTCCTGCACAGGGGGTCCATTTACTGCTTTGCACAGGGGCCCATTTATTCTTCCTGCACAGGGGCTCATTTAGTGTTCCTGCACGGTGGCTCATTTACTGCTCCTGCACAGGGGCCCCTTCTCTCTGTGTCTGCCCCTTTAGCAACAATGTAACATGATGCGGCTGGATAGAAAGACACTCACGCGTTCTGTGACGTCAATAGACGACTGCAACATCTGGATGGGGTCCGCAGCCAAGACTCCATTACTCCTGATCATCTGATGGAACAATAAACAATGATTCAATCACTTCCCAGATTGATCCCGTTTTCCCCATTCATCACATATTGCACAATACAAAGATCAGAAGAGATAGAGGAAAAATCCTCCAGGAGCGAGATTGCAATATTGGGATCTGGAGGATCTATATTAAAGGGGATCTGGAGGGTCTATATTAAAGGGGATCTGGAGGGTCTATATTAAAGGGGATCTGGAGGGTCTATATTAAAGGGGATCTGGAGGGTCTATATTAAAGGGGATCTGGAGGGTCTATATTAAAGGGGATCTGGAGGGTCTATATTAAAGGGGATCTGGAGGGTCTATATTAAAGGGGATCTGGAGGGTCTATATTAAAGGGGATCTGGAGGGTCTATATTAAAGGGGAGGTGTCATCAGAACATCATCTACTGTTAACATTCTATATTAAATATTTATTTTTCAATGTTTGCCATTAATGATCTTTTTTACACCACAAGTCTTACTAAATAGAGAAAAAAAAATATTCGAAAACTTGTAATTTTCACAATAGTTATTGGGCCTATTCTAAAAATATATCAAATTAAAAAGAAGAAATAGAAACCGTGCAATTGTAAAAAAATAAAATATATTTATATTTAAATAATATTAGAAACCTTGCAATTTGCACAATAACCATTGGGTCTATTCTAAAAAATATATACATTTATAATTAATTAATTAATTAATGAAAAAAAGAAAAAGAATAGTAACCTTGCAATTTTTACAATAGCTATTGAGGCTAGTCTAAAGAAAATAAAAAAATAATATAAAAAAAATAAAATAATAATAATAATATTTGCACAATAGCCATTTATATATGAATAATAAGAAAAAAAGAATAGAAACCTTGCAATTTTTAACAAAAGCTATCGGGGCTAGTCAAATAAAAAAAATAAAAAATAAAAATTATATTATATATTAATTATTAAATAATAATTATTTTCACAATCGTTATTGAGGCTATTCTAAAAAAGATATATAAATTTACAATTTTTATATAAAAAAATAAAACCGTGCAATGTTTACAATAGTCATTGAGAGTAGTCTAATAAAATTAAACAAATACACAAAAAAAAAAAAAAAAAAAAAAAAAAATATATATATAATAATAATAATAATAATAATAGAAACCTTGCAATTTTCACAGTAGTAGTCTAAAAAAAGCGTAGTGCTTAAAGTTCCCATTCTGTGTCCTCTTTAATGTATGCCCCCGTATCCCAGTTGCTGCCGTCCTCTCTTATTCCCGGGTGTCACCAACACCGCGGTCCTGTCTTCTCTGAGCGAGCAGCACTATATAGAGAGTCTGTGAATCTCTATATATGGCCTCCTAACCTGTACATTACACTATGCTACCTGATAAGAGAGAGCAATAGCTCGCATTCATCTCCCATACAGTCAGCCATCCCCTAACCTCAAAGTAGTTGATTTCGAGGAGCAATAGACTTCACTCCCCGGCCCTAGACCTACAGTCTGTCCCCAATCTAAAACTGACTGATAACAGAAAATAATAGCTTTCACCCATGTTGTCAGCCTCAACCAAGGCCTGAATTGGCAGATCACAGTGAGCAATAGCTTGCATTCATCTCCTATACAGTCAGCCACCCCCTAACCTAAAAGTGGTATTTCAAAGAGCAATAGACTTTGTTCCCCTGTCCTACACCTACAGTCTGTCCCCAATCTAAAACTGACTGATAACAGAAAATAATGGCTTTCACCCATCTTGTCAGCCTCAACCAAGGCCTGAATTGGCAGATAACAGGAAGCAATAGGATGCATTCAACTGTCCTATAGTTATCCTCCCCTTTTTTCCTTTTTAAAAGTATAGTTGTAAGTTACATGTCTGTGTCGGGCCCCAAGGGACGGGTGTACTCGTTACCGGACCGGACGGTGACGGGGAAGTCACGGGTGGCTTGGTCCGGACCGTGTCCCGGGCTCGGCAAATAAAGGGGATTATTTACAGGGGAATGTCACTCGTGACGCCACCCACTTGATGCGGCCAGTGATGGGGGCCGCCGCTGCTGCAGAACCTCCGGGGGTGATGTGATGGCAGCGGAGATGATGTAGTTCCAGTGGGAAGAACTGTACCCCAGGGGCAGTAAGGGTTAAGTCTATGGTGAAGTTGTAGCACACTTACTTGCAGACGCTGCAGGGTCCCTCCTCTTTGCTGGTGCTGACAGGCTTTCTGCAGGGAGAGAAGGATGTATGGACCAAGGCAGACAAGGGAGGCAAATTCAGGGTTTTCCATGTCTTTACTCCCTGTTTCCTTCAAGCAAATTACAGGTCATTTGCAGTTGTTACACAGTTCATTTACAGCTCTTAGTACACAGGCACATTCTCCCTCTCCGGGTTCCCTTTGCTCTGCAGCCAGGCCTCTCTGTCTGTGACCCCTCACACAGTCTGTAATGTCCTTTCCAGGCTGTTTACAGTCTCCGTCTGTACGGGTGGTGTGTGGTGCGCTGGACAGTATGGCGGTGACTCGGACCCCTGGTGGGCCCTCCTGGTTGTCACTGAGCTGCCTGTCCTTTGGGTTGGGGACCCTAACGTGGAGCTGTGGTCCCCCGTCGTGTTGTTTGGGGATCCCGGGTAAACTGCGGTCCCCTCTAGAGCCGACACTCTACTCAGCCCAGCCTCCAGCAGTCCTCAGCACGAGGCTCTACCAGGCTCCTTCTCTCTGTTCCTCTCGGTATCATAGGAGGGCTACTCCGCCTGCAGTCAGTGGCTTTAGCTGCTGTCTAGGGCACGGATTACATCGTCCCTCTCTGTTCTGTCACACTCCTGGTGGCATCAGCGTCAGATAGGCTTTCTCTCTCCTCTGGCTCACACTGGCTCAGTACGGATTCTGCGCTCCTAGCCTTGCACTCACAGGACGTGTGATTGTCCTTCTGTCTTTGCAGCTCGGCACCCTGGGCCTACTAACTTCCTTCACTCCTCCCCCTCACTATATACTCTCAAGTCACCTGACTTCTAGTGTGCCCAACCCACTCCTCTGATCCACCACCCCTCAATCTCATAGAGTTCTAATCTCAGGGCTGGATGTTACTTTCTCTTGCACGTGGGTTGTGTGGGCTGTGAGGGTGTTGGTGTGCAACAATATCCTACCTGCCTGGCTGCAGTTCCCTTTGTAGCCTCCTGGACGCAGGGGCGCCACATCTGGACCTCTCCTCCCGTTATGTGTACACAGCTCTTATACAGAACTATGCACCTCTATGGTCACAGACTCCAAAGAAACCCTTTGAAGAGGGGGTTTGAGGAGGACAAGGAGACCAGTAAGATAGATCCTCTGTGGGACGCTGATGCTAATGTGGCGCCCCTATGGCAAGGCACCACAGGGAGGTACTGCACCCCAAATAGAAGGTGTAGTGCCTCCGGAGCCGTGGATATGGAGGACCCTTCAGAGTCTGCACCCCAACACCCATACAGTAGGCCACCTTAGTACAGGGGACTATATATTTAGTAGGTCCCAGGGGGTGGACCCTAGATGAGCAGGAGGCAGGAAGTGACAGTTTACACAAGTGAGGCGGACGGAGTGAGGCAGCAAGAAGGACAGACGCAGGGGACCCTGCGGCTGTGACAGGAGGGCACCTCTTAGGAGAGGGGTGACCCAGACAACGAAGGGGGCCACCCCAGGACTGGTCGTAGCCAGCAGGAGACCCAGGTCATCAGCGGTACACCAGAACCAAGGTGGTTAGTTAACGGTTCACCCTTAACTGCAGATCGGCAGGCTGTGTGCCTTAAAATAGGAGCCGCAGCACCACAGGACTAAATCATACCTCTGTCCCAGCATCACAGAGGTAAGGACTACGACTCCCATCTACCACCCTGCTGCCCTGAGGTAAAGCTCCGCCTATGAGGAGCTGTACTACCAAAGCTGCACTCCCATCACCTCAGTGGCCGGCCTGCAGCGCTGGTAACCCTATTACCAGGTACCACAGGTGGCGTCACGTTACAAATTCCCCCATCATCATCTCACCCCCACCCCGCCACTGAGGATCCAGGGAACTGAATCGGGAACCGACCAGCCGTAATTCCCACTGAAGTAACCACCTGTCCCGGTATCCGAGTAACCCCCTACCCTGTCTACCGACTCACTAAGGCCAGCACTCCAGAGAGACTTGGAAAAAAACCCAGTTTACCCTGCAAGATAGGGCTGGAGGAGCCCTGTATAGAGAAGTATCTGGAGCTACACGGCCATATCGATCTATAAGCGCAGGATGGTGACTCTTCTCCCGTTATTGGACTGTATCCGCGCTCCTGGACTATTTTACCCTCTGTGTGGTGGGTTGTCGGTTTACATGTAATAAAGGTTCTGGGGCCGTTCACTCATCTGTCTCTCTGTTGATTGTGTGATACCGAGTAGGATCCCGTTACACAGTTCTTTTATAGTCCACCTAATTTTGGCATCTACCAGCACCGGTTAGGGTGCATACTCACGGTCAGGGAACACAGCGTTTTGCACACTGGATGCAGCGTATTGCACACTGGATCTGGATGATTTATAGAAATCCCATCCTCACTGTGCTTCTCCTCTCTGCAGTGTGTTTTCAGCTGTGGTGCAGGTTACCGCGCTCCCACAGCTCCACAGCATCTTCACCTTGCGGAGTTGGGAGCGATCTCCAGCGGGTGAATGCAGGGAGAAGCCGCCCCGCACCCAACACAGATCATGGGCACAGAACGGCTACAGGTTCCCTGCACTCACCTGTGGCTTTCCTCAGTACAGGAGGCTGCGGCGGCGCTGTGTCCAAGACTCAGCACCTTCGGATAGTGAGCACATACCTTTATAGTAATGGTTTATTGCAGATTCTTGTAACACCATGCACATTTGCAATCTGACCCCAGAAGAGGGGTATAGATAGAGAAGATGGGCCCCGGTGACGCTGGATGACTCCACTTGATGCTGGTTTGCCCCATGTTCTTGCAATGATTGCAATAGTCCCCGCATTCATGTAACACTTAGGGTATGTGAACATTATTATAACTGGCACAGGCCAGAAGAGAAAGTGGATTTATATGCATAAAAAGCAAAATTAAAGACACTTATTTACACTGCAGTCAGTGAACTAAAAATGATTGCCAAGAATTGCAAGATGTAAAGATTTTTTTGTTTTTTTGCTTTGTTTCCCCACAAGGAAGAAGAGAACATGAAACCTGACTGCACATTCGCATCAGCCCCATCCAATCTGCGTTACTCAATCACAGCAGCAAATTGCAGAGTCACCGACGAGTGATGGCCGACAGAGAGGAAGTGACCCGGTGACGTGAAACACCCGGTGACGTCAAGACGACCAGGAAGAGAAGCGGTGACATGCGGCACGGCTCTTCGCAACGCGTCTCTCCTGAAAGCAGCGTCTCCGTGTTTACAGGTCGGTGTAAATGTTTATATGACTTCTCGTTATGTGATTATTGCACAATACGTTGTTTAGAAACTGCCGGGAGGAGGAATGTTGCATTCGCCGAGCACGTGCGTCTCTGTGTAACTATAGGAAGTGCAGAGTCAGAGGCCGTACCAGGGCTCAAGGGCCTAAGAGGGCCCAACGGCTTCTCTGCCATGTAGGAAGGCTCTGTGCTTATGGCGCATGGTCAGGTGGGGGCACTGGTGTTGTATATAGCATATGGTCAAGTGGGGGGGCACCGGTGTTATGAACGGCACATGGTTAGGTGGGGGCACCGGTGTTGTATATGGCAAATGGTCAGGTGGAGGACACTGATGTTGTATATGGTAGATGGTCAGGTACAGGGCACCGGTGTTGTATATGGCATATGGTCAGGTGGGGGCACTGGTGTTGTATATAGCACATGGTCAGGTGGGGCACCGGTGTTGTATATGGCATATGATCAGGTGGGGGCACCGGTGTTGTATATGGCATATGATCAGGTGAGGGGGCACCGATGTTATGCATGACAGATGGTCAGGTGGAGGGCACCGGTGTTGGGCACGGCACATGGTCAGGTGGGGGTGTACCGGTGTTGTATATGGCACATGGTTAGGTGGGGGCACCGGTGTTGTATATGGCAAATGGTCAGGTGGGGGAACCAGTGTTGTATATAGCACATGGTTAGGTAAGGAGCACAGGTGTTGTTTATGGCACATGGTCAGGTGGGGGCACCAGTGTTGTATTATGGCACATGGTCAGGTGGGGTGCACCAATTTTGTATATGGCACATGGTCAGGTGAAGGGCACAGGTGTTGTGTATGGCACATGGCCAGGTGGGGGGCACCGGTGTTGTGTATGGCACATGACTAGGTGGGGGGCACCGGTGTTGTATATGGCATATGGTCAGGTGGGGGAGCACCGGTGTTATGCCTGACAGATGGTCAGGTGGAGGGCACCGGTGTTAGGCACGGCACTTGGTCAGGTGGGGGTGTACCGGTGTTGTATATAGCACATGGTTAGGTGGGGGCACCGATGTTGTATATGGCAAATGGTCATGTGGAGGACACTGATGTTGTATATGGTAGATGGTCAGGTACAGGGCACCGGTGTTGTATATGGCATATGGTCAGGTAGGGGGCCCCAGTGTTGTGCACGGCACATAGTCAGGAAGGGGGCACTGGTGTATATAGCACATGGTCAGTTGGGGGCACCAGTGTTGTATATGGTACATGGTCAGATGAGGGGCACTAGTGTTGTATATGGCACATGGTCAGGTGGGGGCACCGGTGTTGTATATAGCACATAGTCAGGTGGGGGCACCAGTGTTGTATATGGCACATGGTCAGGTGGGGGCACCGGTGTTGTATATAGCACATAGTCAGGTGGGGGCACCAGTGTTGTATATGGCACCTGGTCAGGTGGGGGCGCCGGTGTTGTATATGGCACATGGTTAGGTGAGGAGCACAGGTGTTGTGTACGGCACATGGTCAGGTGGGGGCACCAGTGTTGTATATGGCACCTGGTCAGGTGGGGGCGCCGGTGTTGTATATGGCACATGGTTAGGTGAGGAGCACAGGTGTTGTGTACGGCACATGGTCAGGTGGGGGCACCAGTGTTGTATATGGTACATGGTCAGGTGAGGGGCACCAGTGTTGTATATGGTACATGGTCAGGTGAGGGGCACCGGTGTTGTATTATGGCACATGGTCAGGTGGGGTGCACCAGTTTTGTATATGGCACATGGTCAGGTGAAGGGCACAGGTGTTGTGTATGGCACATAGCCAGGTGGGGGGCACCGGTGTTGTGTATGGCACATGACTAGGTGGGGAGCACCGGTGTTGTATATGGCACATGGTCAAGTATGGGGCACCAGTGTTGTGCATGTCGCATGATCAGGTGGGGGCACCAGTGTTATACATGGCACATGGTCAGGTGAGGGGCACCGGTGTTGTATATGGCACATGGTCAGGTGGGGGGCACCGGTGTTATACATGACACATGGTCAGGTGGGGGGCATTGGTGTTGTGTAGGGCACATGGTCAGGTGGGGGGCATCAGTGTTGTATATGGCACATGGTCAAGTATGGGGCACCAGTGTTGTGCATGTCACATGATCAGGTGGGGGCACCAGTGTTATACATGACACATGGTCAGGTGGGGGGCACTGGTGTTGTGTAGGGCACATGGTCAGGTGGGGGTACTGGTGTTGTGTAGGGCACATGGTCAGGTGTGGGGCACCGATGTTGTAAATGACACATGGTCAGGTGGAGGGCATCGGTGTTGTACATGACACATGGTCAGGTGGGGGGCATTGGTGTTGTGTAGGGCACATGGTCAGGTGGGGGTACTGGTGTTGTGTAGGGCACATGGTCAGGTGTGGGGCACCGATGTTGTAAATGACACATGGTCAGGTGGAGGGCATCGGTGTTGTACATGACACATGGTCAGGTGGGGGGCATCGGTGTTGTACATGACACATGGTCAGGTGGGGGGCATTGGTGTTGTGTAGGGCACATGGTCAGGTGGGGGTACTGGTGTTGTGTAGGGCACATGGTCAGGTGGAGGGCATCGGTGTTGTACATGACACATGGTCAGGTGGGGGGCATCGGTGTTGTACATGACACATGGTCAGGTGGGGGGCATTGGTGTTGTGTAGGGCACATGGTCAGGTGGGGGTACCGATGTTGTAAATGACACATGGTCAGGTGGAGGGCACCGGTGTTGTACATGGCACATGGATAGGGTGCTAGGGGCCTGTGGAAGGTCTGGCTAGGGGTCACCAGCTCTGCTTTTCCTGGATTCAGGGATACCCTTTGTGTGGCGCCACAGGGAGGTACTGCACCTTGCATAGAATATGTGGTGTGGTGTTTAGGGTTTAACCTATGGAGTCTGTATTTACACACAACACCAGGCCACCTTAGTATAGGGGGACTGATATACAGTAAGGCCCAGGGGGTGGAGCCTAGGTTAGTCCCAGGGGGTGGAGCCTAGGTTAGAGAGGGAAAACCAGGAAGTGAGAGAGA
Source organism: Allobates femoralis (assembly GCA_033576535.1). Taxonomy (NCBI): domain Eukaryota; kingdom Metazoa; phylum Chordata; class Amphibia; order Anura; family Aromobatidae; genus Allobates; species Allobates femoralis. Next base: position 55,573,495 of record JARQOC010000009.1, read on the forward strand.
TTCTAGTCAGACAGTGCTGGGAAGGCGGTCAGTTAGGACGCGCCTGACAGCTGGAGTGACAGGAGGGATCACCCATCTCCAGGAGGGTGACCCGGGTCAGAAGGAGACCGACCAGCACCGGTTGGAGCCGGTTGGTAAAGTCTGGGGAAACACTGACAACACGGAAGCCGAGGCGGTCAGTGGTTCACCCCTCACCGTAAACCGATGAGCCGCAGGCCCTAAAAACTAGATAGCCGTAGGCGCCACGATACGGTACCTCACCCCTCAGGCCCAAAATCGGTCTAAGACTACGAAGGTAACGGCCCGGATTCCGGTGGCGGGAGAGAAAGTGCGTTCTGGCTGCTCCCATCCGTACCGATCAAGGATTCCCGTACCTCACCGTAACAGACCAGGGGTCTGGCGGGAGAGCTCTGCAAAAGGTGGTTAAATAGAGAAGGATAGACTTAGACCCTGAAAGACTATCAGAAAGGAGCATCTCGAGACTCCATAGGGGTACCCTGAACTGACAACTAGTACCCGTTAAACCAGACTGTACTGTACTGTGTACTTTACATCTGCCGGTACCAGTAAAGTGAAGTTGGAGTTGAATCGGTGTCTGTCTTCCCGCCGGCGCCCAGAGGGCCTGAGCATCATCATCTCGTCAGGAGGGGTAAGAACAACTACTCCCCTCATCCATCACCGCTGCCCTGAGGTAAAGTTCCACCTGTGGGGAGCTGTACCACACTGAGCTGCACCACCATCACCTCAGCGGCCGCCCTGCAGCGCCGGTATCCAAATTACCGGGATCCACAGGTGGCGTCACAAACTATTAATCCCTGTAAATATCCCCCATCTAACAAATGACAGCCAGGGCACAGAACCGGGAATCCGACCACCCGTGAATTCCCCAGTTAATCCACCAACCCAGGCCCAGTATCAGAGTACGGTACCCCTCGCCCTGGGCTCATCACATCCCTTCTCTGTAGTGATATGCAAAGTACTTCCCATGCCTCGTTTGACAATGTGTTGGCATTTCTTGCCCACGGCTATGTCAGTGCCTCGGGTGAAACATGTCATGATGGTGGAGGCTTCATATTAAATGTGTTTCTTTCCTTTGGCAGTTGAGGAGTTAATGTCCATTTCTGTTACTAGCAAGGTATCTAGTTCTTTGTCTAAGTGTGGCTACTCTGTGATCACTCTCATCTCCTTTATATGGTCATAAGATCCAACATCCCTTGCTAGTGATTGAACTTCATTCCTGGCCAGACTACCTGAGGTGAAGGAGCTATTGTGCAGAACTGACTACTGCCAAGCCGTCTGCTGCCTAGGAGAGTGGCAGCAGGCATCAAGTTGTTTTTCTTGTCTGTCTCCCTTTCTGTCCTGTTGATTTTAGTGCAGTGGTTGGGACTAGTGCTCCCGCTGGCCATCTTCCTATTGAGGATTAACTACAGGGCCAGCGAGGGACTAGGTATCCTGCTCGGCAATGGGGTGAAAGAACCTGTATAGGGATGGTAGGGATAAAGGGCACATCCACAGGTGAGTGCAGGAGGTCATTCCCTATGAGCAGGGCCCTGTGCTGTATTTGTTCCCCCTCCTGTTGTCTCCCTGTCTGTTGTTTTGTGTAGTGCGCCGGACCTCCTTGGTCCGTGCACCACTATCATGCATTGTTTCCTGACGTCCCAGTGTGACAGAACTGTTCGCTCATCTCTAATGTTAATTAGTCACAGTGATAGTGGGGTTGGATTATTGGGTCTCAGATACATACACTTTACATTTTTGTAGGACAATTTTGCATTGGATAGTGCACAGTGTGTTTGGAAGAACATTGCAGTCTCTGCCATTGCTGTATGTTATACGTTCGGAGATTGCAGCGGTGTATACACCTCTATGTTACACCACAATTATAGAGTGAACATGATCCAACCGGGAAATAAAACACCAAAAACTAGAAAAGAATCCAAAATTTGGAGGAGGAAAAAACTTAACGGGAACAAGTCCTGGACTCCTGGGACAATAAAAGTGTCATAACAGCAATATAACAGTGTATAAAATATAATAACAGCATAAAACCAGTAACAAACTATAACAGCAACATAAGCAAACACATAAAATATAAAAGTATAAAGTAACAATGCAAGATGAAAGGAGTAAAAGGCTCCTGAGGAATGATGGAAAGGTCTCAATGTCTAAGGCAGATTTAGAGAGTGGAAAGATTTGCTGATGATATATAGGTGCGGTGATGTGACATGGGTGATCTGCGGTGATGTGACATGGGGTGATCTGCGGGGATGTGATATGGGTAATGGGTGCGGCTGCTCCAGGCGGCTGCAATCTGTATAACTGATCTAATAACAGCACAGCCAAAATCTTGCAAGACCGGATCCAGCTGGCTTTCAAGATGTGGGGACGAGTTTTCATAAGTCATGTAACTGTTTTATTTTTGGAATGGTTTGTTATAAGTGATACACAGAGGCACCAACATAGGGGAGCAGAGGTGGTAGCCACAGTAGCCACAGTAGTCACAGTAGCCACAGTAGCCACAGTAGCCACAGTAGCCACAGTAGTCACAGTAGCCACAGTAGTCACAGTAGCCACAGTAGCCACAGTGGCCACAGTAGCCACAGTAGCCACAGTAGCCACAGTAATCACAGTAGCCACAGTAGCCACAGTAGCCACAGTAGTCACAGTAGCCACAGTAGCCACTAGTAGTCACAGTAGCCACAGTAGCCACAGTAGTCACAGTAGCCACAGTAGCCACAGTAGCCACAGTAATCACAGTAGCCACAGTAGCCACAGTAGCCACAGTAGTCACAATAGCCACAGTAGCCACAGTAGTCACAATAGCCACAGTAGCCACAGTAGTCACAGTAGTCACAGTAGTCACAGTAGCCAGAGTAGCCACAGTAGTCACAATAGTCAGGGGCGTAACTACCACAGGTGCAGGGGTTGCGATCGCACCCAGCCTTGGGGGCCCCAAAAGTCCCTTTGGCCCATAGAAAAAGACTAAAACTATTAAAGATTTGCAATAATTGGGGGCCCCGTTGGACCTTTCACATTGGGGCCCCAGGGCCTGAAGTTACGCCACTGACAATAGTCACAATAGTCACAGTAGTTGGATAATTGTTGCAGTAGTCACAATAGTCACAGTAGCCACAGTAGTGGCAATAGTTACAGTATATACACAAGATAAACAGTCTTTTCTATGCTCAAACAAAAATTTAAGTTTATTACAAAAAATGCACTTCATTAAAAATGCAAGTTTTTTGGCTGATGATACAAGCAGTGCTGGATGCACAGCGTGATGTCATAGATTACAAGTATGATATTGCACATTGCCTCCTTTTTATATTGCACATTTCCCATAATATGATTTTAACATAGCATGGTACAAAATGCATTGCAAAATAAGGCCCTATCAGCCCCACACCAGTCACCAGAGAAAAAGTGCACAGTCTACAATTCAAAACAAGACATATTATGGCAACAGTAGCATATCAAAGGTTGTATCTGCACGGTGTGCAGGGTGGGGAAGGAGTTGCCTCCACCTAGGACCCCCTACGCCGTTTCGCTGACATGCTTTTTCAAGGAGATGTCATCATTGTTTGATGCTTTTTTTTACATAGATTTAGAATCTGCATATCTATCCTAAAGACAGCAAAGTCTATAACAAGTCAGACGTGCTGTGCAGGGGCGTAACAACAGGGGTCGCAGGGGTTGCAACTGCGACTGGGCCCGGAGATACAGGGGTCTGCACTGCCCGCTTCCCCCATCACCTGGTTCACATGGCTGTGCATCCCGAGGACACACAGGGGGAGACTGCTGCCGCCTCCTTTACACTAGCAGACAGTGGCACTTTCTGCTATACGCATTCCACAGTTGAACACGCGTCAGCGCCGCCTCTTCCTGTGTCTTCAGGAGACAGGAGCAGCGGGGGAACCAGGAGAGGTGAGAACAGATTTATTTATTTTAATAAGTGAGTACATGGTGTCCAGAGGATTATAGAGGGTGGAGGAGGAGGGGACTGCATTGTACTATATGGAGGGCTATGAGGCTGCATTATGCTATATGGAGAGGCTATGAGGCTGTATTATACTATATGAAGAGGCTATGAGGCTGTATTATACTATATGAAGAGGCTATGAGGCTGTATTATACTATATGGAGAGACTATGAGGCTGTATTATACTATATGGAGAGAATATGAGGCTGTATTATACTATATGGAGAGGCTATGAGGCTGCACTATGCAATATAGAGGGTTATGAGGTGACAATATACTATATGGAGGACTATGAGGCTGCATTATACTAAATGTAAGATAATGTGGTTACATTATAATAATTGAGTGGCTACCCTATGAATGGAGGACTATGGGATGCATTATAATACATAGAGGACTATGGGAATACATTGTAAGATATGGGGGAATATATGGATGCATTATAATAATTGGAGGACTATGGTGGGGGGAGGAGGACGACCATAAATACCAGGATGGGGGACATATATACCATGATAAGGGCTATATCCCAGGAGGAGGACTATATAGAACAGGATGAGGGACATTAATACACAATGAAGGGGGAGAGGGGTCAATTAGTGAGTCTTTATAGGATCTGGAATGTTACACTGGACCCATACATCAGATCAATGCGTGTGTGCCGGGGGAAGGGGGGGGTTAGGTCTAAATTTCGCACCAGGGCCCATACGGCTCTAGTTACACCACTGGTGCTGTTCCCCTGTTGCTTTTTATCCTTGCAGATTTGGTGCAAAAAAAAACCCTGAATCATACGTGCATGCTACAAATAAAAGGCAACGTGGGCACAGCACTTCTGAACTGTCACAGACTTTGCTGGCTTCATGATAGACCTGCAGATATGCACCATGGGCACAGGACCTAAGACTACATATAAGTGCCATGAAGGCCAATATAACATGGTGAGCGGGGGGAGGTTTGAATCCCCACTCACCAAAAATGCCAAGGCACTATTGTCACACCGCAGGCTAGGGAGCGTCCAGATACAACACATGACAGTGGAGCACAGACCAACAGTGTCCCGTGCACTACATACAACAGATGGGGAAACACCGGGGAGGACAAATACAGTGGAGGGCCCTGCTCATGCGGAATAGGGAAAAGAAGATCTCCTGCACTCACCTGCAGCTGTGCCCTGATCTCCCTACCGTCCCTATACGGGTCGTTCACCCCATCGCCAAGCAGGATACCGAGTCCCTCGCTGGTCCCGATGTTAACCCTAAATAGGGAAATGGCCGGCGGGAGCACTAGTCCCATTCGCTGTACTAATAACAACAAGAGGGAAGGAAAGACAGACAGGGAAACAACAAACAACTTCACGCCTGCTGCCTCTCTTCTAGGTAGCATACAGCTTGGCAACGGTCAGCTCCAGGGAACTTCCTTCACCACAGGTAGACAGGTCAGGAATGGAGCTCAATCACCAGCAAGGAATGCTGAACCATGTGATCATATAAAGGAGATGGGAGTGATCACAAAGCAGCCACACCTGTGAAGAGAACTAAGGAGTATTGCAGCAACAGGGCAAGGAACTGGGGACCGGAGAAGGAACTGGGGGCCTGAAAAGAACCTGGGGGCCGGGGAAGAACCTGGGGGCCAGAGAAGGTGGAAGAGGACACAGTAATAGTATTTACCCCACTATGCCGCCTTAGTACCCTACACAGTAATAGTGGTCACTTTATGTGCAGTTACAGCGCCCATGTCTGACCCTGCAGAGTAGCATCACTCCTATGTTACTGTGCACGTCTATAGTGTCATCTTCATGCTGCAAGCAGCAATTGTAGCTACTTGATTCGCCAACTCTGTAGCGGTGCCTGTTTAGTTTAGTCTCTACCCTACCCAGCAATGATCCCCAACTCCAGTCCTCAGGAGCCACCAGCAGTGCAGGTTTTCAGGATTTCCTAATTTCGTAAACAGTAATGACCCTCAGTTGGTCCACACCAGGGGCGTAACTATAATAGGTGCAGAGGTTGCAATCGCACCTGGGCCCTGGAGCCTAAGGGGTCCCCAAAGTCCCTTTGGCCTGTAGAAAAAGACTAATGCTATTAAAGATTTACAATAATTGGGGGGGCCCGTTGGAGTTTTCACATTGGGGCCCAAGAGCTTCAAGTTACGTCACTGGTCCACACATTTCTGCAATGAAATCTTGCAACATAAATGAGGAGCCAACAGCATTAAGAGGAGGGAGCCGGCTGTCAGTCACAGCCAAACTCCACAGAGAGAAGGCAGAGGTGGTTTATTACTGTTTCTGCCTTCTTGATTGTTGTATACATGAGTGATAATTTAATTGCCTGCACAGGTAAATGATTTGAACACCTGCACTACTAAGGAAATCCTAAAATACTGCACTGCCGGTGGCTCCTGAGGACTGGAGTTGGGGAATGATGTTATCAGGGGCTTAACTACAACAAGTGCAGAGTTTGCAATTGCACCCGGGCCCTGGAGCCTAGGGGGGCCCCAAAAGTCCCTTTAGCCTAAAGAAAAAGACTAATGCTAGTAAAGATTTGCAATAATTGGGGGCCCCGTTGGAGCTATTGCATCGGGGCCCATGAGCTTCAAGTTACCCCACTGGCTGCTGTACAGTAATAAATAGCACCTGAAATGTAGGAAGAATACATTTATTAACTACCCAGCCCCAGTAGATGGAGGTTATTTTACAACCTTGTTGGAGTATAAGGCTACATTCATACTGTGCGTTTTGTGATCCGTTTTTTTGCAGTGCACTACAGAAAACAAATCACTCAAACGACATCCCAGCAAAGTCTATGGGTTTTCATTTTTGCCATTCACATAGGGCACTAAAGTGATGCGTTTCTTCACTTTTGGATACTCCGTTTTAGAAAAGGGTCTGTCAATTTGTCTGATCCGCTTTTCCCACAGGAGTCATCGACTATGGGTCAAAAAAACGCATCCAAAAACGCATTGGAAAACGGATGATCCATTTTTTGGGTGTGGTTTTTTTCTTTTACATTACATTCTTTTGCATTAGAATAGAAGCCCAAAAATACTGCACAGTCTGAATGTAGACTAAGCAGTTTAATATTCTACATAAAAACTTTTCACATGTGTAAAAAATATCCAGGAGGGAAATACATGTTGTCAGGTACAAGTAAATATGTGAAGGTAAAGCCAAACGTGTCACAGTCCTATCGCCTTGATGTGAGATAACACCGGCTCATGACATCATCTATGTTCAGTAAATACCTGGATAAACACTTTCTATTTCCTCGCACTTGTTACAAAACATTCGGTAAAAAGTTACAGTCTCTCAGCAACAATAGAAATAAACATAGAAACATTGTGACCTGATCAGTAACCCAAAAAGAGAGAGAAAGCATCAGAAGGTGTAGAGATATTACGGCGTGATCTACTAGGTGGAGGCTTCCAGTACATGTCACCGCCCGGATACGTGCACAAGTTATACCAATTCCAGATGGCAAGAAGAAATGAGACTTTAAAAAATGGAAACAGCTGAAGAAAAAAAAAATAAGAGACTGAAAAAAAAGTGGAGACAAATAAAAAGAAACTGAAAAATAAAGAGGAGACGACTGAAAAAAAAAAAAAAAGAGGAAACGACTGAAAAAAAAAAAAAGAGGAGACGACTGTAAAAAAAAAAAAAGAGGAAACGACTGAAAAAAAAAAAAAAAGAGGAGACGACTGTAAAAAAAAAAAGGAGGAAGCGACTGAAAAAAAAAAAAAGAGGAGACAACTGTAAAAAAAAAAAAGAGGAGACGACTGTAAAAAAAAAAAAAGAGGAAGCGACTGAAAAAAAAAAAAGAGGAAGCGACTGAAAAAAAAAAAAGAGGAAGCGACTGAAAAAAAAAAAAAAGAGGGAAACGACTGAAAAAAAAAAAAAGGAGACGACTGTAAAAAAAAAAAAGAGGAAGCGACTGAAAAAAAAAAAAGAAAAAAACGACTGAAAAAAAAAAAGAGGAACGGACTGAAAAAAAAAAAAGAGGAAGCGACTGAAAAAAAAAAAAGAGGAAGCGACTGAAAAAAAAAAAAAGAGGAGACGACTGTAAAAAAAAAAAAAAGAGGAAGTGACTGAAAAAAAAAAAAAAAAGAGGAAGCGACTGAAAAAAAAAATAAGAGGAAGCGACTGAAAAAAAAAAATAAGAGGAAGCGACTGAAAAAAAAAAAAAGAGGAGACGACTGTAAAAAAAAAAAAAGAGGAAGCGACTGAAAAAAAAAAAAGAGGAAGTGACTGAAAAAAAAAAAAAAAGAGGAAGCGACTGAAAAAAAAAAAAAGAGGAAGCGACTGAAAAAAAAAAAAGAGGAAGCGACTGAAAAAAAAAAAAAGAGGAAGCGACTGAAAAAAAAAAAAAGAGGAAGCGACTGAAAAAAAAAAAAAAAGGAGACGACTGTAAAAAAAAAAAGAGGAAGCGACTGAAAAAAAAAAAAGAGGAAGCGACTGAAAAAAAAAAAAGAGAGGAAGCGACTGAAAAAAAAAAAAGAGGAAGCGACTGAAAAAAAAAAAAGAGGAGACGACTGTAAAAAAAAAAAAGAGGAAGCGACTGAAAAAAAAAAAAGAGAAAGTGACTGAAAAAAAAAAAAAAAGAGGAAGCGACTGAAAAAAAAAAAAAGAGGAAGCGACTGAAAAAAAAAAAAAAAAAGAGGAAGCGACTGAAAAAAAAAAATAAGAGGAAGCGGACTGAAAAAAAAAAAAAGAGGAGACGACTGTAAAAAAAAAAAAAGGAGAAGCGACTGAAAAAAAAAAAGAGGAAGTGACTGAAAAAAAAAAAAAAAAGAGGAAGCGACTGTAAAAAAAAAAAAGAGAGAAGCGACTGAAAAAAAACAAAAGAGGAGCGACTGAAAAAAAACAAAAGAGGAAGCGACTGAAAAAAAAAAAAGAGGAGACGACTGAAGAAAAAAAAAAGAGGAGACGACTGAAGAAAAAAAAAGAGGAAGCGACTGAAAAAAAAAAAAAGAGGAAGCGACTGAAAAAAAAAAAAAAAGAGGAAGCGACTGAAAAAAAAAGAAGAGGAGATGACTGAAGAAAAAAAAAAAGAGGAGACGACTGAAGAAAAAAAAAAGAGGAGACGACTGAAGAAAATAAAAAAAGAGGTGACGGCTGAAAAAAAAAAAAAGAGGAGACGACTGAAAAAAAAAAAAAAGAGGAGACTGTAAAATAGGAGAAAACTAGAAAAAAAGAGGAGACTGAGAAGGAAAAAAAGAGACTACTACCTTTACCACTCTCTTTTTTGCGTTTACATCCCCTCCCCCACCCGGTATCTGCAAAATAAAAATGACCAAGTGAGGTCCATTAGAGGAAAAATATATGAAAAAGAATATTTTGGATTATTTAAAATAGTTGCTGCAAATTTGAGCGTCTCCGAGGTGCAGATTCCTTACAGACGCTTCATGCATGTTATTATTACCAGCTATAACTTTCTGCCCCTCCTCCACCTCCACAAGAAGATTTGCTGAAGAAACAAACGCCAGATTAAACCGGTTATTCCCTGCCGGTCACTTCTGAGACGATTGTATCATTCTGCTTGTTCCAATCCACAGGAAATTGGTGCCACACCTTAAATAACGTAAAAACACTAAAAACAGCACCAACATTAACATTGGTGCAAAACAAGCAAACTTTTTTTTTTTACATAGGCTAAATTGAAATTTTGCTCTGAAAACACATTTGCACATTGTGGTTACAGGTGACTTATTAACTAGATGTCGGCCCGATTCTAAAGAATCGGGTACTCTAGACTATGTATGTAGTTTATTTATGAAGATGTAAGAATAATGCAAAGCGAAGCTGGGTTGAAATCCTGTGACAATATCTGTGATTGCTTGCAGGAGGGCACAGCGGGCGTGTGCGGGCAGGAGCAAGCTGTGGAACAGCAGGCGGGTGCGGGCAGGAGTGGGCCGGGGAACAGCAGCCAGGTTCGGGCAGGAGGGAGACAGGGAACCGCAGTGGGGGGTGGCAAGAGGGGGCCAGACCCCTGTGGTACTATATACACAGGCGACAGTGCTGCTGGTACAATACACACAGGTGACAGTGCTGGTGCTGGTGGTACTATACACACAGGTGACAATGCTGCTGGTACAATACACACAGGTGACAGTGCTGGTGGTACAATACACACAGGTGACAGTGCTGGTACAATACACACAGGTGACAATGCTGCTGGTACAATACACACAGGTGACAGTGCTGGTGCTGCTGGTACAATACACACAGGTGACAGTGCTGCTGGTACTATACACAGGTGACAGTGCTGATGCTGCTGGTACAATACACACAGGTGACAGTGCTGCTGGTACAATACACACAAGTGACAGTGCTGCTGGTACAATACACACAGGTGACAGTGCTGGTGCTGGTGGTACTATACACACAGGTGACAGTGTTGATGCTGCTGGTACAATACACACAGGTGACAGTGCTACTGGTACAATACACACAAGTGACAGTGCTGCTGGTACAATACACACAGGTGACAGTGCTGGTGCTGGTGGTACTATACACACAGGTGACAGTGCTGGTGCTGCTGGTACAATACACACAGGTGACAATGCTGCTGGTACAATACACACAGGTGACAGTGCTACTGGTACAATACACACAAGTGACAGTGCTGCTGGTACAATACACACAGGTGACAGTGCTGGTGCTGGTGGTACTATACACACAGGTGACAGTGCTGGTGCTTCTGGTACAATACACACAGGTGACAATGCTGCTGGTACAATACACACAGGTGACAGTGCTACTGGTACAATACACACAAGTGACAGTGCTGCTGGTACAATACACACAGGTGACAGTGACAGTGCTGGTGGTACTATACACACAGGCGACAGTGCTGATGCTGCTGGTACTATACACACAGGTGACAATGCTGCTGGTACAATACACACAGGTGACAGTGCTGGTGGTACTATACACACAGGTGACAGTGCTGATGCTGCTGGTACTATACACACAGAGGTGACAGTGCTGCTGGTACAAAACACACAGGTGACAGTGCTGGTGGTACTATACACACAGTTGACAGTGCTGATGCTGGTGGTAGTATACACACAGATGATAGTGCGGTAAGTACAATACACACAGAGGTGACAATGGTACTGCAGGTGCTATACACACAGAGGTGACAATGGTGCTGCAGGTGCTATACACACAGAGGTGACAATGGTGCTGCAGGTGCTATACACACACAGGTGACAATGGTGCTGCAGGTACTATGCACACAGAGGTGACAATGGTGCTGCAGGTACTATACACACAGAGGTGACAATGGCGCTGCAGGTACTATGCACACAGAGGTGACAATGGTGCTGCAGGTACTATACACACAGAGGTGACAATGGTGCTGGTACAATACACACAGATAACAGTGCTGGTGGTACTATACACACAGGTGACAGTGCTGATGCTGGTGGTAGTATACACACAGATGATAGTGCGGTTAGTACAATACACACAGAGGTGACAATGGTGCTGTAGGTACTATACACACAGAGGTGACAATGGTGCTGCAAGTACTATGCACACAGAGGTGACAATGGTGCTGCAGGTGCTATACACACAGAGGTGACAATGGTGCTGCAGGTGCTATACACACAGAGGTGACAATGGTGCTGCAGGTGCTATACACACAGAGGTGACAATGGTGCTGCAGGTACAATACACACAGAGGTGACAATGGTGCTGCAGGTGCTATACACGCAGGTGACAATGCTGCTGGTACAATACACACAGGTGACAGTGCTGGTGGTACTATGCACACAGGTGACAGTGCTGATGCTGGTGGTAGTATACACACAGATGATAGTGCGGTTAGTACAATACACACAGAGGTGACAATGGTGCTGCAGGTAGTATGCACACAGAGGTGACAATGGTGCTGCAGGTGCTATACACACAGAGGTGACAATGTTGCTGGTACAATACACACAGAGGTGACAATGGTGCTGCAGGTGATATACACACAGAGGTGACAATGGTGCTGCAGGTACTATGCATACAGAGGTGACAATGGTGCTTCAGGTAGTATGCACACAGAGGTGACAATGGTGCTGCAGGTACTATAGACACAGAGGTGACAATGATGCTGCAGGTGCTATACACACAGAGGTGACAATGGTGCTGCAGGTACTATACACACAGAGGTGACAATGGTGCTGCAGGTACTATACACACAGAGGTAACAATGGTGCTGCAGGTAGTATGCACACAGAGGTGACAATGGTGCTGCAGGTGCTATACACACAGGTGACAATACAGCTGGTACAATACACACAGGTGACAGTGCTGGTGGTACTATACACACAGGTGACAGTGCTAATGCTGGTGGTAGTATACACACAGATGATATGTGTGGTTAGTACAATACACACAGAGGTGACAATGGTGCTGCAGGTACTATACACACAGAGGTGACAATGGTGCTGCAGGTGCTATACACACAGAGGTGACAATGGTGCTGCAGGTACTATACACACAGAGGTTACAATGGTGCAGCAGGTACTTATCACACAGAGGTGACAATGGTGCTGCAGGTGCTATACACACAGGTCACAATGGTGCTGGTACAATACACACAGAGGTGACAATGGTGCTGCAGGTACTATGCACACAGAGGTGACAATGGTGCTGCAGGTACTATACACACAGAGGTGACAATGGTGCTGCAGGTACTATGCACACAGAGGTGACAATGGTGCTGCAGATACTATACACACAGAGGTGACAATGGTGCTGCAGGTACTATACACACAGAGGTGACAATGGTGCTGCAGGTACTATACACACAGAGGTGACAATGGTGCTGCAGGTGCTATACACACAGGTGACAATGGTGCTGCAGGTACTATACACACAGAGGTAACAATGGTGCTGCAGGTAGTATGCACACAGAGGTGACAATGGTGCTGCAGGTGCTATACACACAGGTGACAATACAGCTGGTACAATACACACAGGTGACAGTGCTGGTGGTACTATACACACAGGTGACAGTGCTAATGCTGGTGATAGTATACACACAGATGATAGTGTGGTTAGTACAATATACACAGAGGTGACAATGGTGCTGCAGGTACTATACACACAGAGGTGACAATGGTGGTGCAGGTGCTATACACACAGAGGTGACAATGGTGCTGCAGGTGCTATACACACAGAGGTGACAATGGTGCTGCAGGTACTTATCACACAGAGGTGACAATGGTGCTGCAGGTGCTATACACACAGGTGACAATGGTGCTGGTACAATACACACAGAGGTGACAATGGTGCTGCAGGTGCTATACACACAGAGGTGACAATGGTGCTGCAGGTGCTATACACACAGGTGACAATGCAGCTGGTACAATACACACAGGTGACAGTGCTGATGCTGGTGGTAGTATACACACAGATGATAGTGTGGTTAGTACAATACACACAGAGGTGACAATGGTGCTGCAGGTACTATACACACAGAGGTGACAATGGTGCTGCAGGTGCTATACTCACAGAGGTGACAATGGTGCTGCAGGTACTATGCACACAGAGGTGACAATGGTGCTGCAGGTACAATACACACAGAGGTGACAATGGTGCTGCAGGTACTATACACACAGAGGTGACAATGGGGCTGCAGGTGCTATAGACACAGAGGTGACAATGGTGCTGGTACAATACACACAGAGGTGACAATGGTGCTGCAGGTACTATACACACAGAGGTGACAATGGTGCTGCAGGTGCTATACACACAGAGGTGACAATGGTGCTGCAGGTACTATAGACACAGAGGTGACAATGGTGCTGCAGGTAGTATGCACACAGAGGTGACAATGGTGCTGCAGGTGCTATACACACAGGTGACAATACAGCTGGTACAATACACACAGGTGACAGTGCTGGTGGTAGTATACACACAGATGATAGTGTGGTTAGTACAATACACACAGAGGTGACAATGGTGCTGCAGGTACTATACACACAGAGGTGACAATGGTGCTGCAGGTGCTATACACACAGAGGTGACAATGGTGCTGCAGGTACTATAGACACAGAGGTGACAATGGTGCTGCAGGTGCTATACACACAGAGGTGACAATGGTGCTGCAGGTACTATACACACAGAGGTGACAATGGTGCTGCAGGTACTATACACACAGAGGTGACAATGGTGCTGCAGGTGCTATACACACAGAGGTGACAATGGTGCTGCAGGTACGATACACACAGAGGTGACAATGGTGCAGCAGGTACTTATCACACAGAGGTGACAATGGTGCTGCAGGTGCTATACACACAGGTCACAATGGTGCTGGTACAATACACACAGAGGTGACAATGGTGCTGCAGGTACTATGCACACAGAGGTGACAATGGTGCTGCAGGTACAATACACACAGAGGTGACAATGGTGCTGCAGGTACTATACACACAGAGGTGACAATGGTGCTGCAGGTACTATACACACAGAGGTGACAATGGTGCTGCAGGTGCTATACACACAGAGGTGACAATGGTGCTGCAGGTACTATACACACAGAGGTAACAATGGTGCTGCAGGTAGTATGCACACAGAGGTGACAATGGTGCTGCAGGTGCTATACACACAGGTGACAATACAGCTGGTACAATACACACAGGTGACAGTGCTGGTGGTACTATACACACAGGTGACAGTGCTAATGCTGGTGGTAGTATACACACAGATGATAGTGTGGTTAGTACAATATACACAAAGGTGACAATGGTGCTGCAGGTACTATACACACAGAGGTGACAATGGTGCTGCAGGTACTATACACACAGAGGTGACAATGGTGCTGCAGGTACTTATCACACAGAGGTGACAATGGTGCTGCAGGTGCTATACACACAGAGGTGACAATGGTGCTGCAGGTACTATACACACAGAGGTGACAATGGTGCTGCAGGTACTATACACACAGAGGTGACAATGGTGCTGCAGGTGCTATACACACAGAGGTGACAATGGTGCTGCAGGTACTATACACACAGAGGTGACAATGGTGCTGCAGGTACTATACACACAGAGGTGACAATGGTGCTGCAGGTGCTATACACACAGAGGTGACAATGGTGCTGCAGGTACTATACACACAGAGGTGACAATGGTGCTGCAGGTGCTATACACACAGGTGACAATGCAGCTGGTACAATACACACAGGTGACAGTGCTGATGCTGGTGGTAGTATACACACAGATGATAGTGTGGTTAGTACAATACACACAGAGGTGACAATGGTGCTGCAGGTACTATACACACAGAGGTGACAATGGTGCTGCAGGTGCTATACACACAGAGGTGACAATGGTGCTGCAGGTACTATGCACACAGAGGTGACAATGGTGCTGCAGGTACAATACACACAGAGGTGACAATGGTGCTGCAGGTACTATACACACAGAGGTGACAATGGGGCTGCAGGTGCTATAGACACAGAGGTGACAGTGCTGCTCTCCCCCTTGCATGCCCCGGTGCTCCCCTCTCCCCTTCATCTCCTTTAGACGGCAGGGGTTAAAATTAGCTAAGTATCTTTTCTTCTCACCTCTCCGGGCTCCAGCGGCGCGATCCAGCTCTATCCCCCTCCGCCGCCATGTCGCCGCCCCTGGAACTCTGGATCCAATATGGCGTCCGGGAAGTCTCGCGAGACTTCCCGGACGCCATCTTGGAGAAAGTATGTCGCCGCCCCTGGAGCCATGGATCCAATATGGCGTCCGGGAAGTCTCACGAGACTTCCCGGACGCCATATTGGATCCAGTTCTGCAGGGGCGGCGACATGTCGGCGGCGGAGAAGACGGAGGAGAGGTGGTAAGTATAGCTGACTGTTGTGTGTTGTGTGTGTGGTGTGTGTGTTGTGTGTGTGTGTGTGTGTTAGGGGCGGCCATAAGCGTAGCGGGCTCTATGAGTCCCGGCTCCCACTTACGGCCGCCATCTTGGGTCATCCTGAGCGGGTGTACCTCTGGGCAGAGTGACCGGACGCTGGGACAAAGTGACGGATGTGACGTCACAAATCCCTCCGGTATTTATATATAAGATTGAGATGTGCTCCAGCATTATGATCCAAGGAGAAGAACTGTCCTGTGTTACCATCTCTTTATGGAGTAACATTAGGATTTGAGTACCATGTATCCTACATAATCTGCACTCTACCTTGTAATCCAGGCCCTAAATGGTCTTTCCCATCCAACAGTCCCCATTTCCCATTGATATCATCCCTTTACCCAGAACTTGGAGGTGTTTATCGACTCTTATGTTCTATTCTTTTATGTAGACGAACATTCGAGCAGGGAGAAGAAAGGGTTACACGACTGCGCTGCCGAGAAGAAATCAGTCCAGAAAGAAAGACTAGGGAAAGTGATTTATTTCAACTCGTTGTGGAAAGCTACATCTCCTTCAAGAAGATAGGTTTTTCCAGTTTAAGTGTTTCCTGCTTTAGATGAACATAACATGTGGCATGTGTTGACTGCCTTGCAGGGGTGTTGGGCTGCAGGGGTGTAATCAGTTAATTTCCTTTGGCACATCCAGAGTTCAGTCTCTATGTGGACCCCGTGCAGTGATGACATGCTGTGCTGTGCTCTTCGCTTCCTTTGGAGTTGCTGGGTTTTCCCCTTAGCAGCTTCAACAGCTTCTTGTTACACCCTGAGCTGCGGGGGCTGACCTATTCTGGGCCAAGAGGTCTGTGGTCTGCTCTGTCTCCCATGCAGCCCCCTAGCCTAGTCTCCCACTATCCTTCTGCGCTCTCTCCACCTCCATCCACTCCTTGGCTTGTGTCCTGTCTGTAGAGCCACTGGGAGCGCACTCACGAGGCACTCCTGCCGCCCACCAGTTAAATTTAAAGAGCCAGCACACCTGTTTCTAATTTCACCCTCCTATCGGTGGAGAGCTACTTCTATTTATGGCACCTTCCTCTTCCGGGTGGTGCCTGAGCAACACCTCCTGTTTATAGTGGAAAGCTCAGCTTTATCCTCTTGTTCTTCATCAAATTATTCATAGAGAACATCACAGTCACATCTGGTTGATTGAAGACAGGGCCGTAACTAGGGGGGGCTGGCGGGGCTTTTGCCCCGGGCGCCATTGTCAGAGGGGGCGCTGTCGGGCCTCCTGCTGCTGCAGCGCCCGGTGGCCGACATCAAGGTCTTTCCATGGTGCCTCGCTCCCCCACCGGCACCGGCATTTGTGTCTCTGCTCCCGCTGACATCGGGAGCAGAAGATCTGCCGCACGACGCTTGCCGGCTCCTGCAATCAATTGTACGCGACCGGCGCGCGCACAATTGAATCCTTACCAGGGCCAGGCTGATTCCCAGGGGCACTTCCGGGTCAGCTGACCACGCTGCCACGACGTCACTCAGCGCCGGTGGAGAGGGGCAGGCGCAGCCAGTACAGGTGTCGGTGGCGCGGTGCTACAGTAGTTCAGTCACAGAGTGACAGTCAGCATCAAATGAAGGCTGAAGACACCGAAGACAGCGCCAAAATAATTCTTTGCCCCGGGTGCCAGAAACGCTAGATACACCTCTGATTGAAGAGCAGAAGCCAATGTGTTTTTGGCCTTTGTTTCTTCTTCAATCTATTTCTTCAATGAGTCTAGAAAATTCATCATTTTCAGCTTGAAGTTTCCCTCTGTTAGTGGTGAGGTTATTTAATTGACGGGTCATGTCATCCAACTTAGCTTTTGCTTCACTAAGTTGGTCTTCATAAGTGCGGCACAGCTTTTCTGATATGGCCTTACATTTGACTAGTTGTTCCATATTTGAAGATACAGTTGTGGCCAAAAGTATTGACACCCCTGCAACTCTGTCAGATAATACTCAGTTTCTTCTTGAAAATGATTGCAATCACAAATTCTTTGCTATTATTATCTTCATTTAATTTGTCTTCAATGAAAAAACACAAAAAGAATTGTCCTAAAGCCAAATTGGATCTAATTCCACCAAACATAAAAAAGGGGGTGGACAAAAGTATTGGCACTGTTAGAAAAATCATGTGATGCTTCTCTAATTCGTGTAATTAACAGCACCTGTAACTTACCTGTGGCACCTAACAGGTGTTGGCAATAACTAAATCACACTTGCAGCCAGTTGACATGGATTAAAGTTGACTCAACCTCTGTCCTGTGTCCTTGTGTGTACCACATTGAGCATGGAGAAAAGAGAGAAGACCAAAGAACTGTCTGAGGACTTGAGAAACCAAATTGTGAGGAAGCATGAGCAATCTCAAGGCTACAAGTCCATCTCCAAAGACCTGAATGTTCCTGTGTCTACCGTGCGCAGTGTCATCAAGAAGTGTAAAGCCCATGGCACTGTGGCTAACCTCCCTAGATGTGGACGGAAAAGAAACATTGACAAGAGATTTCAACACAAGATTGTGCGGATGGTGGATAAAGAACCTCGACTAACATCCAAACAAGTTCAAGCTGCCCTGCAGTCCGAGGGTACAACAGTGTCAACCCGTACTATCCATCACCGTCTGAATGAAAAGGGACTGTATGGTAGGAGACCCAGGAAGACCCCACTTCTTACCCCGAGACATAAAAAAGCCAGGCTGGAGTTTGCCAAAACTTACCTGAGAAACCCTAAAACGTTTTGGAAGAATGTTCTCTGGTCAGATGAGACAAAAGTAGAGCAAAGGGCAAAGGCATCAACATAGAGTTTACAGGAGAACAAAAGAGACATTGAAAGAAAAGAACAAGCTCCCTACAGTCAGACATGGCGGAGGCTCCCTGATGGTTTGGGGTTGCTTTGCTGCCTCTGGCACTGGACTGCTTGACCGTGTGCATGGCATTGTGAAGTCTGAAGACTACCAACACATTGTGCAGCATAATGTAGGGCCCAGTGTGAGAAAGCTGGGTCTCCCTCAGAGGTCATGGGTCTTCCAGCAGGACAATGACCCAAAACACACTTCAAAAAGCTCTAGAAAATGGTGTGAGAGAAAGCACTGGAGACTTCAGGTGGCAGCAATGAGTCCAGACCGGAATCTCATAGATCACCTGTGGAGAGATCTAACAATGGCAGTTTGGAGAAGGCACCCTTCACATATCAGGGACCTGGAGCAGTTTGCCAAAGAAGAATGGTGTAAAATTCCAGCAGAGCATTGTAAGAAACTCATTGATGGTTACCGGAAGCGGTTGATCGCAGTTATTTTGGCTAAAGGTTGTGCAACCAAGTATTAGGCTGAGGGTGCCAATACTTTTGTCCGGCCCATTTTTGGAGTTTTGTGTGAAATGATCAATGTTTTGCTTTTTGCTTCATTCTATTTTGTGTTTTTTTCATTAAAGACAAATTAAATGAAGATAATAATAGCAAAGAATTTGTGATTGCAATCATTTTCAGGAAGAAACTGAGGATTATCTGACAGAATTGCAGGGGTGTCAATACTTTTGGCCACAACTGTATATAGAGGAATAGAAGGATAAATGTTAACTTTTAAGAACGTATTGCCAAACACTGGACTAATTGGATGGCGCTGCTGTCATGGCGCTGGGTTGTGCACACGGCTCGCCCGGTGTCTGCCGGCTCAGTGGTTACACTCGTTGTGTCTGCAGTTTAGTTTGTATTTATGGACTTTTGTGATGAAACATCTGGTTTGCTCTATGTTACATCCCTTCTTCCTGAGGATTTGGCTTAGGAATTAACTAAAACCATAAGTGCATTATCATTACTAGAGAAATCAGTAATAAATCATCTGACTGACTACTTGAGTATAGCTTTGGTTGAAATATTAACCCATATTTTCATTGATTTAATTAATCTTTATTTTTGAGTGCCATTATGGTGACATATCTGATAGAAATCGCATTTAGCACAATCTTGTAACATTTTGGATAATAGCGGGTGTAGCTTCTTAGGGTCGCTTTACACACACCAACTTCTGAACAGATCTCTGGTTGCAGTGAAATCATGGACACATTGCTCCATTTTGTGGCTGTGTACAAATGGAACAATGTGTCCATGATTTCACTGCAACCAGAGATCTGTTCAGAAGTTGGTGTGTTCAAAGCGACCCTTACCAGTAATATCTAAATCAACCACATTAGGACTCAGAGCTATGGAAGAGATGAGGATTTTTGGCTGAGAATGCGTGGACGCATGTGACTGTGACCAAAGAGAGATGAAGTCTGTTATGTGTCACTTGAACAAAATGGTGGCTCGGTGGTTAAAAGCACACAAGGAGGCTCAAAGTGCACACCGTGGCTCAAAGTGCACACCGTGGCTCAAAGTGCGCACTGTGGCTCGGTGGGTAAAACTGCACACCTTGACTTACTGCTTAAGTGTGCACGTTGACACAGTGGTTAAGTGCGCACCTGGTGGCTCGGTGGTTAAAAGCGCACTCCATGGCAAGGTGGTTATAAGTGCATCCTTGGTAGTTAAAAGTGCATCCCCCATTGCTCTATGGTTAAAAGTATACACAGTGGCTAAAAGTGCCATTCAGACAATACACACCAAGTAAGCCAATAAAGTACGGCATCAACATACAGACACTTTGTGACAGCAAAAGTTCATACGTTCTAAATGCTCAAGTGTATACAGGAAGAAACCCTGGAGGAAGACCTGAAAAAGTCAAGGTATGCGAGTTGTTCTCGATTTGACTCATAGACTAAAAGGACAAAATGTCACATGTGACAACGTTTTCACATCCTACCAACTGGGACAGATGTTGTGAAAAAGACAAGTTACCATGCTGGGTGCTATCAGGAAAAACAACCCAGACCTGCCACGAGGTAGCCTTAGGCTGGGGTCACACTTGGGAGGCTGCATCCAGTAACTGGATGCATTACTGGATCCAGTTTTTCCCCATGTCTGTTTGGAGGCATTTTTACCAGATCAGGTACCTGATCAGGTACCGGATGGTATATATATGTACCATCAGGTACTGGATCAGGTTCCCATAGGGTCCCATGTTAAAAAACTGATCAGGTTTTGCTAAAAGGCCAAAAAATGTTGCATACCCTATTAAAACCTGACTTCTTAAAAACTGGATCCAGTAGACAGATTGCACTTTGGCAAACAATTGTTAACATTGGAGTCTATGGGTCAGGTACCTGATCAGGTTTTCAGGATGAAAAACTAGATCCAGTAGCTGGATTGCAAACTGAAGTGTGACCCTGGCCTTAGTAAGAGAGATGTGTATAGGTCTACTTTTTACTTTACTGAAGATACAACAGTTGTGTCTTACGTTCCCCCCAAAAAATAAACATGTTAGGCTGGGGTCACACTCAGGCTAGGGTCACACTCAGGCTAGGGTCACACTCAGGCTAGGGTCACACTCAGGCTGGGGTCACACTCAGGCTGGGGTCACACTTGGCGTTTTTTTTTTTTAATCCTGATCCGGTTTTGAGCTTTCAAAAAGCTCAAAACCTCATCAGGAAACACTCCTCATAGGAGCCTATGATAAAAACTGGATTGCTTCACAAGCCATCTGGTTACCGCCTCCGGCTCTGCAGCCTGCGTGAAAAATCATGCAGGCTGCAGTTTTCAGAGCGGTTCTGTCTGCAAAGCGGTAACTGGATTGCTCCGGATGTGTAATCCTAAGCAATGTGGTTATCGTATACATTGCTTATCCTGGCTGCCGCCGGGATAAGCAAAGTGTTGACACTGTAATAAAAGCTTAAATATTATTAATAATTGTGGCCATAACGTCTCTAGGGGGTGCCCACACCCCCGAGAGACATGCTACCTACTCAGGTGGGCATGTCATGGGTTAATAACTCCTGTACAGTAAGCCGGCTCCTGTCGGCTCTGCACAGTTTTCTGAATGAAACCGCAGCTCCCCTGTGAGAAGCGCTCATACTATACGTCATGTACGTATAGTATGTGCGCTGTCCAGGGTCCTGCAGGCTTATACAGTAGATCTATGGCTGTGCACTGCCCATAGATCTACTGTATAAGCCTGCAGGACCCTGGACAGCGCACATACTATACGTACATGACGTATAGTATGAGCGCTTCTCACAGGGGAGCTGCGGTTTCATTCAGAAAACTGTGCAGAGCCGACAGGAGCCGGCTTACTGTACATGAAGAATTAACCCATGACATGCCCACCTGAGTAGGTAGCATGTCTCTCGGGGGTGTGGGCACCCCCTAGAGACGTTATGGCCACAATTATTAATAATATTTAAGCTTTTATTACAGTGTCAACACTTTGCTTATCAAACTGTACGGTTACCGGATTGTGGCTTCAGCCACACATTTTACTTTCAAAACGAGTGGGAAGTCAATTGCGTTCACCGAATCCGGATCTGGATGTGGTGACCGCAATTTCATTCACAAATGTGACCCCAGCCAAATTCTAATGAGCACAATACACCATGACAATGCAATAAGTAATGGAGAAGACAGAAAGCCGGACATGATATTAGATTATAATAACACAGAAGGGGCAGTGGATACACTAGATCAAGAAATACCTACATACACATGCAAACACAAAACTAATCATTGGCCAATGATAATATTTCACAACATTCTGGAGGTCTCCACAGACAAAACATTTGCTTTATGGAGAGAAATCAACCGCAATTGTAACGGAAATAAGCTGCATAAAAGAGGAATTTTTACTGAAGAATTAGGAAAATCCCTAGTTAGGCCGTATATCAAAGCCAGAAAAGTAAACCCCAGATGTGAAGGAGCAGCAGCTATTGTGAAGAGTGTCCAGCAGCTCAAGAAAGAGGCTCCACAGCCTCCACCAGCACAGCCTCCACCAGCACAGCCACCACCAGCACGGCCACCACCAGCACAGCCACCACCAGCACAGCCTCCACCAGCACAGCCTCCACCAGCACAGCCACCACCAGCACAGCCTCCACCAGCACAGCCACCACCAGCACAGCCTCCACCAGCACAGCCACCACCAGCACAGCCTCCACCAGCACAGTCACCACCAGCACAGCCTCCACCAGCACAGCCATCACCAGCACAGCCTCCACCAGCACAGTCTCCACCAGCCCAGCCTTCACCAGCCCAGTCTCCATCAGCACAGCCTCCACCAGCACAGCCTCCACCAGCACAGCCACCACCAGCACAGCCTCCACCAGCACAGCCACCACCAGCACAGCCACCACCAGCACCGCCTCCACTAGCACAGCCACCACCAGCCCAGCCTCCACCAGCACAGCCACCACCAGCACAGCCTCCACCAGCACAGCCACCACCAGCACAGCCACCACCAGCACCGCCTCCACTAGCACATCCACCACCAGCCCAGCCTCCACCAGCACAGCCACCACCAGCACAGCCTCCACCAGCACAGCCACCACCAGCACAGCCACCACCAGCACCGCCTCCACTAGCACATCCACCACCAGCCCAGCCTCCACCAGCACAGCCACCACCAGCACAACCTCCACCAGCACAACCTCCACCAGCACAGCCTCCACCAGCACAGCCACCACTAGCACAGCTTCCACCAGCACAGCCTCCACCAGCACAGCCTCCACCAGCACAGTCTCCACCAGCCCAGCCTCCACCAGCCCAGTCTCCACAAGCACAGCCTCCACCAGCACAGCCTCCACCAGCACAGCCACCACCAGCACAGCCACCACCAGCACAACCTCCACCAGCACAACCTCCACCAGCACAGCCTCCACCAGCACAGCCACCACCAGCACAGCCTCCACCAGCACAGCTTCCACCAGCACAGCCTCCACCAGCACAGCCACCACCAGTACAGCCTCCACCAGCACAGCCTCCACCAGCACAGCCACCACCAGCACAACCTCCACCAGCACAACCTCCACCAGCACAGCCTCCACCAGCACAGCCACCACCAGCACAGCTTCCACCAGCACAGCCACCACCAGCACAGCCTCCACCAGCACAGCTTCCACCAGCACAGCCTCCACCAGCACAGCCACCACCAGCACAGCCTCCACCAGCACAGCCACCACCAGCACAGCCTCCACCAGCACAGTCTCCACCAGCACAGCCTCCACCAGCCCAGCCTCCACCAGCCCAGTCTCCATCAGCACAGCCACCACAAGCACAGCCTCCACCAGCACAACCTCCATCAGCACAGCTACCATCAGCAAAGCCACCACCAGCACAGCCTCCACCAGAACTGCCTCCACCAGCACAGCCTCCACCAGCACAGTCTCCACCAGCACAGCCACCACAAGCACAGCCACCACCAGCACAGCCTCCACCAGCACAGTCTCCACCAGCACAGCCTCCACCAGTGCAGCCTCCACCAGCCCAGTCTCCATCAGCACAGCCACCACAAGCACAGCCTCCACCAGCACAACCTCCATCAGCACAGCTACCATCAGCAAAGCCACCACGAGCACAGCCTCCACCAGAACTGCCTCCACCAGCACAGCCTCCACCAGCACAGCCTTCACCAGTACAGCCACAAGCACAGCCTCCACCAGAACTGCCTCCACCAGCACAGCCTCCACCAGCACAGCCTTCACCAGCACAGCCACCACAAGCACAGCCTCCACCAGCACAGCCTCCACCAGCACAGCCTCCACCAGCACAGCCACCACCAGCACAGCCACCACCAGCACAGCCACCACCAGCACAGCTACCATCAGCAAAGCCACCACCAGCACCGCCTCCACCAGCACATACAGTTTAATAATGAAGTAGGTATTAAAAAAAACCACAGTAGCTAAAATCAAGATTTTTTTATAGGTCGGGTCATGTTGACCTGAAACAATACAAGTGTATAATAAATGCGATCAGAACACCAGGGTTAAAAGTGCACCCAGTGGCAAGGTGGTAATAAGCGCACCCCCGGTGGTTAAAAGTGCACCCTTGTTGCTCCGTGGTTAAAAGTGCACCCCAAGAAGCACCATGGTTAAAAGTGTACACGGCGGGTCGGTTGGTGGTTAAAAGTGCACCTGCCTGCTCAGTGGTTAAAAGTGCACCTAGTGGTTAAAACTGAACACCGTGGATCAGCGGTTAAAAATGCACCCGGTAGCTAAGTGGTTATGAGTGCAC
The DNA here is from genome assembly GCA_033576535.1 of Allobates femoralis. Classification (NCBI taxonomy): domain Eukaryota; kingdom Metazoa; phylum Chordata; class Amphibia; order Anura; family Aromobatidae; genus Allobates; species Allobates femoralis. Next base: position 55,598,418 of record JARQOC010000009.1, read on the forward strand.
CTGATGGCTCATTGGTTAAAAGTGGACGCGGCGGCTCAGTGGTTAAGTCACACAGCGGCTTGGTGTTTAAAAGTGCACCCGGTGGCTCAGTGGTTAACAGCACACCTGGCTCAGTGGTTAAAAGTGGACACGGTGGCTCTGTGGTCAAAAGTGCACCCGGTGGCACGGTGGTTAGCATTGCACATGGTGGCTTAATAGTTAGAAGTGTTCACTGTGGCTCAGTGATTAGCGTTGTTGATGTGGTCCCAAGTTCAAATCCCACCAAGGATGACATCTGTACGGACTTTGTATGTTCTCCCCGTGTTTGTATGGATTTCCCCTGGTTTCCTCCCACACTTCAAAGACTGATAAGGAATACAGATTGTGAGCCCCGATGGGGACAGTGATGTTGTGGATTATGATGGTGCTGTATAAATGTAATATATTCCATAATATGATCTAATTCACTTGTTTACAGATTTCATTGTAGCTGCAGAATGAAAGTGTTAATTTAATACTGCGGAGCTGGGAGTGATCTCCGGAAGGTGATTACAAGGAGAAGTTGCCCTGCCCTGAAGGCAGATTGTGGGCACAGGGTGGCTGTGATCATCCTGCGTACGCCCTCGGCTTCCCTCAGGTCCGTCCAGGACGCAGTGCCCCCGGACAGTGCTCACATACCTTTAACTAGAGATTCCCTCCTGCAAGATCCTATCCCAATATGTAGTAGGTGCAATAGTAATTAACAAATACCTCGAACTAGATTTCTAATTGGAAAAATATGGGAAATATTAGAACGCTTGATACGTTAAGGGACAGGATGTTGGAGGTGGTAATACCCATTGAAGGATGGACGTCCCCTCCCCTCGCGTGTTCTCGCTCCTCTTATACGAGGTGAAGACAGAAGCTCAGCTCCTTCAGCAGTCAGAACAGCGAGAGCGTCTTGAGAGGACAGACGGACAGACCTGCGGCTCCAGCTCTCTCTGCTCCACCACAGTGACCGAGCGAAGAACACAATGGTGAGGATTGTTAGTAAATCGGGAACAATAAGGGGAAATCCTGTTCCGAACAACTGGAGGATTCTTGTAGACTTTATATTTTAGTTACTTTGTTTCTTTTTTATGCTTTTATTCACTTATATAGCGCTATTAATTCCACAACAGACATCATCGCTGTCTCCATAGGGAGTTGATATAGATTGTCAGCCTCATCGGTGAGTTCAGAGTTGATACATTGTTACAGTTCTTTGCTTTGGTTGTCAGTTCTCACATCTCCGGTGTTATCGGATGAGTCTGTCCAGGGCAGATACAGAAGGCGGAGTTATTATATTTATCACATTAATGCTCCGGGAGCCGGTATTGAGGCTCACGATAATTAACCCTTTCATGATTTACGGTGCGGTGATGGCACGGGCTCTGCACGTGTAATTGATATCAGCCGAGAGGAGCGGAGAGTGAGGTCCGTGGGTTTTGCTTGGAGTTTGACTCGGAACACAGGTGTAACAAAGGCAGGAAGCTCACCAACACCCCGTCACCCCACTCTCCACCCAATGGCAGCACCACCACCCACCGTCAGCCCATTGTCAGCCCCACCGCCCACTGTCAGCCCATTATCACCCCACCGTCAGTCCACCGCACCCCGTCAACCCCACCGCCCACTTGATGCAATCACAGAGAAAATTACCTATAATGGCCACTTTACACGCGGCTACATTTCTAGCTTATCCACAGGTAACTTACTGGTTGCAGTGAAATCATGGAGACATTATTCCATTTGTACACAGCAACAAGATAGAACCTTGTCTCCATGATTTCACTGCAGCCAGTAAGTTACCTGTGGATAAGCTAGAAATGTAGCCGCGTGTAAAGTGGCCATTATGGTAACAGCCATTCCATAGCCGTCAAGTGTCACATACACAGTTTTCTGCCACTAGAATAGATATTTATACAACTTATTACTGCGCTGTATTATATCGGACTCTGCAAACTGCCCCCATAGCTGGTAACCTCCAGAAACAGACACATAAGGAGCGCTGAGAGAACAAACCATGCTCACACTGCCACCTAGTGGATTATACCACAGCGCACTGCTACACTGCACCAAATACTCAGCAGTGAGATACAAACTTCAGGAGACTGTCCGAACTCTTCCCAGATATTAACTGCATGGAAAAAAAGACACTACACCCTACTGGGAGAAGAAAAAGGTGCAATATAACAAGTAACAATGGTTTTGGATTTGCCGATAGAAATCTCTGATTTATTAATGTATCACACTGAATTGTATCTACTTTATTAATATCCGTGTCATTGTATATAGGTTTTTTTTTCTCCTTTTTTTGTTTGAATGTTAATTAATAATTAATTAATTATTATTATTAATTATTTATATTATTAATTATTATTATGAATATATTATTATATTATATATAAAATATATATTACTAGAAAAAAATTAAAATATATGATATATTATTATATATTATATTATTATTACTAATATATTATTATTATTTTATATTATTAATTAATGTTAATTATTAATTATTTAATTGTTGCATTGTTTTAACTTTATGTCTATTCTACTCTAGTTAATTTATCTTTGAAAATGTTAATATAAAGAATATAACATGTGAGCACGTCACACTAAGAACGTACGTCTGGATCCCTCTCTCTGTTAGTAACCCCAATTCCTCGTTCCCAGAATCTCTGTCCCGCTGTTCCCTATGTGGCATCATCTTTATCTTTGGCAATTAAACTGTTTGAGGAGTGCAGGGTATTATGTAATCAATGGATCACAGGGTCAACGCCCGTTGTGGGACCAATGAACAATGCAAGAAAAGACAAAAAAAAATCCTAATATATATTTAGATGGTTTTGAAGTGTAAAAAAATGAATAAAATCCACATTTAAGCAATGAGAGATACAATGTGGTGGAGAGAAAATGACATTTAAAAACTTGTGTTTGCACGAAACTAATCTGTATTTACAAAACAATAACTCTTCTCCCGCCATCGGATTGGACATTTTTTAAATAAGAGAAAAAAGTTTTAAATGTGTTAAAAAGTAAAAGAAAAAATGGCTTTAATGATGGGAAACAGATCCCCAATGTTGACGATCTGTTCACAAGTGATCCTGCTATTGTTTCTCAGTGATCAGTTGTGATCTATTCCCGGAATAGAGCCCAATTATCCTGGAGGAGAACGGAATGTGATGATTCTGCTGGATTGTCAAGGTCTCACAGTTTAGTCATTTATAGAACAGTAAAGAAGGTTTATGTTATTCTATATACTTCTGATACTTCTATATTACTTTCTTGCATCTCGTCTCTTCCTTTCTGTTATCGCAGATACATGGCGTACATGAAGTTCATGGGCCCCAATGAGAAAGCTTCCCAGGGGCCCCCAATTATTGCAAATCTTTAATAGCATTAATCTTTTTCTATAGGCCAAAGGGACTTTTAGGGCCCCCTAGGCTCCAGGGCACGGGTGCGATTGCAGCCCCTGCACCTGTTGTATTTGCGCCTCTGGCGGTTTGTTGTCTACAATCGTCTGTAAAGGATATACCGTCGCGCACGCTGACATCTGGTTTCGCCTTTCCTCTGCAGGTGTAATAGAGAGGATTCCCCAGAGAAAGCAAAAGGTCGGCTGAGGACAGACATCTGCTTGGAGTGAGGACTCCGATCCCTCCAGGGTAGGTTCACATTGAGTTTTTATTCTCATGGACTTATTCAGAGTGAAAAATTCTAAAGAAAAAATACTTCTAAAAAAACATGGATTTAGATGATAAAAAAATAAAATAAATCCTTATACTCACCTCTCCGGGCTCTCTGCTCCTCACTGTCACTCCTCCATCCCTCGTTGCATCTTCTAATCCTTCTCAGGTAGCGCTCAAATCCCCAAGCTCTGATGAGACCTAAGAAGTAGGTACTCAAGACAAGCAGGTTGGACGCTCAGGTGGGCAGCACTCAAGTATTAGAATATAATGGAATTCAATGGGAAGCTCTAAGGGCCACGTCCGTCACACCTGACGCCGCCGGAGATGTCGGGGGCAACGGGCGTGAGCGCGCACGTTCTTGGTGCCCCGCCAGCGTCGCCGACCCCCATTTACATGGGGCGACACCTCCGGCGACGCACCGGCAATCTGACAGCGGCGATGAAGTTGCCTGTCAGGTCGCCGTCGGCCGTTTACATGGGGCGATGTGTACACATCGCCCAAGATCGGCCGCCTGGTTTCACAGCGCTGCTGTGAAACCAGGCAACCAGTCAAATGCGTCGCCCTCGCCTAGTTACATAGGGCAACGCATTGGCGACGTCGGCGGCAATAGGCCACGCCCCAGCGTCGCCTAAACTATCGCCGCCGACGTCGCCAGGTGTGACGTGGCCCTAACAGTCTTCCAAAAAAATGCTCGAGTTTCCCATTGATTTCCATTATACTCAGTGCTCGATTCGTGCTCATCTGAGTGTCCGACCTGCTCATATCAGGTACCGAGCACCCGAGCATGGTGGAGCTTCGTCATTACAAGTCAACATCATACATGACCTTGTTCACACATGGGCAGAACCGTCATAGGTCTCATCAGAACTGGACGTCCCGGCTCATTGTGAGAGGCCCAGGCATTAGAAGATGTGACGGTGAGGAGTGTAGAGGCCGGAGAGGTGAGTATAAGGATTTTTTAACCTTTTGATGGCTTTTTACAGTTAAGAGAAATGGCGGCTGCCGGCGGGGGTATTACTGAATCCGTGCAGAAGCGAATTATGAAAAAAACAAAACAAAATGTGCATTTTGTCAAATATGGATCTTTGTGCAAATAGAGTAGCACTCCATTCCGGTAGAATATATTTGCTCTCCTCTATCTGTGTTGATGGTTATTGAGCCTCTTGCTGAATGTCTGCATCATCGTATCGCTATACTGGAACCATACAGTCACTGCATCGTCCTACCGATATTCCGGAATCCTAAAACCGCCCGATCAACCGTGTAGAGAGAAATGTGGAGCAGCAGATAAAAGTGATTTGGTCTTGAATGACTGGAGGGGATATAAAACCTGTGGTTTGAGGCTACTGTAACAAAGGGAGCTATTGATGCCATATTTAAAGGCTTCTACCATCTGTTTATGAGTAATTGTAAAATGTCCTTGTCAGAACAAGAAGTAACATTTCTCAGTGTCTAGAAAGAATGTGTAATTGATCCATTAGCCTCATTAAAAGCCAGGATAAATGCTATCACAATAAATAGTCTCTTTAGGGTGTTTAGTTGCTTTTCCTTCACATAATCTCCTTGCCTTCAGTCTGTATTTACACAGCTAAAACCAACCTATTTCTTTTATGACCTGATGCAGAAAAGGGATGAGAACACGAGGCTCTAAATCTCACAGACAGACACACGGACACATTTATAAAACTGATGTTTGTATGGATCAATGAAAATCTATGGCTCAGTGTACAGTAGGACGTGTCACACGGATATGTGACTGTAGCGGCATACTTGCAGTATAAGGAACCAGAGGAGTTAGTGGGCGGGACCCAGATGAGTTAATGGGTGGGGCCAGAGGAGTTAGTGGGCGGGGGCCAGAGGAGTTAGTGGGCGGGGGCCCAGATGAGTTAGTGGACGGGGCCCAGATGAGTTAGTGGGCAGGGGCCAGAGGAGCTAGTGGGTGGGTCAGAGGAGTTAGTGGTTGGGCCAGATGAGTTAGTGGGTAGGGCCAGAGGAGTTAGTGGGTGGGGCCAGATGAGTTAGTGGGTAGGGCCAGAGGAGTTAGTGGGCAGAGTTATTAGTGTATGTACATCTGGCATTGTGGACCCAGCCACCTATTGGTTGTTGTAACATGTTGTCCACATGCCAGCGTAACCTACCTGTGGTACACTTGAAAATATTAAAAATATATTGAGACTCTATTTGCGGAAACACAGAAGTGCACAGAGACGCCAAAAACCAGTGACGCCCATTAACTAGGTAACCAATTATTGGTGAGCGTGCAGAAATCAGGCCATGCCCACTAATTCATCATACTCACAAACTAGGCAACAAATCAGCTTCCAGCGTGTAGACATACCAGATCCCCCCTCACTAAGTCACCATGCCCTCTAGCTCAACCCACAAACTTGGTAAACAATTACAGACCAGGGTGTGGAAATACCAGGCCACGCCCACTAATCCAGCCCCTCCCACCAACTCCACGCCTACTAGCTAGGTAAACAATTAGCAGCCAGCATGTGGAAATACCAGGCCACGCCCATTAAGTCATGATGCTTACTAACTCCACCCACTAACACTGGTCCCCGATACTTGAAGTATGCCGACTGCAGCCTTTGCTGATATATTCACTCCATGGAGATATCACTTTTTGACAAACTTCCTTAAAGGCCTTTTGGTTGTTCCCTATAGTCAGCAGTTTTACATTTTTTTTTTCTAATATGTTGAAACAGATTGAAGGAAACATTTCTTTTCCATTTCAAATAATGAGCACAATGTTTCCCTAAAAACATTGCTTAAAGGGAACCTGTCACCTAATCTAGCCCTCCTAGCCTATGAATACCTGTCCCTGCAGCCTGAAACTACTATAATAACCATCCCAGTCTGACATTTTATATATGTGTACATGCTGAATAAATCATTTAGTACACTTACATTTTTCTTGTCAGCTGGGCGTTCCCTGGGGGTCTTTGTCAGGTAGGCAGGGTCTCCTGGCCCGCGCTGCCCCCGCCTCAGTGCTAAATTGACGCCCTGATGGGCGTAATGCTGGTGGCAGAGCGCAGGCATGTTTGTATTTCCCCGCCTGTGGTTGTATCACTGTGACGCGGCGGGTCACGTGATGCCTGTACGCGTCACTTCCAGTGACGTAGGGCTGTGTGCACTCAGTGCACAGGCCGCATTCAGCATGCCATCTGCGCATGCGCTGAAAGCGGCCTGTGCAATGAACGCACACAGCCCTACGTCACCAGAAGTGACGCGTACAGGCATCACGTGACCCGCCGCGTCACAGTGATGCGGCCACAGGCGGGGAAATACAAACATGCCCGAACTCTGCCACCAGCATTACGCCTATCAGGGCGTCAATTTAGCACTGAGGCGGGGGCAGCGCGGACCAGGAGACCCTGCCTACCTGACAAAGACCCCCAGGGAACGCCCAGCTGACAAGAAAAATGTAAGTGTACTAAATGATTTATTCAGCATGTACACATATATAAAATGTCAGACTGGGATGGTTATTATAGTAGTTTTTAGGCTGCAGGGACAGGTATTCATAGGCTAGGAGGGCTAGATTAGGTGACATGTTCCCTTTAAATCCCCTTTTCCACATCCAGCCTTCCCTCTCATTACTTATTTCCATTCCAAGTCTGGAAATATATTATCCGCGCTCACATTGGGGATTACATTTAAAGCCAATTTTTTCCTGTTACTGTATCCTATAAACCTCAAGGCTTTTCTAAATGGTAAATACATCTTTGTATAGCCTTTAATAGATGACATACCGTATATACTCGTGTATAAGCCGACCCGTGTATAAGCCGACCCCCCTACTTTTGCCCCCAAAACCTCGGAAAACCTATTGACTCGTGTAAAGCCGAGGGATGGAACTCCACACAGGTATACAGCCCCAGCATGTGCCTATACAGCCCCCCCGTGGTAACAGGTCCAGCATATTAGACATGGCAAGCCCCAGTGGTATATAAGCAGTCCCCCAGTATATCAGCAGCATCCCCATATACAGCATCCCTTAATACGCATCCCCCTAATTAACAGGCCCCCATTTACAGCATCCTCCATATACAGCATCCCCAGTTATACAGCATCCCCCTATATAACAGAGCCCATATACAGAAATCCCCTAATATCAGCAGCCCCATATAAGCATCCCAGTAATTACAGCATCCCAGTATAAACAGCATCTCCCTATATCAAAGCACCCCATATACAGTTCCCAGTATTAAGCATCCCCATATATACAGCATCCCCCTATATACAGCAGCCCCCTATACAGCATCCCCTATATACACAGCCCAGTATATACATGATCCCTATATACAGCAGCCCATATAACAGATCCCCCTATATACAGCAGCCCCAGTATAACGGCATCCCAGTATATACAGTCATCCCCTATACACCAGCCCCCCATATATAGCATCCCGCATATAGTAGCAGATCCCCCATCAGCTGTAACTTCCAGTTGTCCCCACTCTGACATCGCTTCGGGGACACCGGTGCACTTACCCCGTGACGCAGGGACCAGGGGACCGAGCGAGGACTCTGGAGCGCGCTGGCCGGTGCTCTGCTGGATTCTCCCTGCCTGGCCACCAGCACACCAACGCCGCGCAGTAATCACTGGGAGCTGTCAGGGAGCGGCGGACGGGAGGCAGAAACGGTCCACCTGCATAGAGCTCCGGTGCAGCGAGCTCTGTGGCTGACAGGTGAGGACCGTTGGGAGAGGTCCCGTTCTGGCTGCCCTTCCTCCTTTGTGTGCAATAGCATGGCGCCATCTTCCACATAGCCCGCCCACGAAGACTCAGAGGGGACGAAGTGCCATTAGCCACAGCTGGTTTACCGTTGACCGTGTATAAGCCAGGGGAACTTTTCAGACCCTTTTTTGGGCTGAAAAACTCGGCTTATATCCACAAGTATATATACGGTAATCTGAACATAAGTAACCTCAAGACTGTAATTGAATCTATTCTTTAATCAGATTTGCATAACTTGGAGACCGATGGACCCATCACGGTCCTTCATCATAATAATAACTTCATACAGAAGACAACTGTCACTTTAGTATGAATATAACCTTTCTAAAAAATAATAATCAATTGGTTCTAAGAAATGAACTTTTAATTGTATAATAAGGAAAATTATGACTTTGTTCCCTCACTGAGCCTATGGTGCAACAAATGACCAAATAACACCCAACTGTAATATCCATAATTAGCATTCGAACGCCTATAGTCCCAGCAGTAGAAAGTCAAAATGTTTTTGCTTTGTAAAACAGTAAAACTCGTGTTTCCAGGGCTCAGACCCTGATTCCATCAATGTGTCACTTACTAGTCATTTTGATACAAAGTTTTATATCAGCTGTAGATCTCGCAGTGCTCTGAATGCTGAGCCCTGTATAACCATGTGATGGTGTGATATGGTGCTGGGTATCATTTTTCTATGTTCATAGATTTGCTGGTTGCAGTGAAATCATGGACACATTGTTCCATTTTGTACATGGCAACAAAATAGAACAATGTGTCCATGATTTCACTGCAACCAGCAAATTGAAAGTGAAATTGCATGCAATGTTGCGACGTGTAACGGTACCCTTAATTACATAACAGAAGGTCTGATAAGTGAATAAGCTCAGTTATCTGCAGCCCTGCTGTTATTTCCTGACTGCTGATTCATGACCCCTCTGCTCTGCAAATCCACCCCTGCAGTGCTGTAATCACTGAGGTGCTGTTCCCAGAAGGCAGGAGACACCTAGTCCTGTAGTGATAATCTCCTGCTGAGAAAACACTGATACATCACTGGAATCAGGTTCTCAGCACCTCCATCTTGCTGTTCTCGGATAACATAGCAAAAATCTGTTGACAGAGTCCCTTTAAAAACTGAGAATGCATATCCAGGACTAAATGTTCTTCATATGTTAAGGCTTTGTTCACACGCGTCGGTCATAATGATGCTTTAACCCTTGTCTAGTACCATGAATAAAAATACACAATCTGCATTGGGTCACATTGACCCCATGGTACCAGATAAACCACTGTGGCCCTGTATTGTCCCCCTTTTCCCTGCCAATCTCTTAGGGCCGCTTTACACACCAACTTCTGTGACCAACTTCTGAACAACTTACTGGTTGCAGTGAAATCATGGACACATTGTTCCATTTTGTGGCTGTGTACAAATGGAACAATGTGTCCATGATTTCACTGCAACCAGTAAGTTGTTCAGAAGTTGGTCACAGAAGTTGGTGTGTGTAAAGCTGCCCTTAATCTTGCAGGAAAGCAGCCCTTTTATCTGTCAGATGGCCTAGATGATCATAATGGCCATATGATCTGGAAGGTGAAACATCTGTTTCAAGAGATTGCACAGAAAAACAGTTCAAAGACAGCAGCAGCACAGGGTTCCTACGTTTAAAGCCTGACATGACCGCCAAGTGTGAACACCGCCTAAACAAGACTTTCAACACCTTATCCTGAATAGCGAGTCAAAACTGTGCATTGAATCCATTCATTAACAAATTTGCATAAGTTGGCATCACTGGAGGACCCATCGCGGTCCCCTTCATCTGATAATAAAAAGCATATTTATCAGTAGAAGTTACCGTAATTATTGTATTAAACTATGACAACAATGATTCCTGATAGAGACATCATCAGAAATATGCAGACTGGATGCCCCATAGACAAGAGAATAAAACCTGATCAATCCATTAATTGTTCATTTCAAAGCCAGATTTTAATTTATGCAACATTTCACACCAGGACCCGTCCAATAAACTGGACTTTGCTTGCTCGATCCAGGGCACATTCCAAATCTATTTTAGAAGGAGTCAGGATAAAGCACAGTACTGCTATGTTAATGGGGATTCCCAAAATATTAGGTTACCCCGTCTCTGGCAGGAGGTCACAGCCTCAAAGTCCACTCTAACGTCCTTCTCTGACCACGGCGAATATTCATCATGTTATTAATAAGTGACAGACTTGGGAAAACCCTTTTAATCTTCTGGAACATTGGAAACACGAGCAGAAATTGGATATTTAATAGCAACAGTGTATCCGATGGGAAATGATTGGTGACTGTCGCACATCACACAGACCAATAAGCAAAGAATAATCATTGAGCGATATGGAAACATGGAGAACCGGTCTCACCGCTCACAGTGTTTGTGAACAGCCATGATCACATTAGTAGCAATAGGTCTAAAATCTGCCTTCAGATCTACAAAGTGCAGATCTGTGCTGTGCATGATCCCGCTATCCGGCAACCCCCTACCACATGCAATAGAAAAGGAAAATCTGATGTCTGGTATACGCCGGTGATTTACAGGTGACTCGTCAGGATTAGGTGAGTACCGTATATGAAGTTTATTTAATTTTAATTAAACCTTGTGATGTGATTGTGGGGGCATAAAAGCTTGGGGGACCTTCATACAGTGTGGGGGGTAACTGTGAGGGGCCCTCATACAGTGCGGGGGGGGTAACTGTGAGGGGCCCTCATACAGTTGTGGGGGTTGGTAACGGAGGGGCCCTCATACAGTGTGGGTAGGTAACTGTGGGGGACCCTCATATAGTGTGGGGGAGGGGTAACTGAGGGGCCCTCATACAGTGTGGGGGGTAACTGTGAGGGGCCCTCATACAGTGTGGGGGTTGGTAACGGAGGGGCCCTCATACAGTGTGGGTAGGTAACTGTGGGGGACCCTCATACAGTATGGGGGGGTAACTGAGGGGCCCTCATACAGTGTGGGGGGGTAACTGTGAGGGGCCCTCATACAGTGTGAGGGGTAACTGTGGGTGGCCCACATACAGTGTGGGGGGGTAACTGTGGGCAGCCCACATACAGTGTGGGGGGTGTAACTGTGGGCAGCCCACATACAGTGTGGGGGGGTAACTGTGGGCAGCCCCCATACAGTGTGGGGAGGTAACTGTGGGGGACCCTCATACATTGTAGGGATTACTATGGGGGACCCTCAAACCATGTGCATCCATTATACATTACACCATATTAGCTTGAACAATCATTGTACATTGATTATCAGTAATAGCGCAGTCATCTGCTGAGGTTCCCTGATACCTATGATTTGGTTGGCTCAGTGTGAACGTTTTTCCCCAAGTGCATTTTTTTTTTTGCTACAATCTTTACAATTATTGTACCGAAACGTGCTCCGGGAGGTGTCCTGGGGCTTTGCTACTTCTATACATTATGGGTAAATTAAGACTGTCTATTCAGGGGCATAGTATAGGCTGACATTCTTTGAGGTCAGCCAGCATGCAGGTAGCAAATATAAGCTATGCATATTTATTATCTGCATGGGGAATGGAGGTATTGAATTATAGTTGACACATAATTTTTGCACCACTGCACTTTATGTAGTCTTATTAAAACACCCATTTAGTGGTATATGGGATCAGCCTGATTGCTTGATGTATATTGTTTATTGCACTTTTGGACAGACACTTGGATTCTCTGTGTAACCTCCAATTGTTCCCCTGCAAATTATAGGGATGTACTGTAAAGTTTGATCATTTTTGTATAGTGTGGTTGATGCACTTATTTGAATATTTAGCGGAGTATATTCGCATTAGTGTAGTCATTATTAAAGTGGTCATTGTCACATAGGAACATAATGATAAACATTAAAGAAACACAGACAATGGGAGAAATTATAAATCATACATATACCTTCTGTATAAATATACATAATCCTCCCTTAAAAGGGGTTATCCAGGATTTATAAAAAAAAATAATAAACCTAAGCACTAACAGGTAGGTAGCTGCCACCTACCCACCTGTTGTATCCGGCACCATTGACTGCTGTTCATCCCTGCCACAGACCGCTCCTGCCGATGACGGCATGGGGGGGTAAACTGCTCTGTGGAATGGGACGGGACAGCCGATCTCATGATGATTGACAGCCAGCTCTTCGCTACCTGATTGGGGGATCCGGTTGACAATCAGCATGACATCGGCTATGACGCCCATCAGTGGAGTAGCCTCTCTGTAGACATGACATGTGACATCAGCAGAAGCAGCAAAGTCTAAGACCGCTCTGTGTCAGCGATAACCGGTGCCGGGACAACAGGTGGGTAGGTGGCAGCTACCTACGTGTTAGTGCTTGGGCTTGTTTTGTTTTTTATTTTATTTTTTGATAAATCCCAGAAAATCCTTTTAAGGGAGGGTTATGTATATTTATACAGAAGGAATATGTTTGACTTAAAATTTCTCCCATATTCCGTGTTTCATTCATCTTTATCATTATGTTCCTATGTGACAACGACTGTTTGTAAATCATCTGTTCCACAAAAATGTGAAAAGTAAAGTTTAACTCTTTGTGCTTAATTTGCCCTCAGATTATGTGTTTAAGGGGGTGAAACACTTGGAGAAAACCTCACAATCAGGGCCGCCATCAGAGGCTCACTGGCCTTACTCCAGGGAGGTTTTCTTCATAAGCTTAAGCCAGGCTCACCACTTAACGGGTGCTCAGGTGAAATAAATTTTAACTATATTATAGAGTACCCTGGCACCTTTACAAGTAACACTAGAAAAAATATTTTTCTTTTGTTCCAAAATGATTCTTTATTCTTATCACACACTGAACAAGATTAACCAGATACAACGTTTCGCCATACAAGCCTTCTTCAGGGTATCTAATGAATGTATAAATGAACATGGTTCATAACACCATTAATACAATCATTTATGAAACAAATATATCATTTATTCCACTTCGTGCTAAAATGTACAGTGACCGCCTGTGAAAGAAAAGGAATAAGCAGAAATCCTCGTCCACCGATCCTATGTCATCTAGTGTTGCCAGCCATGAGTATACATATTATTACCATATGCAATATTGAATAAGGACTATCCTTAAGGTGCATCCCTAATTAGTAAGAAACAAGAAAAGGGGAAAAATGTCATATATTTACGATCCCATATTACAAAATATAAGTAAATAAGGAATATACCTGTTAACTATTCAGGGTTAAAGACGAGGATTTATCCTTTTGCGCAAGGAATTTTTATATTTAAACTGTACTGGAAAAATAAAACAAAATTATAATGAAAACTATCATTGGGTTATCTCATCTAAATGTTATAGGAATTATATCATATCCCTTTTATTCATCTTTGAAGAAAAATTAGAATCTTATCATTACTTTTTTATTTATTAATTTCTATATTACGGAATGGTATTCACTTGGGTATTAATTCCCTATTATACAATCATAAAGCCCAATTTTAACACATCTAAAGGGATATGCTTTCATATAACTCCATTATGATGAAATATATGTACTGTGCCTTTAAGGCTAAAGATATATGTACTGTGCCTTTAAGGCCAGGATTCCCGCTATATTGCCTTATTAAATAGTAACATACGTTATGTATAACATACGTTTCAACACTTACTAAAGGCAAAGTGTCCTTGTTAACATTATAAAAGTGTTGTTCCAAAGTTTTATCTATTTTTATCTATTTTAACGTGTTGTTCCCCGCCTGCTCCAGAGATCCCGCCATAGTATTGCAGGATCTCCGGCGCTCATGTGACAGCCCGGGGTGCTGGCTAGACTCCGGATGCTGTCACTGAGCAGTTGCATGTTGTGGTTGGCAGGCGCTGCCAACCACAACAGGTCCGCGATTCTGAGAGATACAGATGAGCTGCAGCTAGGACTGCCTCTTAAAGGGGCAGTGTAAAAATAAGAATCAATGAAAAAATAAAGTTTTTAAAAACCTCTAAAAAAAAAATATATAAACGTCCTAATCACCCCCCTTTTACCCCAATCACAATAAAAGTATAAAAAATAAAATAAAAAATACACATGTTTGGTATCGCCGCATTCAGAATCGCCCGATCTATCATCCTATTAAATCCGTTAATGAGAGCTGTGAACTCTGTAACGGAAAAAATGGTCCAAACGCCAAAATTCCGTTTTTTTGGTCGCCGCAACATTGCTATAAAATTCAATAACGGGCGATTAAAACTGTGGATCCCCCCATAAATAGTATCATTAGAAACGTTGGCTCAAGACGCAAAAACTAAGTCATCACACAGCCCCAGATCCTGAAAAATGAGGACGCTACGGGTCACAGAACATGGCGCAAAAAGTCCGTTTTTGTTTTTTTTACAAACTTTTGAATTTTTTTTCACCACCTAGATACCAGTAAAGGTAACATGTTGGGTGTCTACGAACTTGTACCAACCTGAGGCATCACCCCGTGACGTCGGTTTTACCATATAGTGAACATGGCGACTAAAATACCCAAAAAAACAACCGTGTCATTGCACTTTGTTTGCAATTTCACTGCATTTAGAATTTTTTTGCAATTTCCCTGTACACTATATGGTAAAATAAATGATTGCATATGAAAGTACAACTCGTCCCGCAAAAAACAAGCCGTCATATGTCTACATTGACGGAAAAATAACAAAAGTTATGGCTCTTGAAAGCAGGGAGCAAAAAACGAAAAATGAAAAACGAAAAATTCCCGGGTCATGAAGGGGTTAAAGGCACAGTACATATATCTTTAGCCTTAAAGGCACAGAGCAAAAAAAAAAAATTGCTTGACTTATCATGTCACATTTCTCTCTTGTTTTATTAGCTGATGGTATTTGTTTTTTATTTTCTCTTTTTAACAGTATTGCTTGCCTTTTGTCTTTCACTTTTTTTGTACCAAATTCCTCAAAATGGTGCATACGGCTAATAAACTTTGCATAAGCTATAAAAAAAAGTTTAAAACAAACTTTTTAGAGTAAATACAATAATATAATTTTGCAAATTTAAAAAAATAAAAAAACAAAAACACCAAAAGTAGCCCTAAAATGGGCACCAGAGGTGTACAAGTGAATATGCAGGCACTGTAAAATAGGCAAAAAATATATCTCTTTATTAAAAGTTCTTTTTCGTATATAAAACAATTTTTTTTAAATAGATACCATAACAGGTGGGTGAATATACAGGGTTAAACCACACAGCAAATATTAATTGAATAAGATTATGGAAATGCACAAAAATACCAAAGGAGAATATCAAGCATCCAATTGTTAGAATGGCAGGCGACAACGAAGATCCTGCGCGGGCAACAACTGAGATCTCGCGCAGGCAACAACAGAGATCTCGCGCAGGCAACAACAGAGATCTTGCGCAGGCAACAACTGAGATCTCGCGCAGGCAACAACTGAGATCTCGCGCAGGCAACTGAGATCTCGCGCAGGCAACAACTGAGATCTCGCGCAGGCAACAACTGAGATCTCGCGCAGGCAACAACTGAGATCTCACGCAGGCAACAACTGAGATCTCACGCAGGCAACAACTGAGATCTCGCACAGGCAACAACGAAGATTCTGTGCAAGCAACAACCCAGATCTCATGCAAGCAACAATTGAGATCTCGCGCAGGCAGCAACCAAGATCTCGCGAAGGCAACAACCGAGATGCCGCGCAGGCAACAACCAAGATCCCACACAGGGAACAACCAAGATCCCATGCAGGGAACAACCAGGATCCTGCACAGGCAACAACCAAGATTTCGCGCAGGCGACAACCAAGATCCTCTACAGAACCCTCAAATTCCCAGCATGCCTCCTTGTCCAGAACCTAAGAAAGAAGGACAAATAACCACCCAACAGGGGTGAGAAGGTAGTGTTTGTCCACTCCTAGGAGGGTTTGGAGTAACTGTGACTTTTCAAATGGTCACAAACGACTACCGTAAGTAAAAAAAATTGAGTTCTAATCTCCGCCCACAAAGGCGATTTTTATGAAAAAATTAAAATAACAAAGAAATAGACAAGTGACAGCATAAAATAGACTTTAAAAATATGTAAATGTGATCATGGATGGTGCCCGATGTTGCAGAAGTCCAGGAGAGTATTAGGAAAAGCCACAGGAAATCAATCTGGAAATGATCAAGCAATACAAACTGGCAAGAAAATATCTCGGCAGAAATTACCGCAAAACGAGATTTTAGCCCAGAAGTGTCACCTCGAGATCAGATCTCGATTAATATGTTCTCTTTTTTGGAGGGAAATGTAGAGTTTGTCCCTTGTTTTCCGGCCTCAGCCCAGCTGTCACCACAGACTGATCGTCGTCTCAAAGGGAAAGTAACAAAATAGTCGTGAAGAATCACTAAGACGTAAAATAAATCCATTACCTGGACGTTCACAGGAGAATCGGCCTCGATCCAAACATTCACACCCCTGAAATTGTTGACGGTTCAGAATTCCAGAATTTGTTACAGGAAATGTCAGAACTGTGAAACTAAAAGTTACATAGTAACAAGGGCGTGACTCGGACTAAACCAACTATAGCACAGGAGATCTCATTGTAGAATGGTCTCTGTGGCCCTTGTTAGTGCCGGGGGCCCCTACTAGACCCAGGGCTGCTAATAGGGATTCATAGTTGTAGGGTTTAAGCAAGTTTGATCAGTTTTCTATTAGAATAACCCCCTCCGGTGCGCTCATGTAACGTCCCAAACAGAGGGCGGTGTGTTCTGTGCTCTTCCTGTGTATGATTCACCAGACTGCATATAAAAAGTATAAAAAGGCGTGCAAGCCTCAGCTCACACTCAGCTCACACTCAGCTCACACTCAGCTCACACTTACTCAGCTCACACTCGGCTCACACTCGGCTCACACTCGGCTCACACTTACACAGCTCACACTCGGCTCACACTTCCACAGCTCACACTCAGCTCACACTCGGCTCACACCACTCGGCTCACACTCGGCTCACACTCACTCGGCCCCACACTCACTCGGGTCACACTCAGCTCACACTCAGCTCACACTCGGCTCACACTTACTCAGCTCACACTCGCTCACACTCGGCTCACACTTACACAGCTCACACTCAGCTCACACTCGGCTCACACTCACTCAGCTCACACTCAGCTCACACTTCGGCTCACACGCGGCTCACACTTACACAGCTCACACTTGGCTCACACTCGGCTCACACTCGGCTCACACTTACTCAGCTCACACTCGGCTCACACTCGGCTCACACTTACACAGCTCACACTCAGCTCACACTTACACAGCTCACACTCGGCCTACACTCAGCTCACACTCGGCTCACACTCTGGCTTTACAACCACAAGAAGACAGAGAAGGGAGAGGTGAGTTACTTTTTCTTAAAAAGGTGCGTTAATGGGAAATCCCACAATTAAGTTACACAATGTATCAATAGCAGAAACAAAGTAACAAATACTGGGGAGTAAAGAGAAGAACATAGGATCTGCCTTATCAGATGGTAAAGAAGAGGTTAATATTCTGTGTGCTCACCTGGTGAAAATGATATATAATGATAGTATTGCTGACGTTTGTAAAGCGCTATACGATTAATACCGTAACCCTACATAAATGAATTTTATTATTAATATTATAATATAGGGCTGCTGCAGATCCAGAGCAGGAGGGTGATGAGGAGTATGATGCAGACCATCTTGTGTCACCCTTCAGGTGATTGTGGTTTTTCCTAAAGAAGACTTGAGGAAAAGCTTCAAAACGCGTTGAAATAAACTCCTCTTCATCAGTGCAACACAAAGAACGTCCATAGAACACTCAGGCCTGTTTCACATCTATGGCATGTGTGCGTTTTGCAACATTTGCGTTTTTAGGTGTTTTTACCGCTAAAAACATATAAAAAACGCTAGCGTTTTTGGTCCCATTGATTTTAATGGAAACGCATGTAAAAACACATGCAAAAACGCATTAGCGTTTTCAAAAACGCAAAACGCATGCGTTTTTGCAAACGTCGCGCTGGACGCATTTCCCGACGTTTTGGCCAGCGTTTGCAAAAACGCATGCGTTTGCTTTTTTTGAAAACGCTAATGCGTTTTTGCATGTGTTTTTACATGCGTTTCCATTAAAATCAATGGGACCAAAAACGCTAGCGTTTTTAGCGGTAAAAACGCCTAAAAACGCAAATTTTGCAAAACGCACACATGCCATTGGCCATGTTCACACACATGCGTTTTTTGTGCTTCTCTGCGTTTTTTGGGCTGTTAAAAAAAACGCAGGTGCGTTAACGCAGGGTGCATTAGAGTGTACATGCGTTTTTCATCTCCACCTGCGTTTTTTTCCCCAAGTCCAAAAAACGCTGCATGCATTTCCCGCTACCCTGCAGGCTCCCGTTAACCCCTTCACTCTCCATAATGTAGATTCAGTGACTGCGTTGGATCCTGACAATCCACAGCTGAAATGTGACACCGGCTACAATGGTCGAGATTGAATTCTTGTCATAACCAGTTTTCATTGCCAAAGTCAAGTGACTCATACTCTATGGGGATTAGCAGAGTGAGGAGGCTTCCCGGCCAGGCCGTCATCCCACGTCCCTCATGCAATGATATGGGGACGGGGTGAGCAGTTACTATGGAAACCAGCAGGTATGGTCACCAGGTGTGCCAGGTGCATGTCCGGGCTCTCTGCCAAGTATGATGACACAATGTAAAGGCTCGCAGGTCCAACATTCCATGGAATGGTTGAAACCAACATAAAACTATCTATCTATTTTTCTTATAATATTATAATTTTATATTTTGTATTGTTTTTTCTTTATTTTTGTCATTTTAGCAATAATTCATTTTAAGAAATACCCAATAAAAAATATTGCAAACAAAATGTATTTTTTATGTGCAAAACAAAACACATTAAAAGAAGACAAGTTTGCCATCAAGTTATAGTGAAAATTGCAAATGATTTAAAACAAGTTTGGAATTGCTGTTATTCTTGTTACATAAATTGATTAAAAATAATGTTATAGCATTCCAAAAAGTGTAATAAAAAAATGGAACACATTAAATATTTTTTTTTGTAAAATAATACATCCTAGCTGATCAGTTAGGATTGAGATAATTCGGAAACCAATGCTCAGATGTCCTGAAGCGCCTCTACAGGAGGGATTAGGTATTACACTATTCTAATGTTCTGTTTGTAGCCGTCGGATTCTCCTAAATGTGAGCAAATTTCCTTTCTTACTAATCAATGAGGATCCTAAATCTGATTAATGATTAATGAATTTCCTCGCCTCATTTTACTGCAGATACACAGTTGCTTATCTTTTGCAATCTTTACTCTGATGGAACAATATACTGACTTATGTTTTGCTTTTAGGGGACACCGGATCAGGATGGCCGTGAGATCCAACACAAGGGGAAGATTCCCCGGATTCAATCCGACCCCCGATCTCCAGGAATCAGCCCAGAGTCTCTTGGTTTGGAGGAAATTTAAGTTCACAGCGAACCAGTGGCTGCAAAAAGTCAGAAGAAGGAGTGAAGAGGAGACTGGTTTCATTCAAAGCATGTAGGATATTTTACCTTTTTATGGTGTTCTAATCAGGTATTTTTCTTAGGGTGGAAACACACGATGTGAGATGCATGCTGGTATCTCGCATGCATCTCCCATGACTCACCCGGAACGGCCCATGCCTCTCTCAACGAGAGTACGGCAGCTGCTTGTGTTTCTACGCAGCTCCACGCTCCTGTCTAGAAAGGCAGGTGAGTCATGCGAGATGCATGCGAGATACCAGCATACGTGTGTTTCCACCCTTACATGGTTTCTAGACTCTTGATTACTCAACAAAATCCAAAACAATATCACACCTGAAGTTTACTTGCACCAAGCAGGGGCGTACATAGAAATCACTGCCACAATCCTCCAAATTGTATAATGCACCCCCCAATATAGAAACAGGACAAGTAAGATAGCAGTCACCACTTCACGTGTACAAGCCAAATGCCGTATATCCAAGATGAGTGCAAGCAGCTGCTGCAAGACGAGATCCAGAATTAGATCCAGTGAAAATAAAGTTAGGTAACTCTCCAAACTGGAGGAATAAAAGCCAAGATAAAAGCAAATACACGAGTCTGACACGCTTCAAATGTCAGGAAAGACACCCTGAACCAAAGGGAATTCAAATACAAATGACAGCGCCCGTATTTTATTATGCACTCCATAGGTCTCTATATCATGTAATGCAACCCAACCTAGTATACACAGCTCCCAATGTGGCATAATGCATTCTACATGACAAAACACACACCCCATGGCAAAACACACCCCCTACATTGCAAAACCCAACCCCCATATGGCATAACGCACACCCCCGACATGGAATAATGCAACCCCTACAGCCAGCACATAGCAAAATGTGCCTCCCACATGGCAAAATGTCGCCCCCAAGACCCCCCACATGGCAAAATGAACCCCCGCATGGCAAAATGAACCCCCCTTACCTGGAAAAACAAACCCCCCCCCCAACAAGGCAAAACGAACCCCCATGGAAAAATGACCCCCCCCCCACATGGAAAAATGAACCCCCCCACATGGCAAAATGCACTCACAACATAATGTAACACCCCCCATGGCAAAACGCTCCACCCACATGGTATAAAGTACCCCCCACATGACAAAATACACCCCCTATGTGGCATAAAGTATCCCACACATGACAAAACACACCTCCCACACATGGCAAAACACACCTACCACATGGCATAAAGTACCCCCACAGCTTTCCACATGGCATAACACCCCACGCATGGCAAAACGCTCCACCCACATGGTATAAAGTACCCCCCACATGACAAAACACCCCCCACAGCCCCCCACATGGCAAAACAAACCCCCCACATGGCATAACACCCCCCTGCATGGCAAAATGCTCTCCCCACATGGCATAAAGTACCCCCTACATGGCAAAATGTACCCCCTACATGGCAAAATGTACCCCCTACATGGCAAAATGCACCCCCCAATACCCCCAACATGGCAAAATGACCCCCCACATGGCAAAACACCGCCGCCACAGCCCATTACATGGAAACACGCACCCCCCCACATGGCATAATGTACCCCCCACATCCCCCACATGGCATAATGCAGCCTTTATAATCCTCCATGTAGTATATTGCACACCTATAGTCCTCCATAAAGTATAAACCCCACCCCCCCACAAACTATATAGTATAATGCAGCCTCCATATAATATAATGCAGCCTCATAGTTCCCATATAGTATAATGAACCCTCTATATCCTCCATATAGCATAATACAGCCTCATAGCCCTCCATATAGTATTTGTCCATTAGACATCTATGTATTCACAAAATTCCGCTACAAAACACCTCACTCCTTCTTCTGCTGGCACCGAGCCCCATAGTGGCTGTATGTTTTGGCAGTACGCCACCGCCTCTTTGCTTCCTATTCATTTGTAACATTTTCCCCTCTATAAATACAGATTTTATGCATTGAGTTTCTGGGTAAAATCTGATCTCTGGGCCATTCACAATAGGTGATATCACAGCTCACCTCCTCCTGTACAATGACTGATAACACCTCTATATACAGTAGATAACACAGGATCCACCATTCACAATAGGTGATATCACAGCTCACCTCCTCCTGTACAATGACTGATAACACCTCTATATACAGTAGATAACACAGGATCCACCATTCACAATAGGTGATATCACAGCTCACCTCCTCCTCCTGTACAATGACTGATAACACCTCTATATACAGTAGATAACACAGGATCCACCATTCACAATAGGTGATATCACAGCTCACCTCCTCCTCCTGTACAATGACTGATAACACCTCTATATACAGTAGATAACACAGGATCCACCATTCACAATAGGTGATATCACAGCTCACCTCCTCCTCCTGTACAATGACTGATAACACCTTTATATACAGTAGATTACACAGGATCCACCATTCACAATAGATGATATCACAGCTCACCTCCTCCTGTACAATGACTGATAACACCTCTATATACAGTAGATTACACAGGATCCACCATTCACAATAGATGATATCACAGCTCACCTCCTCCTCCTGTACAATGACTGATAACACCTCTATATACAGTAGATAACACAGGATCCACCATTCACAATAGATGATATCACAGCTCACCTCCTCCTCCTGTACAATGACTGATAACACCTCTATATACAGTAGATAACACAGGATCCACCATTCACAATAGGTGATATCACAGCTCACCTCCTCCTGTACAATGACTGATAACACCTCTATATACAGTAGATAACACAAGATCCACCATTCACAATAGATGATATCACAGCTCACCTCCTCCTGTACAATGACTGATAACACCTCTATATACAGTAGATAACACAGAATTCACCATTCACAATAGGTGATATCACAGCTCACCTCCTCCTCCTGTACAATGACTGATAACACCTCTATATACAGTAGATAACACAGGATTCACCATTCGCAATAGGTGATATCACAGGTCACCTCCTCCTCCTGTACAATGACTGATAAACCTCTATATACAGCAGATAACACAGGATCCACCATTCACAATAGGTGATATCACAGCTCACCTCCTCCTGTACAATGACTGATAACACCTCTATATACAGTAGATAACACAGGATCCACCATTCACAATAGGTGATATCACAGCTCATCTCCTCCTGTACAATGACTGATAACACCTCTATATACAGTAGATAACACAGGATCCACCATTCACAATAGGTGATATCACAGCTCACCTCCTCCTCCTGTACAATGACTGATAACACCTTTATATACAGTAGATAACACAGGATCCACCATTCACAATAGGTGATGTCACAGCTCACCTCCTCCTCCTGTACAATGACTGATAACACCTCTATATACAGTAGATAACACAGGATCCTCCATTCACAATAGGTGATATCACAGCTCATCTCCTCCTGTACAATGACTGATAACACCTCTATATACAGTAGATCACACAGGATCCACCATTCACAATAAATGATATCACAGCTCACCTCCTCCTCCTGTACAATGACTGATAACACCTCTATATACAGTAGATAACACAAGATCTACCATTCACAATAGGTGATATCACAGCTCACCTCCTCCTCCTGTATAATGACTGATAGCACCTCTATATACAGTAGATAACACAGGATCCACCATTCACAATAGGTGATATCACAGCTCATCTCCCCTGTACAATGACTGATAACACCTCTATATACAGTAGATAACACAGGATCCACCATTCACAATAGGTGATATTACAGCTCTCCTCCTCCTCCTGTACAATGACTGATAACACCTCTATATACAGTAGATAACACAGGATCCACCATTCACAATAGGTGATGTCACAGCTCACCTCCTCCTCCTGTACAATGACTGATAACACCTCTATATACAGTAGATAACACAGGATCCACATTCACAATAGGTGATATCACAGCTATTCCTCCTGTAAATGACTGATAACACCTCTATTACAGTAGATAACACAGGATCCACCATTCACAATAGGTGATATTACAGCTCTCCTCCTTCCTGTACAATGACTGATAACACCTCTATATACAGTAGATAACACAGGATCCACCATTCACAATAGGTGATATCACAGCTCATCTCCTCCTGTACAATGACTGATAAACACCTCTATATACAGTAGATAACACAGGATCCACCATTCACAATAGGTGATATTACAGCTCTCTCCTCCTCCTGTACAATGACTGATAACACCTCTATATACAGTAGATAACACAGGATCCACCATTCACAATAGGTGATGTCACAGCTCCCTCCTCCTCCTGTACAATGACTGATAACACCTCTATATACAGTAGATAACACAGGATCCACCATTCACAATAGGTGATATCACAGCTCATCTCCTCCTGTACAATGACTGATAACACCTCTATATACAGTAGATAACACAGGATCCACCATTCACAATAGGTGATATTACAGCTCTCCTCCTCCTCCTGTACAATGACTGATAACACCTCTATATACAGTAGATAACACAGGATCCACCATTCACAATAGGTGATATCACAGCTCACCTCCTCCTCCTATATAATGACTGATAACACCTCTATATACAGTAGATAACACAGGATCCACCATTCACTATAGGTGATATCACAGCTCACCTCCCCCCTCCTCCTGCACACTCCTATTAAGGGCTATTTCAAACAACCAGATTTTGTATCCACTTTGCTGCTTTATTGCCTGAAGCAGTTAAAAGTTAAAAGCTCATAAAGCCGGAATGTATAACATGTGGTCTCGATGTTGCGGTAGGTAGGTGTGTTCTTTCTTTGGAGCTTGCTTGCAGCCTTTGTCTTTGCAGAATCCACCTGATAAAGACTGTGAGAACATAGCTTTATTCTTCCTCAGGTGATGAAATAAATTTAGAGATTGCAGTAACTCCAAAAACTCCGTAGCCTTCATCTTCTTGATCTTCTGTTTCCATATACCCTGAAGCTAAGCACGCCTGCCATAACTAGCGCTTACTGACAGTTTAATGACGGATCACTCCCTGATCTCCTGAACATCATTCATGTGATTGTAAAGATGTCAAAACTACCGTAATTAAACATTAAATAATTACCGTAATAAATGTTACAATCCCTCACCTGGGATTATAGAGAGCCACCGTCGTTGACTTTGCAGCCATTAGATTGGGACGGATTTTGCTCTGTGTTTATAAACTTCTGATTTGTCAAAACTTTTATTTTTTCTTCTCCTCTGATGAATAAAACAAAGAGGAAGTGTTCATCCGAGCGATTGTTCTCTCCTCCGAATATACACGATAAGAGATACCGTATATAGCCGCAAAACACAGTTAGGCTTCTACAATCACGATCAGGGAACGCAGAATTTTGGACCCCCAAAGGATCCAAATTATTGACGTATCCAAACTATTTGTTAATAGTGTTGTTACACTTTAGCTTTGTAAATGTGAACCTTACTGAGGAAATCCACGAGTTGTAGTTTTCGGAATAGCCACCCAGTGGTGGTGATAGGAGCAAACAATAAATGGAAGATGGATGTGAAGACGTTCTGGGGGCATTAGGTAAAGTTTCTACAAAGTTTCCCAGGATCAGAATCCAGTGCTGCACTAAAGGGCATGCTTTTACATCAAGCGGCCGGAAGTGACTCACGGTGATGGGGGAGGTGGGGGTGGCGGAGCGTACAGAGGGGGTGTCATCTCTCGGGTCACAGAGGTCGGAGGTGAAGGAGCTCAACGGGTTTGACCAAATGCCCGAATTTGATGGGCGTGTTCTCAATTGTAGAGGGTGTGGCTAAGCTATCTGTCCCTGCGTGGTGGGCGTGTTCATTAACTAAGGAAATAACCATTACTTTTACAATACACATAGACATAGACTTGATTATAATAGAAGCAGGAGTCTGGGGAAAGACCCTCTGATGGAGGGGGTGTGCAGGGGGGCATAACTTAATTTACTAATGGCCTGCATAATGTAATATTAGAAGATTAGAAGAGAAAATTATACAAGGGGGCTTCGCCTCCCCTTCACCCCCCAATCTAGGGGTCTTACCCCAGACCCCCATTTCAATTATAATCAACTCTATGTGGATTGCAAAAGTAATGGTTATCTTCTTAGTTAATGAACATGCCCACTGCATGGGACCAACTCCACCCACAGCACCGGGGCAGTCGTCTCAGCCATGCCCTCTACAATAGAGAACACCCCCATCAAATTTGGACATTTGGTCATGCCCTTTAAGCTCCTTCTCCTCTGACCTCTGTGACCTGAGAGATGACACCACCTCTGTACGCTTTGCTCCCCATCAACGTGAGTCACTTCCGGCCGCTTGTTGTAAAAGCATGCCCTTTAGCGCAGCACCTGATTCTGTTCCTGGGAAACTTTGGAAACTTTGCAGAAACTTTGCCTAATGCCCCCAGAACGTCTTCTCGTCCATCTTCCATTTATTGTTTGCTCCATGATGGCGGATTGTAGTTGGCAGTCGGGTCAGTCCTGCCCTCTACAATTGAGAACACTCCCATTAATTTTAATTTGATCACGCCCCATTGATCTCCTCCTCCACCCACTGTGGCTGGAGAGATGACGCCCCCTCTGTAATCTCCGCCCCCCCCCCATGATCGCGAGTCACTTCCGGCCGCATGAAGTAAAAGCATGCCCACTAAAGTATCAGACTTATTATCTAAAAGTGCAAAAAGGAGAATCTGAGCAGGAGAGAAGAACTACAGGAAGAGGCAGATACAGAACTGGGGTAAATCCAACAGGTCCAGACAGAATTTAGTAATTATCATCAGCTGAGCCAAGAACAAGTACAACAGAGATCAATCATGGAACAACGTCATTAAGGGTACCGTTACACGTCGCAACATTGCAGGCAATTTCACTTGCAACTTACTGGTTGCAGTGAAATCATGGACACATTGTTACATTTGTACACGGCAACAAAATGTAACAATGTGTCCATGATTTCACTGCAACCAGCAAGTTGCAAGTGAAATTGCATGCAATGTTGCGACGTGTAGTGGTACCCCTTTGCTTTTTCGGGGAATTTTTTTCATGCGCGACCACAAAGTAATTTTCCTTAGCAACAATTGATTTCTGAAGCCAATGATGTGGCTTTGGCTTCTCTTTCGGGCTTTACATCATCATAGATACTTTGTTTCATTCTTTGTAACCTGATAAGTGTTCAGCAGTTTTCTGGCATTAAATATCTACAAATGTCTCAACCTTTGTGTGGGACTTAAATTCCTTCCGGATCACTATTCTCATGTTTCTGGGTTTGGAATATTTCCAAATTATAGCAGCTGCCAAAATAGAGCTAATATGTTCATGGCTAATTTTCATCTTCTTTTATTTTTCTTTTACCCCCCTTCCTCCAAGAGCCAGAACTTGTTTTTTTTTACCCATTGGGTCTGCAAAAATCTTTGTACATTAATTTGTACATTAGTTCTTTCATACCCTAAAATACAGGGTGGGCCAGTTATATGGATATACCAAAATAAAGTTGGATCCAAAATGGCCGACTTCAAAATGGCCGCCATGGTCACCACCCATCTGGAAAAGTTTCCACCCTCCCATATACTAATGTGCCACAAACAGGAAGTTGATATCACCAACCATTACCATTTTATTTAGGTGTAACCATATAAATGGCCCACCCTGTATATATTATATACATGTTATGGGGTCAATCTTGACCCTCCTTTGCTCCTTTGGGGGTGTACATTGACCCTGCAGTTGCTTGCAATATATGCTGTGATACTTTGCATTGCAGTATATTGAGAGAGTAACAATATCCGAGTGCAGCCCATCCAAATAACTAGTTTCCGTAAAGAGAAAAGCGTCTCAGCAGACAAAGCGTCTTACACCCTTAATTAGAACTAATTTAAATTATATTATATCCAATATAGAACTTCTGCACATGAGTCAACAGTCTTTATCCATAGAATTTAATGCTAACATATGATCTGCCTGCAGTCACCAATAGGGGGAGCTCCAGACCCCAGCGCAGACATTATACATTAATTCTGATTAATCAGCACAGAATGTTGGATCTAATTAAAGAAATAAAGATTCCATATAAAAGCACTGGTCATAATTAGGGAAATATGGTTACATTACTCTTGTCCGCCGGTCGTCTGTGTCTTCTTAGCTCCGTCTCATCCTTCTATTTTATTACAGGTGGAAAATGGTGATATCAGAGGGTGTCCGGCTCCCTGTGCAGGACACGTCACAACCAGCGACAAACACTGAGGATCTGGAGTAAGTCATCTATAATGTTAGTTATAGTAAATAATTCTAGCAATATTTTAGAACAAGTCGTCATTATCTACTAAACACGTCAGATGCCTGGAAATCATTATACCTGAATGGACTAAAAGAGTAATCTTATCATTTTATCCATCCTTCTAGTCCAACAACAAAAAAGAAAAAAAAAAGATACTAATCTTATATAAATATCGTTGTAAAAAAGGATTACAAAGTGTCAGCAGACTGTATGTACGTATGTATGTGTGTGTGTATTTCTATATCTCACAGTGTAGCTGCAAACTTAGCAACCTTTATATCAACATTGATAATTCTTGATCTTATTTGTAATTTAGTCCCAGTAAGCATTGTGCACAATTGTAGTTTCAGCTTTTTGGGAACAGTATGGAGAAGACCCTTCCATGACTGAGCCCAGTGCAAAAGGACTATACAGACATGGAGGGGGAGGACAGGACGGCCGCACAGAGCCAAGACTTCAGCTCCATCCAACACCACAGAGCCCAGACCTCAGCCCCATCCAACACCACAGAGCCTGGACCTCAGCCCCATCCAACACCACAGAGCCCGGAACTCAGCCCCATCCAACACCACAGAGCCCGGACCTCAGCCCCATCCATCACCACAGAGCCCGGACCTCAGCGCCATCCAACACCACAGAGCCCGGACCTCAGCCCCATCCAACACCACAGAGCCCGGACCTCAGCCCCATCCAACACCACAGAGCCTGGACCTCAGCCCCATCCAACACCACAGAGCCTGGACCTCAGCCCCATCCAACACCACAGAGCCCGGACCTCAGCCCCATCCAACACCACAGCGCTCGGACCTCAGCTCCATCCAACACCACAGAGCCCAGACCTCAGCCCCATCCAACACCACAGAGCCTGGACCTCAGGCCCATCCAACACCACAGAACCTAGACCTCAGCCCCTTCCAACACCACAGAGCCTGGACCTCAGCCCTGCCCAACACCACACAGCCCAGACCCCCAGCCTCATCCAACACCACAGAGCCTTGACCTCAGCCCCATCCAACACCACAGAGCCTGGACCTCAGCCCCATCCAACACCACAGAGCCGGGACCTCAGCCCCATCCAACACCACAGAGCCCGGACCTCAGCCCCATCCAACACCACAGAGCCTGGACCTCAGCCCCATCCAACATCACAGAGCCCGGACCTCAGCCCCTTCCAACACCACAGAGCCTGGACCTCAGCCCCATCCAACACCACAGAGCCCGGACCTCGGCCCCATCCAACACCACAGAGCCTGGACCTCAGCCCCTTCCAACACCACCAAGCCCAGCCTTACCCAACACCACAAAGCCCAATGTGTCTTTCCCAGTAATCATAGCTGGATGTGAGGTCTGTGTGTCTCTCCCAGTAATATAAGGTGGATGTGAGCTCTCTGTGTCTCCCAGTAATATAGGCTGGATGTGGCTCTGTGTATCTCTCCCAGTAATATAGGTTGGATGTGAGGTATGTGGTCTCTCCATAATATAGGCTGATGTGAGCGCTATGTGTCTCTCCAGTAATATAGGCTGGATGTGAGCTCTGTGTGTCTCTCCCAGTAATATAGGCTGGATGTGAGCTCTGTGTCTCCCCCAGTAATATAGGCTGGATGTGAGCTCTGTGTGTCTCTCCAGTAATATAGGCTGGATGTGAGCTCTGTGTGTCTCTCCAGTAATATAGGCTGGATGTGAGCTCTGTGTATCTCTCCAGTAATATAGGCTGGATGTGAGCTCTGTGTTTTCTCTCCAGTAATATAGGCTGGATGTGAGGTCTGTGTGTCTCTCCAGTAATATAGTGTTGGATTGTGTGTCTGTGTGTCTCTCCGGTAATATAGGCTGGATGTGAGGTCTGTGTGTCTCTCCAGTAATATAGGCTGGATGTGAGGTCTGTGTGTCTCTCTTCTGGTAATATAGGCTGGATGTGAGCATTGTGTCTCTCTTCTGGTAATATAGGCTGGATGTGAGCTCTGTGTGTCTCTCCAGTAATATAGGCTGGATGTGAGGTCTGTGTGTCTCTCCCAGTAATATAGGCTGGATGTGAGGTCTGTGTGCCTCTCCCAGTAATATAGGCTGGATGTGAGCTCTGTGTGTCTCTCCCAGTAATATAGGCTGGATGTGAGGTATGTGTGTCTCTCCAGTAATATAGGCTGGATGTGAGCTCTGTGTGTCTCTCCAGTAATATAGGCTGGATGTGAGCTCTGTGTGTCTCTCCCAGTAATATAGGCTGGATGTGAGCTCTGTGTGTCTCTCCAGTAATATAGGCTGGATGTGAGCTCTGTGTGTCTCTCCCAGTAATATAGGCTGGATGTGAGCTCTGTGTGTATCTCCCAGTAATATACGCTGGATGTGAGCTCTGTGTGTCTCTCCCAGTAATATAGGCTGGATGTGAGCTCTGTGTGTCTCTCCCAGTAATATAGGCTGGATGTGAGCTCTGTGTGTCTCTCCAGTAATATAGGCTGGATGTGAGCTCTGTGTGTCTCTCCCAGTAATATAGGCTGGATGTGAGCTCTGTGTGTCTCTCCAGTAATATAGGCTGGATGTGAGCTCTGTGTGTCTCTCCAGTAATATAGGCTGGATGTGAGGTCTGTGTGTCTCTCCAGTAATATAGGCTGGATGTGAGCTCTGTGTGTCTCTCCCAGTAATATAGGCTGGATGTGAGGTCTGTGTGTCTCTCCCAGTAATATAGGCTGGATGTGAGGTCTGTGTGTCTCTCCAGTAATATAGGCTGGATGTGAGCTCTGTGTGTCTCTCCCAGTAATATAGGCTGGATGTGAGGTCTGTGTGTCTCTCCAGTAATATAGGCTGGATGTGAGCTCTGTGTGTCTCCCAGTAATATAGGCTGGATGTGAGCTCTGTGTGTCTCTCCAGTAATATAGGCTGGATGTGAGCTCTGTGTGTCTCTCTTCTGGTAATATAGGCTGGATGTGAGGTCTGTCATCTTTTTAAGAAGTCTGTGATTTTAATTTAGAACTAATTTAATTTCCTCCTATTGTTCTTACAATTTTCAGTTTTGATAAAGAAATATTCCTGAGCACTGAGGAGACCGAGGAGACCAACCAATTACCCATACAAGACAGCTCTGGAGTTTGCTTGAAGCATGGCAATCCTAAAATATTATCAGCAGTAAAGAATGAGAAGAATACATTATGTGGTGACTGTGCTACTGAAGATCATGAGCCAGATCCCAAGCCCTCCATGAGCGATGGACAGGACAATATGGACTTATGCACTAGTCCTCCAAGCAACTCATCTGAAATATTTGACGAGAATAGTAAAGAAGCTGATTTTAAAAGTGAAAAAAGCAATGTCTTTGATTCCACTTGTCCCAATGAAAAATCCATGGGTCTTCAGCAAGACAGCAATGAGTCAAAAGGTATTAGGCCAGATGACCAATCCTCTGCGTCTTACAAGCCCAGAGTCTCCATGATGGAGGATGGTCCAACTGCACAACTTGTAGATGGCTACCGTACATCAGAAGTTGATAGCACCACTGAGCTCTCTGGATCTGAGCAAAATGCTACAGAGGCTTTTATACCCAATGAACTACTTGGCCATGATGAGGTTAGCCATGTCTACACGCCCATAGAGTCCAAGTTGGAGGATGGTCCTACAACACAACCTGTAGCGGGCCACCTTTCACTAGAGGTTGATAACAACACTGAGCTCTCTGGATCTGAGCAAAATTGCAAGGAGGCTTATATGTCCATTGATCTATTTGGCCGTTGTGAGGTTAATGACCATGATAGTAATTCCTCCATCCTCAATCCTGATGATACAAGTGCTTGCACTTATCCTACTGCACCCAACAAGCAGCAAACTGGAGGAGAGACGTGTGAAGACAAAACCATGGACTCACAGAACAAGAGATCCACAGACCATGGAGAGGACATCAATGACCTTTTATGCCCCACACCAAGCATTAAAGAAGCTGGTGACCAAGAAAAGAGCAACAACATCTTCGAAGACACTCATCACAATGACAGTGCTTCAACAAGTCTTCAACTTGATACAAAAATAATTAGTTCCTCTGACCCAAATGCCATGATTGACCCAAAGGATAAGACATCCAAAGACCATGGAGAGGACATCAATGACCTTCTATGCCCCACACCAAGCATTAAAGAAGCTGATGACCAAGAAAAGAGCAACAACGTCTTCGAAGACACTCATCACAATGACAGTTCTTCCACAAGTCTTCAACTTGATACAAAAATAATTAGTTCCTCTGACCCAAATGCCATGATTGACCCAAAGGATAAGACATCCAAAGACCATGGAGAGGACATCAATGACCTTCTATGCCCCACACCAAGCATTAAAGAAGCTGATGACCAAGAAAAGAGCAACAACGTCTTCGAAGACACTCATCACAATGACAGTTCTTCCACAAGTCTTCAACTTGATCCAAAAATAATTAGTTCCTCTGACCCAAATGCCATGATTGACCCAAAGGATAAGACATCCAAAGACCATGGAGAGGACATCAATGACCTTCTATGCCCCACACCAAGCATTAAAGAAGCTGATGACCAAGAAAAGAGCAACAACGTCTTCGAAGACACTCATCACAATGACAGTTCTTCCACAAGTCTTCAACTTGATACAAAAATAATTAGTTCCTCTGACCCAAATGCCATGATTGACCCAAAGGATAAGACATCCAAAGACCATGGAGAGGACATCAATGACCTTCTATGCCCCACACCAAGCATTAAAGAAGCTGGTGACCAAGAAAAGAGCAACAACGTCTTCGAAGACACTCATCACAATGACAGTTCTTCCACAAGTCTTCAACTTGATACAAAAATAATTAGTTCCTCTGACCCGAATGCCATGATTGACCCAAAGGATAAGACATCCAAAGACCATGGAGAGGACATCAATGACCTTCTATGCCCCACACCAAGCATTAAAGAAGCTGATGACCAAGAAAAGAGCAACAACGTCTTCGAAGACACTCATCACAATGACAGTTCTTCCACAAGTCTTCAACTTGATACAAAAATAATTAGTTCCTCTGACCCAAATGCCATGATTGACCCAAAGGATAAGACATCCAAAGACTATGGAAGAAGCCACAATGATCTTTCATGCCTTGAGACCCAAATTAGAGAAATTGATGTCAAGCAACAAAGCAAAACCTTTGATGTCATCAGTCCCAATGGCAGTTCCGGTACTCAAGAATTCAATAGACCAGTAGATCAACCTACCCATCATCAAAGTATCCCCAACATCTCCAATCCAGTAGGCTGCGCTACATCATGCCCAGCACCTGAAGATCCAGGATCAAAAAAACATCGTAAAAAGGCCGTTGGATCAAAACAGAATAAGAAAGGGAATTGCAGACCCAAAGATAGCAAGAAAGTCAATCATCAGGTCACCAGAGCCAGTAAGGCTGGTGGAGATGCCTCCATTGATGTTGGCTTCAACCAGACAGTGATTATCTCCGAAACTAAGATTGGTACCAGTTCAGATGATCACACTGGAAGGAGAAGGAATAGTCACAATTTCAAAGGAAACAAAGTACCCAGAAACCACAATCCAGAAGATAAAACGTCCTCAGGGGATGG
This sequence comes from Allobates femoralis, assembly GCA_033576535.1. Lineage (NCBI taxonomy): Eukaryota > Metazoa > Chordata > Amphibia > Anura > Aromobatidae > Allobates > Allobates femoralis. The sequence continues at coordinate 55,632,250 of JARQOC010000009.1, forward strand.
GAGAGAAAACCGTGTCCTCTCACGCCTCAAACCCAAAAGCCAACATCAGTATCACTCCAATGAAGAAAACCCTAATGTCTCAGTCACCACAAGTTCCACCTGCCAATATAAAGACGTATCAACCAATGAAGGAAGATTCTCTTGGAAGAATTTATATATTGTGTTTTTGGGGATGATTCTGATGCTTTCAATGCCAGTGCAAGGTGAATATACACATACTATTTTTACAATTTATATATATATAATGTATTTATTTTTGCTATTCGCTAGCTTTCTTCATGAGATCTATGATGGTTTTCTAAATAGTCGTCTCTAAAAATCTCCTACCGTTTCGTTGTTGCATCGTCTATGTAACTTCTTCAGTTACTTGGCTTCTCTGGACATTTTTTTTTTTACATATTTCTGCTCTCACGTCCCTTTTTTTGGCAGGAAAGGGGGAGAAGGACATAAATAACAGAATAATGAGTGGAGAGGGGAAAAAGCATCCAAGTCTTCAGGGAGGGCAGATCATACAGGCTTTATATAAGAAGCAGAACATAGGAGATGAGAGAGAGGATTATGCAGTTTGTAAATAAACTGCGAAAGAGAAGAGAATACTGTAAACTTCTCAGCAGAAAAGAAAATCACTCCAAAAATTATTATTATTTATTATTAAAGCACCATTATTCCATGTGAGAAAGGGGCATCCATAGTCAAGTACAGTCATTAACAATACACAGCACACACAGGTACAGGAGGAGAGAGGACCCTGCCCACAAGGTCTCACAATCTACAAGGGATGGGTGAGGATACAGTAGGTGAGGAGAGAGGACCATGCCCACAAAGGCTCACAGTCTACAAGGGATGGGTGAGGATACAGAAGGTGAGGAGAGAGGACCCTGCCCACAAGGTCTCACAGTCTACAAGGAATGGGGTGAGGATACAGTAGGTGAGGAGAGAGGACCCTGCCCACGAGGGCTCACAGTCTACAAGGGATGGGTGAGGATACAGTAGATGAGGAGAGAGGACCCTGCCCATAAGGGCTCACAGTCTACAAGGGATGGGTGAGGATACAGTAGGTGAGGAGAGAGGACCCTGCCCACGAGGGCTCACAGTCTACAAGGGTGGGTGAGGATACAGTAGATGAGGAGAGAGGACCATGCCCACGAGGGCTCACAGTCTACAAGGGATGGGTGAGGAGGGGGGACCCTGCCCATAAGGGCTCACAGTCTACAAGGGATAGGTGAGGATACAGTAGGTGAGGAGAGAGGACCCTGCCCATAAGGGCTCACAGTCTACAAGGGATGGGTGAGGATACAGTAGGTGAGGAGAGAGGACCCTGCCCACGAGGGCTCACAGTCTACAAGGGATGGGTGAGGATATAGTAGGTGAGGAGAGAGGACCCTGCCCATGAGGGCTCACAGTCTACAAGGGATGTATGAGGATACAGTAGGTGAGGAGAGAGGACCATACCCACAAGGGCTCACAGTCTACAAGAGATGGTGAGGATACAGTAGGTGAGGAGAGAGGACCCTGCCCACAAGGGCTCACAGTCTACAAGGGATGGGTGAGGATACAGTAGGTGAGGAGAGAGGACCATACCCACAAGGGCTCACAGTCTACAAGGGATGGGTGAGGATACAGTAGGTGAGGAGAGAGGACCCTGCCCACGAGGGCTCACAGTCTACAAGGGATGGGTGAGGATACAGTAGGTGAGGAGAGAGGACCCTGCCCACGAGGGCTCACAGTCTACAAGGGATGGGTGCCTCTGGTGAAGGACAAGCCAAAACGGCCATAGGGGTCAGCAGTACTCTAGGTTTAAGCATAGAATACCCACCACTCTAGGTAATAGCTGCATAGTGAGCTGATTTTGATATACAGCTGCTTGGTATGGGATGCATGCCTCCTTGAATGTACGTTGCAGAAATCTGCTTGCATACTTACCTATATATGCACTTAAGACCATATCTATGTGAGCATATTCATTTCCTTGAGGTACTGGGGTCATGGTTGAACTGCCTTGGTGCATGCACTTACTAATTTGGTACAAACAGTGGATGCACCTGACTTGTTAACATAAGTGTATAATATATATGTATTCTGTGATTGTACATTGAATGCTACTTCTTATGTTTGGTTATGTCAACTATCCTGCTCCCAAAGTAATTCTATATCCCCTGCCACTATACCTGTGCTCTTGTGGGTACTAGCCTGACATATTTTGCAGCCAGTCTTGTTGGTGTATACCTCCCCTCTTTCTGGTATTGTAAAATTGCACCATGTGTTTTCACCTACAATATTAGACATCTGGTAATGTGTGTTTTTAATATATTAATGGAGTACAGAGTGATACATTGTGGCAAACACTCACTTACTCTCCACCTATGTTCTCAGCTCCTCCAGTGCAGCAGCACATTTGGTTTTGGCCGATGAATGAATCCCTAATGAATCAAAGTCTCACAATTAGGAACATGGACAACAATGAAGAATGCACGTTTAGCATCGAGTCGCTTCCCTTCTCCCACACCTGCTCAAAATTAGGAGTATTTATTGCAAAAAATGAAACGTTTCTAGAAATGCGCACTAAAGACCTAAAAACAAAGAACTGGCTACTGGCGTACGGACGTACCTGGAATGGAGAGCACATGCTTGGAAGTAAGTAGACGATCTCGTGTGGGTGTTTAAAAACCTGAGCAAAGTCTCTTCTGTTCCCTTTATGGAAGCAGCACTGAGTATTTCAGCAAATAGAGGTGACAAATAGAAGATCACAGACTAAGGGTATGTGCACATGGCGGATATTGCACACGGCATACCCAATGAGTATTTCCATTGAAGACATTAAAGAAAATGTCACCGTTTATCTTAAAGCATCTTTTTTATGTCTTTCCTGATGTTATGTCAGGAGTATTTTTTATTATTTTACATTGTAGAGGTTTCGTGTCTCTGTGTTAGGACTTTTGCGTGTCTTGCCCCTTTTCAAGATGGTGTCAACTGCTTCGCTCCTGATTATGTGATCCTCCCCTCTGCCTACTGTCTAGCTATGGTCATGTATTCACTTTGAATCCCTGGCTTCCAGTGCTGTACCAGTCTGCTCCCCTTCCTGCTGATCCGCTCCAGCTTCTTTAGCAATTACCTCTGGACTCCAGCAATTATCACCTTCCTCCTGCTCCTCTCCTGCTTCCAGCTGCCTGTGCTTTGCCCCCTGACTCTGCTGCTGTCTTCTCCTGGCCCTGTGTCCAGTAAGCCGCGTGTGCCTTGCCACCACTTACTGAACTGTTGTTTGTTGTGCAGCTCTCTGGATATTGGGACTCTTTAAAGCTGCACTAAATAGTGTTTGGACTTGTTTTTCTGTGGATTCACATTCCCAAGCATCTGGGAGTTTATTATTTGTGAGAACTATTTCTTGAGACTTTGAGTAGCCGCCTGTTTAATTAATTTACTTTTGCCACACTTATCTGCCACCTGTGATAATTATAGACTTGGTCACCTTTTAAACGTGGTTTCAGTGTGTGTCTGTGCTCCCATTTACTAATAGATCCCTGTGTAATCCTACAGTACATTATACTCTGGTTGTCACTTGGATCCACAGAGGGTTTTAATCTCAAAACAAAATGAAGTTTATTGTCCTCCATAAATGTTACAGCTGCAAAATGAAGAAACCTTTCTTTAGTACAAAGGAATAACCCAAAACTATCCTTTGTGTCAGGCACAGTAAATGAGAACGGCCTCACACTTAGTATTGCAGGAACCTCCCTGGGTGCAGGACAGACCATACATTAGCTGTTTTTCTTTAATCCTGACATACTCTGCTGCTGCTCTTATTAGGCCTTTAATACAAGGTATCACAACTACAAGATTTGTATCTTGTTTCTCACACTGAGAGCAATCAACATGGTAAATGGTGAAATCCTGGAGGGGAGATATGTTTCACTGAAGTTGTTAGCTTCAATGATGTGAATCCCCCAATGTAGGCTCCAGCATGCTATGTGCTGAAAGGGTTAATCAGCCATGATGAGACCTGGGTTTTCCTTAAACAGTCAAAGAGATGGGTGGGATGGCTGTTCACATATCTCCACTTTAGGGTGTGGACCGGCACGTAAAATGAGGTCCTCTGGATTCATTCATAGTGCTATTGTCTGGAGGTCAGCAGACCTAAGAGTGGTGCTCGTACTGAAACGAGCTGAACCCTAATCCTGAGCGGGTGAACCCCGCAGTTATATCAACTGTTTTTGTGTGCTGTTTTGATTTTTTTATGATGGAAAGGCTGTTTCTATTTACTGTATTCTATGTTGGATTATGAAGCTTTTAATTAACCTGCTGAAGATTTAAATAAGTGGAGAATAGAGATGAGCAAACCTGTTTGGGGCTGGTGCTGGAGTGAACATCGCTGTGCTCCGGTATGCTTGGTGCCTGGCCCAGTGTGCCGCTTGCAGTGTTTGATCGGCTGCACTGGGGAATTAAACCCAGGTTTTCAGGTGTAGAGTGTTGGCAAAAAAAAAAACACCACCTTCCCACCCCCCGGACGTGTTTTGCTTATGGCTGGCTGTATGTGGGTGGAGAACCAAACAATCAATCTGGCCCGGGTCTCGAACAGCGCCACCGAACCTGAACATCCACTGGTTCGATCGGCAATCGATCCTGAACCTTAAAAGGTTTGCCCATCACTAGTATAGGTGAGAGGACCCAATCTTTAAAGTTCGGTACATACGCTTAACATATGTAAACCAGCCATTACTTGTGCTCAGGTAAGCTTGGTGCTTGGTCCGGTGAGAGCCGCTTGCAGTGTTTGATTGGCTGCACTGGGGGTAAAATCATCATTGTCGGATGTAGTGTCTGTGTGCAAAAGAAATGACAATACCCGTCCCTCCCTCCGGAAGCGCTTTGTTTATGGCTGGCTGTAAGTGGGTGGAGAGCCAAACTGACCAATCAATGACTTCCAATGAGGTTCGTGTCAAGTTCGGGTCCAGAACTGAACTATATCTAAAGAACGGCTGGACCCGCAAACTTCCACGAGGCCACTCACTCTAATGAGAAGCTTTCCTCTGTCTACCTCATTAAGCAGCTGATCTACCCCACCAGACTGGAGTATGGAAGCGACTTTCCGCACCCAGGGTCTTTTGGTCGTTCCTAAATGGTTTTTCCAACCATTAAACTTATTATTTATTTTTCAGATTTGCAGAATGAAGAACCAGAGGAGGAAAACACATTCAAACATAACAGTTCTCACGACAGCTTAACAGGCAAGAACCCGACTGAAGATAACAACCAGAACAAGGATCAAGATAAGGACGATGAGGCTACAGACCAGCCTAAGGATCAGGATGAGAACAGGAAATATGCCTGGTTCAGTTTACTTGTTCTAGTTGTTATTCCACTTGGATTATTGTGGAGTTTCCGCCATAAATTTCAGAGGTAATTTCTACATTTAACATTTGATGAATGTAACACTAAAGCCCCAAGTGACAAAAGACCCAACTGGAAAATTGTCCAGTGCGCAGCGACCAATCAGAGCTCAGCTCTTAGCTGATACATTGTAGCCAATACCCTGTGTACAATTACTAGGCGATGCAAATTGTGACATCCACACTGTATAAACCTGATTGCTGATAGGCTGGAGCAGATCAGGTGACTTTGTATTTGTGTAATGAGGGAGGTGTGTTGGTATGCCCCGCCCTTTATTAGGGTGTACAGAATTATTAGGAGCTTAGGTGAAATGGTAGAAAAAATATTTTACTGAGTCCGAGAGGTCGCATATTTTTCTGCTGAGGACGAAGCCCCTGATACTTCTCAGAGGAGGCTGAGCCCGACCACCACTGAGCGAGACACAGTAGATAGGGGATGCCCGGCGTACGGCGCAATACTGAGGTTGCATCATGGAGAAGGGTAGGAAGACCCTAACAGTAGGGAGAGGAGAAATGGGTTACCATCTGACACTAACCTGTGTCTGCAACCTGCACTCCCTATCATCCCTAAGTGGGTCCTTCCCCCTCTGCTGTCATGTACCTAGTCCATGCACTTCCTAACATCCCTAAGTTGGTCCTTCCCCATCTGCCATCACGTACTTAGTCTATACGCTGTCCCTCCACTCACCCCGGCTAGTGCGAAGGCCAATGAGTGCACTAGACATCACCTCTACCACAGTCTGACACAAGGGGAAAGTAGACAGACAGGAGAACAAAAGCAAAAGGATTATACTTCAACTTCAAAGCTGCAGTCAGACACCAGGAGTGCAGGCAAAACAAGAAGCTTTCTTCCTCCAAGGTAGTCAGTTAAGATTGAATCTCTATAACCGGCATCAAGTAATGGAATATGTGACAATGGTAATCATGACATCATGCAACACCGGACAGGCTTCATGGACTATGGTCATAGGTTGTTTTCTCTGACATTTCAATAAAATACTTAGTAATATTTTTTTATGAAAATGTCCCTTGGCTAAATATGTATGAGTTTGATGTGGTCACCTTACTTGGGTCAATGAAATTGAGTATGACATTGTGCATATTACATAATACATCAAGGTTAAGAACAGACTCTTGGGAATATTTTTGAATAAGTTTGTAATTGTCAACCATTGATCTCAAACCTTTTCATTACTTTGACAGTTGTGGAAGACGTGGTACCAACACTACGCCATTGACCCCTGCTCCTCATGAAAATGGGGACATCAATGGAGGTGATCACAAGGATGAAGGGGACCCCAGTACCAGGCTATTGACCTCTGCTCCTCATGAAAATGGGGACACCAATGGAGGGGATCACAAGGATGAAAGGGACCCCAGTGCCAGGCTATTGACCCCTGCTCCTCATGAAAATGGGGACATCAATGGAGGTGATCACAAGGATGAAGGGGACCCCAGTACCAGGCTATTGACCTCTGCTCCTCATGAAAATGGGGACACCAATGGAGGGGATCACAAGGATGAAAGGGACCCCAGTACCAGGCTATTGACCCCTGCTCCTCATGAAAATGGGGACATCAATGGAGGTGATCACAAGGATGAAGGGGACCCCAGTACCAGGCTATTGACCTCTGCTCCTCATGAAAATGGGGACACCAATGGAGGGGATCACAAGGATGAAAAGGACCCCAGTGCCAGGCTATTGACCCCTGCTCCTCGTGAAAATGGGGACACCAATGGAGGTGATCACATGGATGAAAGTGACCCCAGTACCAGGCTATTGACCCCTGCTCCTCGTGAAAATGGGGACACCAATGGAGGGGATCACAAGGATGAAAGTGACCCCAGTACCAGGCTATTGACCCCTGCTCCTCATGTAAATGGAATCCTCAATGGAGGTGATCACATCGATAAAAGGCAGAGATTAAATCTGGAATCCTATGAGGAACTGGATCCCAAAACTAGCGAGACATCGTTCTAACCAATCTGATGGATCTGCTTCACCACCATCTGAGCAGCAGACTTTTTCTTTGATCCTTCTTGATAATTTTAATGGCCTTTTCTCTTTTAGAATCATAAAGTAATAATGTTTTATTGGGCGAGCTTAGCGACATTGACCTAGATTAGAAACTTTTTTATAAGTTGCTGTATCGGAGTGTGTTGAGGTGATTGAGGGAGGTTACCGGCTGGCAGCCATCTACGAGGCAGGGGAGATGGGTTAAGCTCTTGATGATTTTAATAGACTCTTCCCTTTTAGAATCATAAAGTAATAATGTTTTATTGAGTTTAGCGATGTTAAACTAGATTAGAAACGTCTTTATAAATTGCTCTATCAGAGTGTGTTTAGGTCATTGAGGGAGGTCCACCGGTTGGCAGCCATCTACAGGCAGGGGAGATGGGTTAAGCTCTGATTAACACTGGTGTCATTGAATATAAAGAGATTCCAGCTGATATATATAATAGACACCATGTGAGGAGGAACAAATCCTTTAGAATACTTTATTCTCTGTAACTTCTTTGTAGTGGTCGTTGGCCACCAGTCATTCAGCATTGCTTGCTCTTTGGGCAGGGGCGTAACTACAACAGGTGCAGGGGTTGCGATCGCACCCGGGCCCTGCAGCCTAGGGGGGCCCCAAAAGTCCCTTTGTCCCCTAGAAAAAGACTAATCTTATTAAAGATTTGCAATAATTGGGGGCCCCGTTGGAGCTTTCGCATTGGGGCCCCTGGGCCTGAAGTTACGCCACTGTCTTTGGGTAATGTGTGAACGTTAGGTTCATGTGAACAGCACTGTATAGATAATATAGCATTAACCAACATATTATTTATTGCCTTAAGTTAAAAAAAAAAAAAGTATTGATTTTAGTAAAACGAGGCATCTCTTGGAGAGCCTCAGTTCTGCTGGTTACAGTTGACTGCTGCTCGAAACCTCACCCATCCCATCCAGTGTTGCTAGAGAAATGAATTCTCAATAGTTCTCTCCAAGAGTTTTGGAGAAGATTCTAGATAATAAACCGGGGCCTGGAGCAGAAGATGTCTCGTGAAGAGCCTCCTGTAGCTCTCTATACACATCAGATACATGTTGGCTACCGCACCCAACATCCACATAAATGTTCACGTATGTTCTCTTCTATCACATAGGGAGAGTTGGATGAGTTGCTTATCCCTCTGTGCTACCAATAGACCAGACTTGTGTCTGACCTCATATATTTCAGATTTATATCATGAGATTGGTCAACATTTATCCAAGGTGTATGATCGGGCCGACTGTGCCTGCACCTAGCAGGTGACCATCTCACCATTCATTAGTGCCAGGCAGACATTATCCTGGCTATGGCCATCTTAAACAGATCATCCCATCTCAGACTGGTTTATACGAGGGTGAATCAAAAATAATCTGTCTGCAAATTGAGAATATGATTTGGCTTATATCCTTGGTCATATAGCAAGGCTCATTAAAGGGTCAATATTGACTTTTAGGATTGCTACTTCCAATAGGTGATGCTAGAGTTCACTACCTCTTTAAAGAGGCAATTTGCGGGGTTCATGAATGCACAATTGTCTTCACCTTTTCATCCGACATGAATTTACAGCCTAAAAGTTCTTAAAAATGCAAAATTGCATCGGCTTTGGAGGCAGAAATGGGCCCCCTTACCTCTTGGGCTCCTGGTTACACAATGGTATGTCCACCCCTGCGTAACACATTGTAACGGGTGCAGATAGGGACGGGTTCAGATAGTGACCTTGTAGGAACGTACCGCCAACAGAAGTTTTAATACAACCAGAGTGCAGATAATTTTTGACTCAGTCTTAAAAATGGTTCCTTGTCCTGAAAGGAGAGATGGTTGAGAATACATGTTCTCTGTAAGTCACAACAGTTGCCGAGCAAGAGCTCTGTATATGGAGAGAGCCTCTATATGTCATGGCCCCACTGACAGTGGAGTGTAAGGGGCCGCCGTTCTGGAAATGGATGAGGGCGCTCCATTCACCGGTTTGTGATTGGATCCCATTCTTGAACAATATGCAGGTCCTGGTGGTGGTAATCACATCAGTCAGACATCTAGCACACAACTTGCGGATCATAAGACTGTATGCGCACGCAGCAGATTTGGTGCAGGAATTTTCAACTGCAAATCTGCATCCTCTAGCAGAAAAACACACCAAAAATGCAAAGCAGATTTGTGCAATGTGATTTTCCTAATGAAGTCAATCAGTAGAAGGGCTGAAAACTGCAGGCAAATCTGCACCAAGAATTGACTGTCACGGGTGAATCAGGAGGCACGGATGAGGCTGTTGGGGCCACTCGTAGAAGGTCCTTTTCCTTTAAGTTGTATTTCTCTGCTTGCAATAGCTGGAGGTCACTAGACTCCAGCTGGTCTCCTATCTGTCGACATTTCAGCTGTCTCTATTTATACCCTTTGGCTCCCATGATGCATTGCTGGTAATAACGTGTTTGGAGGTGGTGTTGCTTCCTGGCTTTGCACTGTATCGTGGATTTCCAGTGTAGTTTGCTGTATTTTCTTCATTCAGTTTAGTTTATCTCCTTGGTGTTTCCCTTTAGTTGTTAGCTGGGTAATCCAGTGTTCACCCTGTCTGATCCCTATGTAATTTTTGTTGAGGGATTGACAGGGACGAGGTATCCTGATCAGCGACAGTTGTGGAGACTGTATAGGGTTGTTAGAGGAGTGCTAGTGTTTCTAGGGGTCACCATATTCCCTTTGCCCTTAGTGTCAGAGACTCCTTTTCCCCTCTTGTCGTCCTGGGCTGAGTGTCTCCCTACACCCAGCGTGACATTGACATGCTGCATTATTTTTCTGCAAGGAAATATAAGGAATGCGGCAAACACTCCAGAGTTCTGATTGACTTTACTGGCTTCAGGATAGGCATGCAGATTTGTGATAAATCTGCACCAAAAAACGCACTGTGTGCACATAGTCTAAAGGTTTTAGATGGGAATAACTCATTAAAATATCCCAAGAAAGGATAAAGTGCCTTGTGGAAAGGTGTTTTCTTGGGACTAGGGATGGGCGAATCTACTCGTTAGGACTCATTACTCTGCGAGTAGTAAGGAACTTGCAGGAGTCAGTACTCTGCGAGTTCCCAAGCGATTACTCGCACAGTAACGAGTCCAATGCAAATCAATGGCAATCCTAGTTTTGTCAGAGTTTGCATTCAGTATTTTTCTCAGTCGCTAAACTCGCTATCATATCGCTGTCTATTTAGCTGGATTGTCCCCAAATCGTTTAAACACTCGCACCGGTTCACGGATACCCGCTGTCAGCAGCGAGTCTTATGGATGAGCGAGTCTACGACTCATGTATACTGTATTCGGGACTCGCTGAATACAGAATATGTTAATGTTCCGACACAGCCTAGCATGTTAGGTCAGAAAACTGTGGAGATGGACAAGCATGTTAGCCAATCATATTCAGTAATGCCACAGCCCTGTTGGTTGTGGCATTACTATGATTGGCTGCTGTCCATCGTGATGCCTATGTCATGTATGACAGGCAAGGCTGTATATAAGGCTTGCCCCCACCATTTTGGGCACATTCCTGTGACGATCTGAGCTAATGCAGGGTGAGTAGGGAGACTTGGAGCACATCCTAGCTAGGGAGTGTCAGTGAGTGTAGGAAACCCACCTCAAGATTCCTCACATTTAACCCAAACAGCTAATAACCCAAATAGTTAATAAAAAAAATCCTTTTCCGTCCGACGTAGTCCCAAACGCGGTGTCAGCTCTGCTACATCCCTCTAAATAGACACACATGTCTATCCAGAGGGACAGCAGGCTGAGAAATGTCTTTGGGTTCACCTCAGGTGAACCTTGCTGTCAAAGCCCGAATTTCTGCTGCAGACTCCGGAGATTACCGAGCGAGGACAGCAGTCTGTTTTTATAAAAAATGTATTTATTTTTTTAATATTCTTTAAAAGCCGGCGGCTTTTTGCGCTGGCTTTTAAAGAATAAAATGGGGAATTGCAGGTCTTTCCTCTGCTGCCAGACCCCTTATAGGGTCCAGCAGCACAGGAATCGCTGCAATACTCGCTTCCCCATTCATTAACATTAGACTCGCAACGAGTAGCGAGTGTCCGACTCAGACTCGTTAGAGTCTAGCGATTCCGAGTGTTGTAGGATTCGCCCATCCCTACTTGGGACAAATACTGTAAAATTTGAATTTTATTTTTATTTTAACAATGTATACAGTATACGCCAAAGGAGCAGACGTAATACATGTGTATATTTATTGATATACATTTAGAAACTTCCTTCATTTATTAATATAAGGAAATGTTTCATCAGTCGGGTCCAGAGCAATCATCTGCTTGGAGAAACAGATGTTATATTGTTATAATTACTGGGAACAGCAATGATGGGAGTGATTGTGATCTGTCCACAGAATATATTGGAGATGTATCAAATGAGAATGAATAATGTGAATAGCAATGTATTGTTTCTTGCTATTGAAAACGTTTGTAAAATTCTTTTGATTTTACCTAATGTAAACTGATTGGAAAAATGCTAAAGAGCTATAGAAGAGTGCATATATATATATTATCCCATATATTATCTTGGCAAATAATGACCCTCTGGATTGTAGGATTTTACACTTTATTTAGAAAACCTCCTGTTAGAATATGTTACAATCTCTGATCTGTGCAAATGTTCTAAATAAGCTGAATAATCACTTGGGGGAACTCGATACATTGTATCAGTCTTGTGCAGAGTGTAGGGGGTGGGGCACAATGCTGGCTTCTCATTGGTCGGTTTAAAATCTGTGTGTTCCGCTCAATGTATCAGTTTCCTCTGAATTCAGCTTTGCCGTTTCTTATTAATAATCATTGTATCTTTTAGCTTTGATAAGTTGCTAATAATGATTTGCTTAATTAATCAATTATGTTCTTATTAAACTATACACATACGCCTCGCACATTATTGCAGAATGTTTATTCATCGGCAAAAACTATAGGACAAATGTTGCTTGGTTATCATTAGTATGACAAAAGTATGTTGGTTAATCCAACATGAAGGGATGCTTTAGGCTGCATTCAGACAAGCGTTTGCGCTCTGTTTTTTATTCATCCGCTTTTGGTGCAGTTTCTGTACCAATAACGGATTCTCTTTTTGCAAAAGAGCATCACAAATGCATCATCCGTTTGTGCTGCTTTTTTGTTCCATTTTCAGGGGAGACAGAGACACACAGACAGAGACACACAGACAGAGACACACAGACAGAGACACACAGAGATACACCGATAGACACACAGACAGAGACACACAGACAGAGACACACAGAGACACACAGACAGAGACACACAGAGACACACAGACATACACCGATAGACACGCAGACAGAGACACGCAGACAGAGACACGCAGACAGAGACACACAGACAGAGACACACAGACAGAGACACACAGACAGAGACACACAGAGATACACCGATAGACACACAGACAGAGACACACAGACAGAGACACACAGAGATACACCGATAGACACACAGACAGAGACACACAGACAGAGACACACAGACAGAGACACACAGACAGAGACACACAGACAGAGACACACAGAGATACACCGATAGACACACAGACAGAGACACACAGAGATACACCGATAGACACACAGACAGAGACACAGACAGAGACACACAGAGACACACAGACAGAGACACACAGACAGAGACACACAGACAGAGACACACAGACAGAGACACACAGAGATACACCGATAGACACGCAGACAGAGACACGCAGACAGAGACACGCAGACAGAGACACGCAGACAGAGACACGCAGACAGAGACACACAGACAGAGACACACAGACAGAGACACACAGACAGAGACACACAGACAGAGACACACAGACAGAGACACACAGACAGAGACACACAGACAGAGACACACAGAGATACACCGATGGACAAACAGACAAGAGACACAGATAGACACACACAGACAGACACACACAGACAGACAGACACTTTCTTACCCTCCCTGGCGATCTCAGGATGAGCCCCGATGATGTCTTCTTTCTGAGCACCAGCAGGTCCTGTGTGTGAGTAGTATGGTACTTCCAGGACCTGCTCATGTGACTTAGTCACATGGTGGGAGGTCCTGTAAGTCCCGCTGGATGTGTTGGACAGCAGCATAAACGCCATGTACTAGATGGGTTAACACATCCATAGAGTTGAATTGCAAAAAAACTCATAATTACACATGCAGAAATAGGCAAGTTCACGTTATTTGCAACCCAAAGGAAAACGCGGTCAACTGTGTGCGTTGCAAATAACGTGAACTTGCCTTTTTTTCCATGCGTAATTATATGTTTTTGCAGTTCAAGTCTATGGATGCGTTAAGCTTGCAGTGAGTAAACCCGGGTACAGAGTTGCAGAACTGTGTGAGACTGTGTTATTTGCACGGCAATCGGCTATAAAGACCACCGAGCGAGGTAACGAGGCCTAACGTGAACCTCTGTCTGCCAGAGACTACCAATTCCTCATCTGCTGCCCAGGGGACCTGCTCCACCCGTGGAGAGCTGCTCCATTGGAGTTGCCCGTCCATTGTCCCCAGAGGTTCTGCAGCAGCGGCGGCCACTCATAGCCACAAACCACGTGTTGCATCATGAACACTTCATCGATTATACCACCCTATCCCTATATTCTCCCCAAGAATGCTTTAACACTGAACCCAGGGTCACGGAGCAGGGTCTCGACCCCTGTGACTCCCCAGAAGCATTAAATCCCAGTTCTGAGTGCCCCACGGCCCTGGGGTGCATCAAAAAACAAATCTACTGATGGTTTGTCCAATAGGGGCAGTGTATAGAGAGAAGAGAAGGGGACCTAGGACTGAACCCTGAGGAACCCCAACAGTAAGAAGAGGAAGAGGAGCCGGTGAAAGATACAGTGAAGGAGCGGACAGAGAGGTAGGAGGAGAACCAGGAGAGCCGTGTCCTTAACCCCAATAGAGCAGAGCATAGAGAGGAGCTGGTGATCCACAGTATCGAATGCAGCGGAGAGATCCAGTAGGGAGTAGTGACCATTAGATTTAGGTGTTAGTAGATCATTAGAGACTTTAGTGAGGGCAGTTTCAGTAGAGTGTAAGGAGCGGAAGCCGGATTGTAGAGGGTCAAGAAGAGAATTGTCAGAGGGATAGCGGATCATACGGGAGTGGAGCAAGCGTTCCAGGAGTGTAGAGATGAAGGGGAGATTAGAGACCGTCTGTAGTTAGTAGCGCACTTCTGATCGAGGGATGTTGTTTTTAATAATGGATGTATGCTGCCATGTTTGAAGGAGGAGGGGAAAACACCAGATGAGAGGGAAAGATTAAATATTGTAGTTAGGTGAGATGTGACAGCTGGAGAAAGGGATGGAAGATGTGAGGGAATAGGGTCGCTGGTGCAGGTAGGGCGAGAAGATGCAAGAAGCCGGGTGACTTCTTCCTCTGTGACCGGATCAAAGACTGAAAGTGAGTTGGATGAAGTGCAGGAGGTCAATTTTGGTCACTTTTGTCTTTAAAGAGGACCTGTCACCAAACCAGGCATGGTGATCTAATTACAGCACTGGATGCAGCATGTCTGCAGCATGCAGGCAAGGGGTCACCCAGCACTTGAGCAGCCCTGTACCCCGAGATAATAGTTAGAAAACTTACATGCTCCAGCCACTAAGGAGGTGGCTAGAGGCTGGAGCTGAAGGGCAGATTCACACCCCCTGCATGTGTAATCTGCCCACCGCTGCCAATCATTCTCTTCCTGTCTGCAGCATTTAAACAGTTTTTTTTTCTCTCTCCCAGAAAGTCCGTTAGCCCCGCCCCTCATATGTCCGTGCTCTCGGTTTGATATTGCATACTACCGGTGCTGGTTTCTGGCCTGATATAATCCTGTTAATAGACCAAGCTTATATCTAATGAGGAACTAGTGGCCTCTCTACCATGATGGCAGGACTCTGTATCACTGGGACTAGTGAAAAGGTATCAGGGTTGTGAGTGTGATGTCACATCGGAGGTTGTGTGGATCACCCTCTCACGCCTCTTGACTCCCTGTGCCCGTGTGGACAGGGGGTGTCACGCTGACCTTACATACCCCTGGGGGGTGTGAAACGTCACCTGTTGGCGGAAGAGACGTAACCCCATCTTGTGGCTCCGACGCATTACAGACATCAGGACGAGGCTGCGAGGTGTGGTATCTCTCACAGCTTCTCTTAAAGTGGATTTCCTTCACTTTAAACAAATAAATAAATCAGCTGCAAATTACACATTTACCGAAAAGTGAAAACAAAATAGCACGAACTAGTCATTTTTTGTGCAAAATTGGCAACAAAATTTCCTACATTTTGACATAAAAAAACTGATACGAAACCCCTGATGTAAAGTGTTCATCTTAGGACATGGTCATAAATCAAAGTCAAACATCAGAAATACTCTGATACATGATAAATGATTCTGATAAATGATTTTGATAACATGATTCTGATAAATGATTTTGATAACATGATTCTGATAAATGATTCTGATAAATGATTCTGCTAAATGATTTTGATAAAATGATTCTGATAAATGATTTTGATAAAATGATTTTGATAAATGATTCTGATAAATGATTTTGATAAAATGATTCTGATAAATGATTCTGATAAATGATTCTGATAAATGATTCTGATAAATGATTTTGATAAAATGATTCTGATAAATGATTTTGATAACATGATTCTGATAAATGATTCTGATAAATGATTCTGATAAATGATTTTGATAAAATGATTCTGATAAATGATTTTGATAAAATGATTTTGATAAATGATTCTGATAAATGATTTTGATAAAATGATTCTGATAAATGATTCTGATAAATGATTCTGATAAATGATTTTGATAAAATGATTCTGATAAATGAATCTGATAAATTATTTTGATAAAATGATTCTGATAAATGATTTTGATAAAATGATTCTGATAATTAATGAAAATCATTTATCTGAATCATTTATCAGAATCATTTTATCAAAATAATTAATGAAAATCCTTTATCTGAATCATTTATTTTGATAAATGATTCTGATAAATGAATTTGATAAACTTAGATGGACACTGTACTGATGAATTCCTTCCTTAATGGTTCAAGTTGTTACACCCAAATTTGGGTAAAAGTTATTAAGTGCTATTCAGAGTCTAAAAGTAAAATGCCAGTCTCTCGATACATTCTTTCATTGATAAATAGTGTACATTATGTACATTGTGTGCTTGGCTGAGAGTTTTATTGCTGACATACTTGAGTGTGTTGGAATAATCTGGGATCACGTGATCTTCACTTTCTGAGAAGTCAACAGTGTTTATTTCTCATCATTACTCATCCATAATGCAGGATTACAGTGCTGAGCTTCGTGGGAGCAACGAACAATAATGAAATTCCAAAAGGTAACATTTACTTACGAAAGGAAACAGAAACCAGTAATTAACATCTGAGGATCCTCTCTAGGGTGTTGTGGATTGTGGTTTCCTCTTACTTTTTTCTTGGTTTTACTCATTCAAATTCTGACCAACCTTGGGAAAACAACCTGATTTTGTGATGCTCGGTCACGAGTTGTCTATGCTCTGTACATATCTATGTAGCCACTCAGTGGTTGAGTTGTGGATTGAAGGGTCTGCTATCATATAATGAAATAGAATCAATTTTACCGTATATTACTCAAAATCCTAAAGCAATTTAAGAAAAAATAGGGTGAACAACTGGACTCCCAAAGTCATCTCTAAGTCAGGCGAGTCTCCTGGGGTTCGATTCGGGCAGATTCACTCAATTCAAGGGGAACGTAAAAATAAAAATCAAATTCATTCAATGCAAATTTAATTGAAAATGGGTAAAAATAAATCTTATAAGCGCCTCCCGCCGGAGCTCTGTGTATTCATTACACCACTATCGTCTCTCTGAATTGTCCTGCAGTAGTTAAATTGAGTTAATTTCCTTTAGTCAAATAAGGGTTAACTTCTGTGGCTCTACATTACCAGTTGAGGAGTGTATCAGGTGATGTAGGTTGACCACTCCTCCAGAGCAGCGGCCGCAAGGATCATGGGTACTTGGTAGCCGGGCCGGCAATACTTCAGGGAGGTCACAGTGGCTGTGGCCCAGCTCCATGGCCTTGGCTGTGCAGTGAAGGGGTTATTTACAGTGGATAATGAGTCTTTTGTGATGCAACTTGTGGTATCCGGCCAGGGATGGCCAGTGCTGCTGTTTTTAGGCCTCTGGGGCAGATGGTGTGGCAGCCGGGATGGTAGCACTCCCCACAGGTGGAGCGGGGCCCCAGGGCTGGGATCAGAGTCTATAGGGAACGATGGTAGTTGTAGTTAGGGTGTAGGAAGAAGGGCGCAGGAAATAAGCAGGAGGACACAAGGGTGCAGTTCTTTTACCTTTAACTGGAGAAATGTAGACTGGAGACGGTAACACCCTTGACCTGGTCTTTACCCGGCTCTGCTCTACCTCCTCCTTAGATAACTCACCTCTTCTCTCCGACCACAACAATCTCTCCTTCTCACTCACTAACCCTCGGCCACCACAGCCCAATCCTACCTATCACACATCCAGAAATCTACAGGCCATTAACTCTCATGCACTCACAGACTCCCTCATCTCATCTCTGTCCCCAATCTCCTCATTCTCCTGTCCAGACCAGGCCGTAAATCAGTATAATAACACTCTCAGAAGCTCCCTGGACCAAGTAGCGCCCCTCACCCTCAGAACCTCCAAACAGAGAACAAAACAGCCCTGACCACTCGACACATTCCCTCACACCTGCTCCAGTCCCTCTATCCAGTTGTCACCACTCATCTAACCAAAATCTTCAATCTCTCCCTCTCTTCTGGCATCTTCCCCTCCTCCTTTAAACACTCTATAATCACTCCATTATTAAAGAAAGCTTCTCTCGACCCATCCTGCACAAATAACTACAGACCAATCTCCAATCTCCCCTTCATCTCTAAACTCCTGGAGCGCCTGGCCTACTCCCGCCTCACCCGTTTCCTCTCCGCTCACTCTCTTCTAGACCCATTACAGTCTGGTTTCCGCCCCCTTCACTCTTCAGAAACTGCCCTCACCAAAGTGACCAATGACCTTCTGACAGCAAAACGTAATGGTGACCGCTCCCTGCTTGTTCTTTTTGATCTCTCTGCAGCTTTTGACACTGTTGACCACCATCTCCTACTCTCTATGCTGCACACCATGGGCATAAAGGACACTGCTCTCTCCTGGCTCTCTTCCTATCTTTCTGACCGCTCTTTCAATGTATCATTTGCTGGCTCCACTTCCCCCCCTCTTCCTCTCACTATTGGGGTCCCTCAGGGTTCAGTCCTAGGCCCTCTTCTCTTCTCTCTCTACACGGCCCCGATTGGACAGACCATCAGCAGATTTGGCTTCCAGTACCATCTGTATGCTGACGACACACAATTATACACTTCAGCCCCTGACCTTACCCCCACTGTATTACAGAACACCAATGACTGTCTAGCTGCAGTTTCCAATATCATGTCCGCTCTCTATCTGAAACTAAACCTTTCCAAAACTAAACTTCTTCTGCTCCCCCCATCCACTAACCTCCCTAAATCGGACATCTCTCTCTCAGTTTGCGGCACCATGATAACGCCTAGGCAGCAGGCTCGTTGTCTGGGTGTTATGTTTGACACCGATCATTCCTTCTCCTCTCACACACAATATCTGGTCCGCTCCTGTCGCTTACACCTGAAGAACATCTCTAGAGTCCGCCCCTTTCTCACCCTGGAAACAACAAAAACCCTCACCGTGGCCCTAATCCATTCCCGCCTTGACTATTGCAATTCTCTATTAAGCGGCCTTCCCCTCACCAGACTTTCTCCTCTCCAGTCCATCCTTAATGCAGCAGCCAGGATCACCCATCTGGCCAATCGTTACTCAGATGCCTCTGCTCTGTGCCAGTCATTGCACTGGCTGCCCGTATACTACAGGATCCAATTCAAGTTGCTTGTTCTCACCCACAAAGCTCTTCACAGTGCAGCACCCCCCTACCTCTCCTCCCTCATCTCTGTCTATCACCCCATCCGTTCTCTACGTTCTTCAAATGACCTTCGACTAACATCTGCACTAATCCGATCCTCTCACTCCCGGCTCCAAGACTTCTCCCGAGCTGCACCAATTGTCTGGAATGCTTTACCCCAAGAAATCAGGACTATCCACAACTTGCATGGCTTCAGACGATCCCTAAAAACTCATCTTTTTAAAGGGAACCTGTCACCTGGATCTAAGCCCCTATACTATCACTACCTGTCCCTGCACCTTCCTAGCTGCTCCCTATCTATCCCTCTCTGAGCTAAATCCGCCCTATAAAACTGCAGAAAAATAACTTATAACTTACAGCAGTCCCTGAGGCTGGGACTGAGAAGGCGGCGCCAGGCTCCATTCAGCCCCTCCTCCATGTAGCAGCACACGCCCCACTGGGCGGCGTTATTCTTTCTTCATCGCCGCCTCCTCCATTTGGAATCTCCCGCCCGCTTTACACCTATCACTTTGTGGTGATGCGACCTCGATGTGTCCCCTGACTGAGACACAGCATATGGGAGATTGTATCTTCTGCTTGGTAGCAGCACACACAGGGTGAGCTACTACTGGAGCTAAGTGCTGATTGAAATCACTGACGCCCAGGTGTGCGGGTGAATAGGAGATGATATGTGCTGCCCTGGGCTGTGGGGAGGGGGTGGAGGGTGTCAGGACAGCAGCAGGAGCTGCTGGGATTGTATGAGGTTCTACTCGGCTGTGCCCCGGTGTAAGAGGCCAGACTAACCCCCCCGACCAGAATATACTCGGGGTTAAAGTGGCCTAGGCCAGATTATACCCCTCCGTATACCACAGCAGCTGTAGATCAGGGCTCCAAGCAACACATGGGGGCCCGAGGCAGCACAAAGTGGCCCCAGGCAGCAGAAAGTGGCCCTACGCAACATACAGGGGCCCCAGGCAGTGCTAGGGCCCCAGGCAGTGCTAGGGCCCCAGGCAGTGCTAGGGGCCCCAGGCAGTGCACAGGGCCCCAGGCAGCACAAAGTGGCCCCAAGCAGCACAAAGAGGCCCCAGGCAACATACAGGGGCCCCAGGCAGTACTAGGGGCCACAAGCTACACACAGGATCCCAGGCTACACACAGGGGCCCCATGCAGCATACAAGGACCCCAGGCAGTGCACGGGGCCCCAGGCAGTGCACGGGGCCCCAGGCAGTGCACGGGGCCCCACGGCAGTGCACGGGGCCCCACGGCAGTGCACGGGGCCCCAGGCAGTGCACGGGGCCCCAGGCAGCACAAAGTGGCCCCAGGCAGCACAAAGTGGCCCCAGGCAACATACAGGGGCCCCAGGCAGCACAAAGTGACCACAGGCAATATACAGGGGCCCCAGGCAGTGGGCCACCTGGGGCCACTTTGTGCTGCCTGGGGCCCCTGTGTGCTGCCTCTGGCCCCCATGCGCTGCCTGGGACCCCTTTGTACTGCCTGGGGCCCTTGTATGCTGCATGGGGCCCCTGTATGTAGCCTGGGACCCTGTGTGTAGCCTGGGGCCCATAGTACTGCCTGGGGCCCCTGTATGTTGCGTAGGGCCACTTTCTGCTGCCTGGGGCCACTTTGTGCTGCCTCGGGCCCCCATGTGTTGCTTGGAGCCCTGATCTAAAGCTGCTGTGGTATACGGAGGGGTATAATCTGGCCTAGGCCACTTTAACCCCGAGTATATTCTGGTCGGGGGGGTTAGTCTGGCCTGTTACACCGGGGCACAGCCGAGTAGAACCTCATACAATCCCAGCAGCTCCTGCTGCTGTCCTGACACACTCCACGCCCTCCCCACAGCCCAGGGCAGCTCATATCATCTCCTATTCACCCGCACACCTGGGGGTCAGTGATTTCAATCAGCACTTAGCTCCAGTAGCAGCTCACCCTGTGTGTGCTGCTACCAAGCAGAAGATACAATCTCCCATATGCTGTGTCTCAGTCAGGGGACACATCGAGGTCGCATCACCACAACATGATAGGTGTAAAGCACAGATTCCAAATGGAGGAGGCGGCGATGAAGAAAGAATAACGCCGCCTAGTGGGGCGTGTGCTGCTACATGGAGGAGGGGCTGAATGGAGCCTGGCGCCGCCTTCTCAGTCCCCAGCCTCAGGGACTTCTGTAAGTTATAAGTTATTTTTCTGCAGTTTTATAGGGCGGATTTAGCTCAGAGAGGGATAGATAGGGAGCTGCTAGGAAGGTGCAGGGACAGGTAGTGATAGTGTAGGGGCTTAGATCCAGGTGACAGGTTCCCTTTAAGGCGGCCTATCATACTCCCTAATAGAAGTCCATTGCACTGTAGACAGTGAATGGGCTATCCCTCTGGACATTACTCTTCTACAAACTCCACCAAACCATAAAGGTCTACACAGACTGTATAATGACCATCCATGTAAGCTTAGTCCTATGCCCCACTTCCTCAAGATGCCTGGACCATCAGTGCAATAAGCCCCTGTACCTTGTGCAACCCCTATCCTGCTGTAGATTGTAAGCTCTTTTGAGCAGGGTCACCTTCATTTCTTGCTTTATTTATTGTATTTTTTTTCTCACATTGATTCTATGCCTATTGTTTTGTATCCAATTATTCTACTGTATTTGTTCTCTACTGTAATTACTTACTGTATATTTTCTGTACTCTAACCCTACATTGTAAAGCGCTGCGGAATATGTTGGCGCTATATAAATAAGGCCCCTTTCACATTTCTGCA